>JAOXYM010000012.1:21496094-21520431 GCA_028567055.1 Leptatherina wallacei | reverse complement strand
ATATATATATATATATATATATATATATATATACATACATACATACATACATATATATATATACACACACACACTCCAAAAACAGGATACCCCCACCCCAAAAAAACAAACACTGCTTCATTCTTAAAATCATTAAACTTTATCTGACATGTTTAGAAACAGAACTTAATTATAAACTGAATACACATCACTATGATGACACAGCCATAAACAGCACATCAGACCTTCTCTTGTGTACAGGAAGCCAAAAGTAGAAAGCAACTAGTGTTGCAAAAAATTGTGTAAATGCAAATAAATACTGCTCTGCTAAGGAACTAAGAGTTACGCATGTGCCTGAGAAGGATCTGTTCATCTTGTGTCCTTAAACATTTATACATCTGAAGGATTCGCAACATCCTCATTCAAAGCGTACAACCTTGTTTTTAAACTGTCTCCATATCCTGCTGCACTTCTGATGTTGCTGAAGTTTTCTCCAGGACTTGAAACATCGTGTTTGAAGGAAACCTTTTCCCAAAGGTTTATGGTACTAATGTTATTCTTCACAGAACATATGTTCAGCACATTCTTGACTTCTTACAGAAAGCAGCGTTGCATGCTGACTGATGTGAGATGAATCTCACAACTATATAATATGTGTTCATGCTGTAATTGGTCATATTTATCATTTGTTTTGGCACGAGTGGATTTGTCCATCATCTTTCTCATAGTAGTCCAGATTGTGACTCTTTCTGCTGAAGCTTGAGAATCAGTTCAAGGAGGTTCATCTGCATCGTCAGCTCCTGAAACATAAAAAGAGTGGTTCATGTTAAATTATGCCGCCATCTACTGGATATTTGTCTCCATTAAAAGTTAGAGTTGTCTAAACAATGCCATTGTTTTTGTGTAGTTAATGAGCACTTTAACAGCAAATGGACAAGTGGAGACATTAACCTGAGGATTAGTGGTGATATAAAACCCAGGAACTCCTGCCTTCTCCAGGGTGTTCTGTTGGTCAATCACTTTTTGATCCATTTCTGCTACAATCTTCTTATCCATCATTCTTTGTTCCTCTCGCACTCGGATTTCCAACGCCTGAGAACCCGAAACACAGCTGTTAACAAACCAAAAAGCATACGGCAATACCACATCTCTTGGAGTAATTAGAAGAACCCGATTGAAAATCCCATTCTTACCTCTAGTTCTGCTTGTTGGTTTGACTTAAGAAGTGCAAGGTTGTGAGACTTGCATGACTGTAAAGCATCTTTGTGTTTTCGTGCCAAATCTTGTTTGAGTGCTATGAAAATAAGAGACCAGTCAAAAATAACACTGACAACTACAAATTGTAACATCTTTCAAGAAGCACACTTTAAAGTTGACGTAATTGTGAATTGTAAGGGACAGCAGGTTTTGGCAGGTAGGAGGATCCATCTAGCATAGACCTTAATAATCACTGTATTTTCTCTGTAGCAGATCACAGACCTTGGTGTTCACAGTGCAGCTTCTGCCTTTGGTTATACAGATTTTTCTCTGTCAGATGCTGAATATCCAGGAGGCCCTGCACGATCTCATATACTGTGCCATCTATGAGTGCTAGAGCCAGGTCACTCAGCGTGTTGTAGGACAGGCGCTGCTGGAAGGAGCTGATCATGGAGACAATAAAGCCAAACAAAATGGAATGACCAAGAAGAAACCATGAAATGTCCAACTTTGTACTTCTGTAAAGGAAGCGTGTCCTGGAGGAAACAATACCTCGGCAAGTCTTTGACTAAAGTTTGTAGTTCAGATAGAAGGTAGTAATGTCTTTCTTGTTGTTTAGTAGAATCACCGTCAACGACTCCGGGGTAACCATCCATGTCTAAACTAATACAAACAGCTGCACAGCGCTGATCAACACAATCACCTGGCTAACATTACCCCGTCCAGCTAGCCTCATTTTACTAGATTCATGCTAAAACTTCTAAGAAACAACATCACTAAATGTATTTATTGGATAATAAACTGTATCTAATAACCTTTTAAAAGCGACTAAAGCTGCTAAGCAAAAAGAAAAATACACACTACTTGGTTTGGACCGTGCAGTTGTGTTCGTTTGTATTATGCTCAACTCTAGCCAAATAGGACCCCGAGAGTTGCTGGCTGTAAAGTTGCCTGACTGTAAATTCACATGAAGTAGCTTCATATGTTCGGCAGATGGCGCATTATATAAAAAAAGCCACTTATAAGAGAACCTTAAAACTGTGTCAAAATGCTATTACAAATTAGAATATTTAAAAAAACATTAGTTATAACCATTTTAATCATAATTTACCGACTCAATGTCTAAGAGACAATACTGACAATACAGACTATTCAGGCTGGTCCTTACAGGTGATTCATCCATATAAAGCAATACGAAACAACTGCTTTAAGGCTGGCAGCCTCACTGTATTTAACCCGTACAGTCTGTGGTCACTCCATCGACAGGAGCAGCGGACACGCGCCTGTGTCGCGCGCTACTGGTGGGCTGTACGCCGTCACGAGCCGAAGGTGTCATGAAACGAAGAAAACTCACTTGCGGAGGAGAAGAGCGCCTTTTATAAGAGCGCGTATGGCAACACATGAGAAATTGAATGTATAGGTTGCTCCGGTGAAAATGTCCAAAAACACTTCTCTTTATTTCCGAATTGTCGAGGGCAGGAACCTCCCGGCCAAAGACGTGTAAGTAATTTCTGAATGGCATGTACCTCTGTACTCAAGTCTTTAGGTTATATGTTAGAATATACTCGGGATTTTCAAAGGTTTTCTCATTGAATTAGATAACACAATTTTAAATGACATTTTTCTAGTATGGTGTCTCCTGTACATTCTGAGTAAATAATAAGGTAGGTCTGTGTGTTTATCGACTTGAGCATAATTGAAAATACTGGGAAATTAATTCGTATTAATTTAGAGCAGGAACACTCACTGTGCTTATTCTGTCTTTATTTCATACATTAAGATCCGGAACCAGTGATCCTTACTGCATCGTAAAAGTTGACAATGAAGTTGTTGCCAGGTGAGCTCTCTCTGATTATATGAATTATACAGTCATGGTAAAGTCTCTTGCTTTACATGAAGCAAGAGCTGGGTTAATCCTGCATCCAGTCCAAGTTTTCAGTTTATATATAGTATATATGCATTATTTCTCTTGCTCTGTCCTGCTACTCTGCACATGTAACCAGGTTGGAGTGTGTGTGTTTTGGTGCCCACAGCGTGGCCTCTCCATCAGAGAACCTGATACAGGTCTGGCCTTTAAACACCCTTGGGTAACCATGGAGAGGATGCATCTGTTATCAGGGAGCACCTGTAAGAAAAGAGAATGCAGCTGAGAGCAGAATACACCTGCTCAGCTTTGAGTTTAAGTGTGAAAGTTGAGTAAAGAAAGAAGATATTCATGTAAAAGAACTTAAGCAAAGAAAGCGGGGGTGTATTCAGTGGCTATTGTTCCATCTGGCATGATGATGAAAAACAGCATAATGATTCACTGCAGACAGTCACGCTAATCACTTTGCACTTATAGTGTTACTGGCCAACTGAGTGTGATGTTCATGGATGATGAGGCTGACGGTTTGTGGTGGGAAGTAATGGGTACAGTATACTCTTTACTGTACAATCTCGTGGGGTTTTTTCCCGATCCTCTTGGAAGTATGAATTATGACTTATTGATTCTTAGTGTTGCTTGAAAGTTTGTGGACCCTTTTGTAATGGTCTTCATTCAAGATTCAGGATTCAAGAACTTTGTTATGCCACATATGTTGGATTTTGCTTAAACTTAAAGGAGTTTTTGTTCATTCCTCTGTACAGAAGTGCTGATAGCACTCACAATGCTGAGAAATTGAAAAAAAAAATATTCAGGAACTACCGACTTGGCATCAGTTCCTAACTACTTAACTTTAGTTATTGACAGAAGATTTCATATAAACACATTTAAATAATGGTGGAAAAAATGTATTGAGATTCGAGAACAAGTCATGCTTGTCCTAAAAGCAAACCCTCAACAGAACAGCTCTACTAGGCATATAAAGCATTAGATGAATGTGTCTAGATGTATGGTGTTTCCTGTTTTTAATGCAGCCTTATGTTATGATCCCTCAGAGGTATTCCAAGTCTTACTAATATAGCAGATTATTCGATATGCTTGAAACACGCGCTCAACCCCCACCACCTTTCATCCGTTTGAGTGAAATGAAATTGTTTTAAGTCTGCTTTGCAAACAAGTTAAACCCCTTTTTTCCAGGACTGCTACAGTGTGGAAGAATCTTAATCCTTTCTGGGGGGAAGAGTACACATTACACCTTCCCATGGGGTTCCATTCACTCTCGTTCCATGTCATGGATGAGGACACAATTGGGTAACACTGCCCTTAAAAGCTTTTTTGTGGATTATTCAATATTCAACCAGAACTGGCAGTTTTTGGCACTTAATTTATAGTCTTCAATGTTTGTTTAACTTGCATTGTGAATTTATCTTTGTGTTAAGAGCTTATGCTCAACTGAAATGTTTTGGGAAAAAAATCCCTCCAAGCTTTGCTTAAACAAACATCATCAGACGGTCGCACAGATCAAGTGATTAAAGGTTGATTTAGATTTTTTCGATCTCCTCTCATGTCCACTTCATTTAATAATATTATTCAGTATCTTGTGTCAAATTCTATATACCCTCTATCTGATAATCTCTTTTTTTAATCCCTTTCCACAGGCATGATGATGTTATTGGAAAGATTACACTGAGCAAAGAAGCCATAGGATCTCAAGCTAAAGGTATGACTGAACAAATCTGCAGTAGTTTATTGCTACTGAAGTACCATGTACGTTTAACCTCTGAGCTTTGGTCAGAGGTTAAACGTACATGTATTCCCATGATGGAGTCAAAAGTCCTGGTCTTTTTTTAGTCTGGGAATGTTTCTTAGTGCTCTCTCGCACCACCATTTAATATTCTTTGCTCGCATTTATTCATCAATTTCTTAGCATAGTCTTTCCACGTTATGTGATTATTCATCACAAACCAGGAAAAGAACTGGTGAATTTTGAACAGCCTCCCACCATTAAATGATCAACTCTCTCACAGAAAGCTTTACTCTAAATACATAACACACAGTGATGTCTTGTTTAGGCATTGGGCATTTGAAATATGGTATGTTGTGATAGTGAACGGGTTGTATTAAATCATTGGAGCTGTTTGTCACGGCATGTTTACTTCATACTGATACCTTTGAAAGTCAACTGGCATGGCCTTCACGGGTGATTCATTGCCGTGTGATGATACTGAGTCACTTACTCCCTCGCAGGATTTTTCTCACAGTCTGGCCTTGACTTCATATCTTTTCTCATGTTTGATGCTTCTAAAAATCAAAATACAATTTAAACACCATCACGCAATTTGCGTGTTTTTCAAATCATCAGGGTCCAGTCTGGTCCAGCAGGTATTTGTACGGTTGCAATTGTGTCTCAGTTCAACACTGCAGTAGGCCTGAAATAAAGCTTCAGAATGGGACTGACGTTTGGACTTTCACCTTGAACTCAACTGGTACTTCAGCCATTTTTACATAGTTTCTCAATTTACACTGGCTCATAGTAAATCTTATGATTTTTGGGTCTTCCGTTTGGGGCAGTTTCTTCATTAATTTATAGCAGATTGAGGAGATGAAAGGTCTGTAGTTGACTTCATCGGTGTGTGTTGAATTAGCTTTTATTCATAAGAACTCTCAACATGTAATGCAAAGATCTAATGATGAAAGATCATCATTAAGCTGAAAAAACTAAACAAACCTATCAGAAACATAAATATAAAGAGAAAAAAAAAGACTGATGAGCTCCACAACCCTAAGATAACTATGTAGAATAGAACTGATAGAATACTATGCAACACTATACAGAGTACTATATGTAATAGGAAGCACTCTAAAAGTACTAGTATGTGAGGAATGACTGCAAAAGAATTGTTAAATACCAACTACAGTACATCAACAGTTTTTCTTTAGTAACACCTGCAAGTTTAAAGTTTATGGTTTATAGTTAATCATCCATGACCGACAGCAGTGGTTACAGTGAAGGCAGTGGGTGTGTCAGAGATGCGTGTTATTTAGCAAAGTTAACATATGTGAGCTAGATGTGAGAACTCTGTTATATTTCCTCATATTTATGTCAATTACTTGCAATCTGTATTAAATCTCTGAAGCTGTGACTTGATAAGAAGTGAGTAATACTAGTTTGTGAGGCGATATTAAGTGCAGCTTAAGCTGTTTTATTCTGTTGTATAGTGTTCGGATTAATGTCATTGTCAGGATTAGTCTTGTCTATTGTTGGATATTGGATATAATGTATTCCAAGCATCCTCAATTTGTATATTTTTTTCCTGTAATGTAGTGAGTTTGTTTTTACAGCATAGTCGAATCGAGAGCACTATCGAGGAGGTAGGTGTATCTTCTATAACTACAATCTATTTATCAGGCAAACCCTCATGAATATAAAAACAGAGATGTAAACCACTGGTAGTACTACTATATTGTGGAGAATGCATAAAACCAGTTCTGGAACAAGATTCTTTAGACCAGTGACTCTCACCTTGGGGGTACCGACACCCAAGAGGGTTGTGAGGAAATTCCAAGAGTTGTTAGATGGTTGTGGAGGAAAATTACATATCAGAAATTAAATTTGATATAATATACCAGGGAGTGGTGTATTTATTATGTTGCCTGTATCACTGACATCATTTAAGAGTAGATTTTATTTAGTACGTTTTTGGGAATCAAAGTGAGCATGCACACAAGTCTATAATTGGATAGAAAAAAACAAATTGAATTTGGTGGGTTATCATAAACAGCAACCAAATTATTCTGGGCGTTTCCTAACTCAAAGAAGTTGAATTTCTTTATTTTGTGCCTGAACATTGGAGTTATTATTAGAAAAATGTCTGTAATTCCCAAATGTTTAATGCAAATTTTTAAATGGAAAATTTGTCATTCATTTTACACTCCAAACACCTCTCTATTCCTTCATTACAAAGGAAGTGGGGTGGTGTACAGAAGCAATGGATGAAAATGTAGGTTTTGTCCCAATATAAACAAAACCATACCTGTATACGGAAGTAGTTTCTTTTTTAACTGCACGTTATATTTAACTTGTTTTTGATAACAATCAATTATCAATAAATTAATTAGACCATAACGTGTAAATGTGATGAAAAAATATGTCTAATTTTGTAAATGAATACATTTCCTTGTTTACTGCTCATCGTCAGTTTTCTAACATTAATATTTTGAAATTAGTGCTTGAATGATTTTTATTTCTATTTATTTCTATTTAAAACAAATGAGTGCTTTAAGAAAACATGATTCACAGCCAAGTAGTCCTATCTATTTTAGACTCTTGATTTGAATGCTTTAGCAGGCTACATCTCTCTTTGTGATCTGATCAGGTCTTGATAGCTGGCTGAACCTGACAAGGGTTGACCCTGATGAAGAAGTCCAAGGAGAGATCCATCTTACTCTGGAGCTTCTGAAAGGCACAAAGAAGATCAGTCTGCGTTGTAAAGTCATTGAAGCCAGGTAATAAAAAAAAAGAATAAATCTGCTACTGCTGTGCAAATTTGAGGGGAAATGAGCTCATGTGGATATAGAATTGGACATCAATGGCCCAAACCTCAGAGTAGCAGGCTTGGGATTTAGAAAGGTGGATAGACTATAATAGTGTGTAAATGCATGTCATGTTATCATTTTATGTGTAGTTAAGTTTCTGTAGCTGAGATCCTTGCAGTACAATCACTATTTCTGAGCAGAAATCGTATCACCACTGCGCTACAGGCCTCCCCACACCCTTCTTAGTCACACTGTGACTATCACACCACACACTGCCCCATCTGTGTCCCAGGCTACAATCTCAGTCAGGGCACTAATGAGCTTGTCAATCAAGGCTTGACGCTGTGTTATTCAACCATGCTCAATTGGCTGTGAATTAAGTCAGAATAACACCAAGTGGTCGTGATTTGCTTTGTTTTCCTTGCTGTACCACATTGATCAATTCTCTCATCTTCTTGTTTGGTGATTCACACAGAGATTTGGCTCCAAGAGACATTTCTGGAACCTCTGATCCATTTGCAAGAGTTATTTTAAACAATCACAGTGCAGAAACCTCGGTGAGCTCTATAAACATGCATGTGAATAATACTTTCATAAGTTTCACTGTAGCCAAAGTATATGTTCAAAGTATATGTTCAGTCACTTTAACATGTTACATGGAGAACAGTTGAGATAAAAGAAGTTGTAATAATTAGTCTTGTTTTTTTTTTTTAATACATGAATTAATGCTGGGCTGTAGATTATCAAGAAGACCCGTTTTCCTCACTGGGGTGAGACCTTAGAGCTGGAGTTGGATCCAGAGGAGCTGAGTGAGGATGAGATTGTTACTGTGGAGGTCTGGGACTGGGACATGGTGGGCAAGAATGACTTTCTGGGAAAGGTTAGGATTTTTTCCATTTCATTTCATGAATGCTTCAAGAATAATCAATCCACTGAACACAAAATGTAAATTTTTTTCTTGTCTGATATTGTGTGCTTGTTTGTTTTTTCTGTCCACAGGTGGAAATCCCTTTTGCTTGTTTGCACAAAACACCTCTGTTAGAGAGCTGGTTTCGTTTGCTACCCCTGGGAAACCATGAGGTTGACACTGGGTGAGGATTATGGGCGTGCTTGCTTGTGCAGTGTGGCCAGTCTGTTTATTTGTATACCTCTGAAGCAAATTGCCTTTGCAAACCTAAAATACATTTTCTTAGAAATCACTGTGTTCTTTTTAAATGCAGCCAAGATAAGTAGCTGCTCCCCTCCTCACTCTTTCATGCATTTCAATGAACATTGACAGGTGTAGCATCTGTTTCGCAAGATAACTGTGGAACAAAGAGAGCTGGTGAACTGTAGAAAAATAATGTGTCCTGAGACTTATTAGGAAATGATCCACAGCTTTGAAGATTTTTGTAGAAGGCAGCATTAATAGTGTAGCACCTGAAAATATGCTGTGACCAGTAATGGTTTGGGGAAGCAGTGTGACTATTGTTTTAAGAAATGTATTTTCAAATGGCTGAGTAACATTTCAGCTACACAAGTTTGACAGCAAACGTAGCTTCAGTTTAGTTTAGTCTTGATCTGAAATTAGCGGTATTCATCACCTAATTAGAAACATATCTGTATTTCAAACTATTTTTAAAAGGATTCAGTGCTACTTTTTGAGACGCTATGCTGTTGTCCTTTGCCTTTAGTGGCAAGCTGGGAGCGCTGCGTCTGAAGGTGCGTTTGGTGGAGGATCGGATCTTGCCGTCCATGTACTATCAGCCTCTCATCGACCTTCTGGTTGAGTCGGTAATCTCCCCCGCAGAGGTCAGCATCGCAGCTCGTCCTCATTTCGGATATTCACTTATTCACCATCATCGTGCCAAGAGTCTGCACAATACATTACATTTCTCCATCTGCTTTCCAAAGACACACTAATTCCTAGCACATGACCTGAGTCCTCCTCTCAACAGGTGGAGGACAGCAGTGCCCTGACCATGCTGGAGGAGGTGACCACAGTGGAGAGCAGACAGGATGTTGCAATGACTCTGGTGAAGATCTACTTGGGACAAGGCCTGGTGGTGCCATTTCTTGATTATCTTAACACCCGGGAGGTCAACCACACCAGTAAGAGTTAAATAAAATCATATTTATGTCTGAGCCACCTTTAAGTCATTAAAGAAACTGGGACCTGCAGACAGTTTCTAACTGTTCATACTTCAAAGAAGCTTGTGGTTTAGATAGCTTAGTGTGACAATCCAACATTTTCCAGGTCTGGTTTATTTTCCGGTAACATCTGTACATTTTACATGGGACGACTTGCACAAAACACAAAGTGTGTAAGACTCAAATTCATCTCTATTATCTCAGTCTTAGTCAGAGTTTGGCACATGCCAGGTTACGTTATTGCTTTATTGTCTCCGGAGACCCTTTGAGAGTTGCTACTTTTAAACTCTGAGTTGACATTAAAGTCTCTGCAGCTACAATCTGTGTGCGGGTGGTAAAAGCCCACTAGCACTATATTTATCTCCCTGATGCCAATTATTTACTCACCCCAACAGTCTTTTCATGGCCTCTCAGAGGTCTGGATTAGTCATGTTATTGCCTCCGCACCATATCCCCGAGATAATTCACACTGAGTTGTGCTCTGGTCTTTGGGTTTCTTTTGGTGTAGTTTGAGATAATAAGCATACTGCCCAAGTTTCCATAGCAACTCCACATGATCCAAACGGCAACTGCTTGATCAGGAATAGATGCTGTGAGCAGCCAGACATTAAAGTTAGGCACAGAGGGCAAAGCAAGGAAAATGTACTATACAACCACTGGACAGTAATGAAAACAGTCCTGCTGTCCCCATAGGTGTTCATATTTTACCTGGCAGATCAGTCCTGTCGCTATCATAACTCTGTAAGATTTATGTTGCAGCAAGGTCAGGCTGCTCTGATTTGTGATACTGTGCTATTTGTTTTTTTGTTTTTTTGAACTATATCACTTCTTGGTTAATAAAAAATCATCAAAGAAAACAGAAATTATGAATATCCAATAAACTTTGACAATCGACAGTCGCTTTTTTCATTTGTTTTCATTGAGCATAATTAAGTACCTGATTTTAGATTTTTTGAATGATGATTACATTGATTGTGAGTTACAAATGTCATGGGAGGACTTTTTCTGTGTTTTTGCATGTAAATTCATTGCTAAGTTTTTTTTTTAACGTACAATTGTTAGAAATTGACAGGAGATGAACCATCACCGATGGTGAGCTTTGTGGGCCTGTCAATTGTTTTCATCTAAAACGTGTATACACACATATATCATTGATATTTATATGTGCAAACACACTATTCATTGTTCTTCCATGATTTACATGAGAAACAGGGTGATGAGAAAAGAGTGGTAGATGTTGCATTTTAACATACTTTTGTTTCTCTAAAATCTGAGCGGCTTTATCACTACAAACATTTAGTATATTGTATTTGTGTTCATATTAAACTTTTACGTTCTGTTCTTATAGCTGATCCAAACACTTTGTTTCGATCAAACTCACTCGCCTCCAAGGCCATGGAGCAGTTCATGAAGGTGAGCTAAAGGGTCTGTCTTCTTTTTTAGTTTCAGGGAGGTGTAGGTGGTTTATTTTTCTGTCATTACTGAAAAATCCCAATTTGCTTGTGAATGATTACTAATCCATTTAGTCCATGTTTCTAATTGTATTTTCTACCTATATTAAATGCACATTGACACTTACTGTGCATTGTTTGCTCTCTGCACTATTAAGATTGGCACATTTCTTGTACCATAGTTGTGAATGAAAAATCCTCAAAATATGGCATTTTTCTGTTGTCAGGCTGTTGGCATGCTGTATCTGCATGAGGTGTTGAAACCCATCATCAATCGCATCTTTGATGAGAGAAAGTACATTGAGCTGGACCCATGTAAGATTGACCTGAACCGCACAAGGTAAAACAGCCATAAAACATGCTGCTGGATCACATTTCCATAAAAATCCAATTTTAACCTAAAAAAATAGCTAAGGAATGGTTCATGCTTATGCTATAAATGCTGTGACTGAAGATGGCATTTTGAGTTGGAAGTTCAACATATGTCTTGAAATGGTGAAATTGAGAAACTGTCACAGAAAACTGTCCATTTTTAAAACAGACTTCTCCCCTGAGAGAAAGATCTATTTGTGAGAAAATCTAAAGAAAAAAATGTAAAAATGGGGGAGGGTTGTTGCTTGGCAACTGCCATGAGACCCTTGAGATGTCTATCTATCCCTGACATGGAGGGAGATCCAGGATCTTAAATCCCCTGCATCTGCTGTAGATCTGCCTAACCTCATTTTGTTTGTCGTCTGTCCTCCCTGTCAATATAACCTTTTGGACATTTTCAATACAGCATTCAGTGTCTGTCTTCATCTGTCCAATTTCTGAAATAGACTCTTCTTATATGTAATGACATAATTTAGAGCAAAGAGGTTATCATTTTTGCATACTGAATGGATTAAAGTATACTTAATAAGTAAACTGGGCTGAGTCAGATATATACATTATTTAGATAAATCCAAATATTGAACTGTTTTCTTTTTGATTGCGTATTCTCCTGCAAGGCATCGATTTAGTGGTTTACCAAAGCTTTCTTTGTCTCTGAAGACGTATTTCATTTAAGGGTGCAGTGTCTGAGGCAGAGGTACGAGACAGCAGCGTGGAGATGCTGCAGAGTTATTTAACCAGCATCATTGAATCCATCGTGAGTTCAGTCGATCAGTGTCCTCCTGTCATGAGAGTGGCCTTCAAACAGCTGCACAAGCGGGTAGAGGAACAATTTACTGAGCCGGAGAATGAGGTTAGTCTGGAGGCAGGCACTCAGAAAAGAAGCTGTAAAAACCTCCTTAAAGAAATTCAATTTATTTGTAGGTTTTGGCATTTTAATTTCCACCATTATCTTCAGGGAGGCTGTCCATAATTAATTGGATTTCTTGTCGCCTTAACATTAACAGGATGTGAAGTACCTGGCCATCAGTGGATTCTTCTTCCTGCGTTTTTTTGCTCCTGCTATCCTCACACCTAAACTTTTCCAGCTGAGAGACCAGCATGCTGACACACGGACAAGTAGAACACTGTTACTATTGGCAAAGGTATGAGTCAAAACACAGACATGCACACAGATGCTACTTAAGATAATATATTCCTGTCCAGACATCACACTAAGGAAGAAAAAAACAGCAAAAGGGTGGGTGTCTTGGTTGTGAGACTGCATGCTGTCCGCTGTCAAGCAGTGAGAAGTTTTATGCGACATATTAAAAAAAAAAAAATCCAATAATACTCACATTATTATCTTCAAACTACCATTTCTAGATAGATGGCAGCCACCTGCCGGGGAAACTAAAGGTATGGTGCTACCGATTTACACTCTTCCAGAGAGTGATGTGGCCATTAAAAGTGTGTGAGATCCCATTCTCCACAGTCAGCAAGATGGACGGCATTGCCAACTCCTACATCAGAAAGTGGTCCGGTCTTCCCCTCTGCTTCTCTGACGTAGGCCTCTTTGGAAAGAATGCACTGCAGCTTCCACTGAAGTCCTTAAGGCTTGGGTACAAACAGGGAAAAATCTCCTTAGTACTTGAGGTAACGGGGTCCAGGGACGAAGAGGTGAAGGGGGCAGGGTTAACCGTTCACACTGGCCATAGCTGGAAAGCCCAGGAGGAGGTAGACAAAGCTATTAGTAGTTGCAACACAAAGAGGTCTTTAGAAGAACGCAAGTCACCTGGCCAGGGTTGAGTGGGGGAGAACCAGTTCTGTTGTGGTCAAAATCCACAAGCAAGCAGAGGAAGACCATGTTTGCTGAGGGGGTCTTGAGGGTAGAGCAGGACTACCTTATCAAGGCTGTTTCTCAGGGCACGCAAGAAGGATGGACCCGCTGGGAGGACACCACCAACAGGGTCATATCCTGGGCAGACATCTAGAAAACCCAGCAGTCCCAGCTCAGCTTATTTTGTGAGAGCAACATACAACACCCTCCCGTGTTCCCGGAGCCTCTCGCAATGGTTCGAAAATGAGGAAAAGTGCTCGCTATGCTCCAAGGCAGGCCAATGCAGACCTCCAGCATATACTGTGTGGATGCAAGGTAGCATTAACACAATGGCGCCTCCTGTGGTGGCATAACCAGGTGCTGAGGAAGTTGGCAGAACAGCTGGAGGGATGCCGGACAAGGACAAACAGCTCGTCAGATTTGTATCTGCCAGCTATTGCATTTACCAGACCTGGAGACAGCGTGTAGTCGTCGGTGCTGGGGAGACAGAAATGTCTGCTCACTCCAGGAAAGGAATGGGAGATGCGAGCTCACCTGGACGCCCAGCTGGTCTTCCCAGGTGAGATCACACAGACAGCACTCAGGCCAGATGTGGTCTACAGGTGCTAAGAAGGTCCTCATAATAGAGCTGACTGTGCCATGGGAGGAAGGAATAGCAGCAGCATACGAGCGCAAGCAGCTCAAGTACTCCGATCTGGCAATGGAGTGCAGAGAGAAAGGCTGGGTTGCCACCATCCACCCAGTGGAAGTTGGATGTAGAGGCTTTGTAGGGACATCCACAACCCAGCTTCTCCGGGCAGTGGGAATGATGGGAGCAGGCCTGAAGAGGTCCATCAAGGAACTGGCAGAAGAGGTGGAGAAGGCAAGACACTGGTTGTGGCTGGGGAGGAGGGACATGAATTGGGGACAAATACCCCAATGAGGGCAGCTGCAGGGGGTGGCGGGGAGACGTCCCCACAACCACTCTCCCCCCACTGGGAGATGTTCTGGTTTAAGGGGCGAAACATCTATGACCAGTGGAACAAGCTGAGGACCCTGTAGCTGCCCCCCAAAGGGCACCGTAGGAGGTGCGGCAGGCAGAGATGCCGAGCAGATACACCACCATCTGTATAATGTAAATCTCCTTTCTCTTATAGACAATGTTATCAGAGACATCCAAGTAACAAGTCAGTGTACGATACTCAACATAATACAAATCGATTCAGGAACCACACAGTATGAAGTGGTTTGCACTGCTGCAGTTTGGCAGAAAACTCTGAACGATACCCCTCACATTGTAGGATAATAGATGAAATTACAACAAACTCCAATGATCAATATTTTTGTGCCACTGGTAAGAAATGCTAGTGATACCAGGAAGTGGATCCACCGTGTTAGTGAAATTAACATTATTGATATGTTTAAAAATACAGGCCACATTGAAGTGAAATCTCATTTTCCTCCCACATGGGGCTTCTGTGGTTGCTGTCCATGGTGCTGAAATGCTGTTGCCATCAGTCTCTTACAGAAACAGGCAACAGGCTATTTTTACCTCTGCGTATGCTGCAACCAGACTACGGTTCAAAGCTGAGCATCAGAGAGGGGCATAGAGAGGGACTTCCTCCTCACCACGGGCCAGGTGTGGGATGGACAAAGGGCCTCACAGCATGCTTGGCCTCAGGGCCCCTTTTGATCTTTGACTTTGAGATCCACTGTCAGTGAGTGGAGATTCGACATGATGAAAGATTCAAGTCAAGAGCAAATATTCTGTGTTTATTGTCGCCAGGCACTACAAAGTGTTGGCAACTTGGGGCTTCAGCTGGGCCATGGAAAGGAGCAGTGGATGACACCTCTTCATCCCATCATCCTTCGCAGTGTCGCTTCTGTCAAAGATTTCCTGGATAAGTTGATCGACATTGATCATGATATTGGTAAGGCTGACAAGACTGGACACACTGCTAAACTTGTTATCTAAAGCCAAGTCCAGAAGTCACACTGTTTAGCCAACCAGCCACTGGCTAACTGCTACCTGTGTGGCACCTCCCAGGTGATATCAGGATTAAATGAAGCACTACAGTTGCTCTGTGGTGAAATATTCATAACTAACTTGAAGTCTAGAAAAGCGATGACATTGTTAATGATCTGGCAGGGAGATGGAGCGAGAAACTGCATGCACCTGTAGACACCAGACTGGTTACCCAACATGTCTTGGCTGCCTTCTTACTGTCACGTGTCAGTGAGGCTGCTGTGAAACATGTCCCCCTTCTGACATATCATGTTTCAGCCTCATTCTTCACATCACACCCATTCTTTTCTCTTAAAGGCCACTTTGACATTTAGTGCTCTTTGGGTGGATTTGTTTAGCAGATCTGGACGCTTGTTATTCTACTTCCAAGCTGTCCTTGTTGTGATGAAAGGAAATTCAGGTGCCACCAGCAACAGAGTGCTGAAAATAAAGACATGTACTTAACATTAAACATTTAGATGTATGCTGTTTATTTATTGACGCAGCACCACCTTGTGTCTGACTGGATGCATATGCCCTCCTGTTTTCCTTTTCACCTGTATTCTCTTCTCTTTGCAGCATCCGAGGTGCCTCAGAGGGCTGTATTCATGCCTTCAGTGACAGTTAAGGAGGGATACCTCCACAAACACAAAGCAGAGGGGCCCCAACTGCTCTCCCGCTTTGCCTTTAAAAAACGCTACTTCTGGTTGACCAGTGAGACGCTGTCTTATGCCAAGACCTCTGATTGGCAGGTTGGTATTGAACCGGAGGGCTAAAGTTTTATAATCCATCAACATATGTCTCGCAAGTTTCAACTTTGCTAGAAATCCAGATGTTTTGATGACCAGCAACTGTTTGATATTTTGTTTCCACATAATTTCACAACATGGGGTACTTTGATCTGCCTCCACCTGTGAAATCTGAAACAAATATCAATAATGATAATGATAATTATTCATTTGCCGGATCAAAGTCACGTGAATGTGAATGATTCATTTTTAGAGGCAGATATGCCATTTTATGATGAATTATTCTGTGCGTATCCTTTCATAGACATGTATCAGCATTGTTCATATAATGAGGAAACACGTTGGTCATCCCCAGCTTGCTTTAATGTATTTGGGTTGATTCTCTTGTGAGATCATCATTAGTGTTATTACCATGTGGTGCCTAACCTCGTGATAATGATCTCCTCTCATTTACCATCCAAAGACTGTAAGAGAAAGAGGGAGAGCAGCCCAATCTCGCCGACTAAAAGGCTCTCTCTTTGAGCGAGTCTCCTGCTTTGTGTGACTGGAATAAAAGCGCGGGTTAATTGAGGGCTGTGGATATTCATGCTAACTTTGCAAATCAGATTTCAGACAATGTCCTGGCCCCTTTCCTCCGTGTTGGAGCACTCCAGTCTCAGAGAGGCGAGCTCCCGTCGGTAGTGGCTGATTTACACTTAAAAGTAGCCTTTGCTGCCACAGAGATCTCATCTTCACTTCCTTTCTCGTAGCTTAATGTGTGCAGATTTTTTCTATAGCAGAGGGAGATTCATTAATTTACTCTGTGATCAAACGTCAGCTTTATTTCACTTAAACCATAGTGAAAATTGCTTCAGGCAAAAGTATGATACATCATTACTGGCATGTGCATGCATGTGTTCATTTGCATTGTGATTTGTGACTAAATTGTTGCAGGTGCGCTCTTCAATCCCTATTCAGTGTGTGTGTGCTGTGGAGAGGGTGGATGAAAATGCCTTTCAGCAGCAGCATGTAATGCAGGTCATCACGCAGGACAATGACGGGCAGCTGCACACCATGTACATCCAGTGCAAGGTGCGTAGATACAACACCAGCTGGTCACCAACAAAGTGCAGGACCTTTTTCAGATTGCCAGTTTTTACTGTGTTCTTGGATCAAAGCTAAGATCAGATAAAATACTAACAAACTACATTATTTTTCATTTAACTGAGACATTTTGTTTCTACTACTGGCCACTACACTCATGGTTCAAACAGAATGTGAATGAGCTGAACCAGTGGCTGTCTGCGATCAGGAAAGTCAGCATCTACAATGAGCGCATGCTGCCCTCTTTCCACCCAGGAGCTCATCGCAGTGGCAAGTGGACCTGCTGTCTGCAGGTGGACCGTGCTGGTAATCCCACTATTATTACTTCTAATTCTACACAAGCTTCAGTGAGGACTTGGGATGTGGTGCGATTACCTACCCATTTTTGGTAAATCATTCAGGAACATATGGGAAATATGTTAAAATACAACCAATACACTAGAAGGATTATCAAGTATTAAGAGGATCCCAGAGTACAAGCAGCACAGGTTATCAACATGGTGGATTGGTTTATGATATTATTCTTTTTACTTCCACTCCTTAAAGCTTATTTGTGTCTGGCTTCACACAGTGATTAAGTTAACGATGATTATATTGAATTGCTTATCCCTCAGTTTGTTGCTGCCATGTTTTTATTGCTTCATTCGAGGAGAAGCTGTGATAATAACAATGTCCTGTGGCCACTTGCATTTAGCCTTAGAGCTACATGTGATTTACATTTTCTTCAACTGTTGTGATATGATTTTATTGATCATCATTTATATGACATATCTTCACTATAGAATTTGTGTGTTGACTGCCAGAAGGGATATTTATACTAAATGTGTAAAATGTTCCAATTGTCCATTAGAGGTATGTGTTTCTCTGTGTGTGGGTCATGTGTGGGCCACCACTGTTCTATAAAAGGCTGAATCTCAGTTACAGGCTGCAGCAGAACCCACTCAGCTGTGACTCTGGGTGACTGGAGTGATCCACTGGATCCTGATGTAGAGACTCAAATGATATACAAGCAACTTCTCCAGGGCAGAGATAAACTCAGGTCAGTATCTGCCAACACCATCAGCCTGGGTGCAGCTCACCAACTGCACACTAGAGGTCCATGTTGCAACACAGGTCTGTGTTGCTTCCTGGCATTACAGTGAATCCCACGTTTATCTTTCACGGCATGAGGAGGCAGTGATGATATAACATTCTGACTGATGCTGCAGGAAACAATATGTGGAGATGCCAGATGGTGATCAGACGTCAGACAATAAGGAAAAGAGGAACTCTGATGTGCACTCAGGTGAGGCTAAATTATAATTGTATGATTACTTTTATTGATTTGTGTGCTTTTATGTTATCCTCTGGATTATGTACATAAGGTTGAATTATTCTTTGCATTTTTGTCTCATAGATGGCGCCGAATGTAATGTTCAGCTGATGAAGCCAGGTCAGAGTTTTGCTATTCGGCTGTTGGCGGTGATAGAGGATCTGGAACAGGCTCACGCCACCTTTCAGCGCAGAGAAAAAGAAGATGCTGCCAGTGTTATTCTGAATCCTTAGACTACCCATGATCTGAGATCTATTAATGCTGAACGGCGGGTGGTGATGGTTGTGATGGAGGGGTATCAAAATGAGTGAGCATCTTGTACCCACTCTCTTTATGGTCACGGAGAAAAAGTGGCCACATGGTACAACTTCCTCCAGCCTTTTAGTACATTTACCACTGGCTGTAGAGCCAAGATTAGATGGAATCAGCTTCTTTTAATCTTTTCGTATTCTCTGAGTGCCACCAACAATAGTGTTGCACCCCCTTACTGATGATAAGGGGGTGAGAGGGACTTTGAAGCATGATCTGACATGATTTTTTTTCTGTGCATGGCCTGCATCCGCTTGTGAAATGTGAAAAGAAGCTTTTATATTTTAAGATACTGTACAGTCACACATTTTTATGCAAGAAGCTTGTTGTAATGTAATCTACAGTACTTTAATGTAAGTTGTTTTGATATTACCACTTTCAATGTTTTGTACTTTTTTTGAGGCAATTTATCACCGTGGCAACAATGTAGCAGTGACATAAACGGTACAGGTTATTCCACCCCAGGATTATGAAACAGTGATGCACATGCTCCGTGTAACACTCCCTATACAGAGAGCAAACTGAATATTACTTAACTTGTTGCTTTTATCCCTTTATACAAAACAATGTGCTTTTTGTTTGGTGCTATGGCCAGTCAAATTTATGTTCTGATGTAATAAGCATTTTTAAAATGTCCTTACACTTGATGTAGCCATTCCTTAAGTCATATGGGTAATATTTACCTGACTCACAAGTGTCAGGATATGTTTTAGATGCTAATTTTGCTTTTAGGACACATTGTAAAAATAATTTTCTGAAGATCAAGTACAATTCAGAGACTGAAGAGCAGAGAAGGTCAATGATTTTGACAGAGATCAGATCTGCAATCTGGGAAAACCTCATTTGGCTTCTCCAGAGCTGATTCAATTATATTCTGCAGCTGCTTTGTGGAGGAAGCATTCCTTCTGCGCTAGAACACTATAATGCACATACCAGACATGCTAACTCATACCCAGCATTCCGTCACACACAGAAGTGTGTGAAGCAAAGCAAGAAGATAAGGATTAAATATTTATTTTAGAATTTTAACCAATAATAATTTTTATTTCAGTGACATTTTAGATACCAAGGAAAACTAAAATTAAGAGATACTTCATGGATTTCTTCACAGTACTGCTTCACAGTAGAGCCTACAATAAATTTTTGGGACAAGGTTTTATTAGAATTTGAAATTTGCATCACTTGGCCTTTCATAAAGATGACAATAAACCAGCCATAGCTCTAAGGTAAGCTAATTAGGATATGAGACCTTGATAAAGTTATCTGAGAACTTAAATCTCTTAGGATACCGAACCTATACTTGGTGTTGGTGGTATACTTCCCTTTTTTCTTTCTTTTTTTTTTAACTCTTGAGACAGTCACACAAAAAAAGTCAAAAGCCTAAAATGTTGAAGAGAACATTGACTTTGTAGGATTTTAGTTTAATCTTTCACAGTAACAGACAAGTTGCTGTAAGTTTGTATTCCACTTTTAGTGTATTTGCAGCTTTTGAAAAGTTATTGGCCACTTGACTTTCTCTTTTAAGAACAAGAGTGGACATAATTGGTTTTCGAACTTTATGCTCCATGAGTCAGCGCTTGTATTGTTAAAAGACAAACACACTGCCTGCTACTTATTTTCAAACTCAAAGGAATGGTTTATTCCAGGTATTTTGTAACTGTGAGCACAGCTGTATTATTAAATAAATCTCCAATTTAAATAGATCTAGTGTCGAATTTGTGCTGTAGAACTATTAAGCTTGCATGTCACATTCTATGTAATTTTGTTCCTGAGTTAGTATTTAAGTGGGATTTTTAACTCTGCACAAGCAATAACATCTAATCATTCCTACGACAGATCCCAGTGCAGGCTCACAGTGACACCACCCTGCTGTTCATATGAATAATTTGATCAAACCACTGTAACCACAGCCTTCACAATACAACAAGTGACAGAATCTAATGTTAAATTGAGTCACATGTCTTATTTAAATGCTAATGAGAGCAGATGTACCTGCATGATAGAGCAGAGTCTCCCTGCTTACACTCACATTAGGCATGAGATGTGACCGATAAGGCAGGGCAGAGTGACGACTAGACTGAATCCTGAGCGGCTGCTGAAGAATGATGGGGCTAAAAGGGGGAACCTCAGGTCTCCACAGATCCCAAGCCCTGCTTTACCATACACCAACCCCAGCTCCTCACCACAGCAGTGACAGAAAATGGCCATAAAGCAAATTTACTGCCAGTGAGAACTGGTTCTGCTGCACTCCACAGCTCCAGCAAAGCTCATTTATATCCATATAATGAGGAGCAGAGCACAGAGCTGCCCAGGGAAACGGAAATCGCAGCTAAACGAAGAAGGACCCACCACCGACTGGGAACTAAAAAATGAGGCAGAGTCGAGGTGACAAAATGCCAAACATAATACCCCTGTCAAGGGCACATTTATTTATTTTTTTCACAAGAAACACACAAACATGCAACAAGGTCATCACAATTTAATAAAGACCGATTGATTAAGAAGCCCTTTATAGTTTAATCAATGTCTCTCCATATCTTGCTTTTAGATTATGCCACACTGCTTAGGGTAAAGTAAACCACAAAAATTATGATTTGAAAATGTCGATTCAAATGGGCACTTGAAATGCAAAACATTCAGATGTTTGAAATGGTGTCTGAAGAGTGAGGAGAGCAGCCAAACGCTGTCCCATCCCCATCTGCGTAAATCAAAGCTAACAGAGGAAAAGAACATCTTTCTTTGTGAAAAAGTTGCAAAACCACAGTGGGAATTCACCAGAAAAAACAGGGTGATATTCTAAAGACACTATGATTTTCTTCATATGCAAAGAGCTTTGCATTGTCAATACACTTGCTCACAGTTTGGTTGACATGCACCTCTAGGAGAAGATTACTGTATCTTTAAAGGACATGAACCTAAGCTTTGTCTACTAGATGCCCACTTAGCACACACTCAAACACATTCCCACAGACGGACACAGACAAACGATATATCCACACAAAATGTTAAGGTATCATTTAGAGAGAGGAATACAGTTTGCAGTGGACACTATGAGAGAATATGACCAAAAATGTAGGAACAAAATGATTTCATCCCTTTTCTCACTTGTAATGCAATCATATGAAATTAATCTTAATAAGAGTAATACAGGAAATATAATGTAAGATTTCTTTTAGAGACAATCATTAAAAAAAGACATCAAAGGAGGTAGGCACCCCATAAAGAAAACATCCCATGCCATTTAAACCAGAAATCAGCATTCCTGCTACACATTAATCATGTATTAGATCTCAAAAATAGTAAATTGCATAAAAACCATCTCTCTCTTCTTTAGTCAAATACCACTTCATGTTTTAGTCGTGCCTCCCATGAGTCTTTACACACCTGGAAAGTCTAAAGGGCCTACACTGTTCATACTATGACTCCAACAACTGGAAAGGAAAAGTTGAAGAGGGAAATATTTGGATCCCTCTAGTTACTTAAAATCCCTTCAACATGGAAAAAGAATTCCCTGATAGATTACAAGCATTTTCTCTTGCTGTTTAATTTTATAAAGGATGTCAAAAAGGCGTGAAGGAGAAAACTTGAAATGGAACAGGCTGAACAAAAACTTTCTTTAACACCTGGGTCAAAACTGCACTTTGATATTTTTAGTAGTTTGTTTTAGCCAGTATTGATTACCTGAAAGCTGTAATTAAAAACTCCAAACACAGGCAAAGAGTAAAAAGGATATCAATTAGCCTCCAGAAAGAAACTTGTTTTTAAAAAATTGGCTTAAAGTAGTTCATGACATGTTGAAATCTGGGACGAACAAAGGGTTTTGGTCCTGGGAACAGCCAAGGTTCTCAGAAGTCTGCCTCATTTGGATCTAACCTACTTGGTTTAAATCAGTTCAACTTTCAGTAAAGCTATGTAATGACTCATTTTGGATTCTACAATCAAGCTTAATTCATCTTGCTTATTGTGTGTGACTGAAACTATTGTGGCTGAATGCATTCTGTGTAGAAGCAGACAGAGAACTGAAGGTGCTGCTTTGTAACTTTGACCTGGGATTTCAAAATTAGGCAAACTCTCGGCTTGCATCGCCTCCTGCCTAAATAGTACATTTCTAGCCTGAACGACGAGTTGATACTTGCTGCAAAGCCATGGGTAGCTGCAGAGTCAGGGGATAATTTATTGCAGTTCATCATATTCTACAGGGAACATATTGTTTATAATTTGGGAATATTTCTATTTCATTCTGTCTATTTATTTTTTTTCCTGCTTTGCACAAGAACCAGGGACTTAGAACATGGAAAGGTTTCCATTCCCAGGGGTCCTGCAGTTTCTTTAACTTCAACTCTGCAGAATTCAACATGGATGGCTCATACACTATATGCAGAATTTTTGCAAATCCATTACTTCATTTGCATTTATTTAAAGGAGAACACTCTTCCAGAAACATAATTAAAACATTGTTAGTAAATCTTTGATATTAAAGAAATGTTGCAGTTTCTGATTATATAGACTAAGTACATTGTTATGAAGATAATCAGATACCCTGCATCATTGTTACATATCTGACATTTGTAATAATCTAACAAGCAATTTTGAGTATTTTACCTGTGGATAAACTTCCTCGTCTGTCATAAATACATTTGATTATGATGATGCATTATTGCATTAAAAAACTATGAGGCATCTCTGTGTTGGTGTGCCGTAGTTAGCAAGGACATTGTAAAGTTGATCTCTGATATATTTTTGGGATCTTTAGTTCAGCTTAGTTCTTAGTTCAGTAAAGAGACAGTAACTAGGGATGGGTGTTCATGTGGGGGGAGTATACATGTGCTTTGTGTGTGTGTGTGTATGAGTGCGTGTGTATGATTGTGTGTGAAAGAGACTATAATGAGGTGTGTGTTGTTAAATTTATGTTATATACAGGTGTGTGAGCCTTTTAATTTCAACATACATATATTTTTAGTATGTATATTTTTGCCCTTTGTGTTGCTTCTGCATGAAAAATGCTTTAAAAATAAAATTTGATTTGATCTGATTTATATTTGACATCTATGTAAGCTGAGTCCCATCAATGTCTTTACCAAACTGAAACAAACTCTTAAAAATATTGGCTATTTAACCCAGGCTGTCTTGAACCTTCAGGCTTTCCCATGTTCAAGTCAGTAAAAAAGAGAAATGGCCCATCTCGGGGCGGGGGGACAACCATCTTCATGCTGCAAGAGCTCCCCCACCAATAATAAAGACACGTTAACTGTATTTGCTGGCATCCCACGGCAGATCAACTACACAGATTTATACATTAAGGTAACAACAGCAGCATACGCTAAGACTACCTGTAATATAAGACATCCATAACAAGTCATACATGTTTCAGTCCCTGACAAACTGACAAATCCTGCCAGATTTCATGTATTTATGTTAACATGTGCCTGCGTATAAATATGTGGGACAGTTTTTATAATTTCTATATAGAAGAGTATAAAAATAAACTAAAGTTACACCATTGACTCAAATTGAGCTTAAAGTTAAAGGTATGTCACATCTGCAAATGTATATAT
>JAOXYM010000012.1:21482716-21496054 GCA_028567055.1 Leptatherina wallacei | reverse complement strand
GTGTTTTTTTAAAGCATTACAAGCCAGTTTATCAACATCAACTTAAAAAAAAGGACACATTTAATTGCCATTTAAGACATTTTCTGAAAAATTAACAGACTGATTAAACAAACAAAAAAAAGTTGCCTCAAAGTGCTATGGAAGACTATGATTCACCCACAGCTGGGTACCCACTGATAAACACCGACGCCCTTGTGCATTTAAATTGATCAGATCCACTTATCATTCTTAATCTCAGAGCAAAGAAAAAGCATTACAAGGACCTTCAGAGAATCTTTAGCCCATGGACAACATCAAAAGAGAAAAAGTAGAGAGTAGGAAAAAAATACTTCTCATCCACTGCCATTCTAGACCAATATTTGCATGCCTCCGATAATGAAGCACTCTGCATCTGAGGAGGAGGGGAGAGTGGGGTCCAAGCCATACATCAGTATCGGCCCTAACAACTGTAAGTGAGCTCACGCAAAAAATGAGATGTTTCACTGCTCGCTATACAGTACAGGCGGCTGAGCCCAGTATGCTGCCTAAGAGCGAGCAGGCACACAGGAGACTTGCAGATTGCAGGCGAGCAGGAGTGCTGCCCAAGATGGATCTCCACAGGAAAATCGTTGGTGTTGGTGTCTGAAAGAAGAACATTTGTCTGTGCGTCCCGCCTTCTCCTCAAGGACTTAAAGCCAGCATAGTAATGCATCGCAGCAAGTGATAGCACACTTGCCCCTCACATAGGGTAAACAAGATGGATCGCACCAATGACTGGGATTCCTCCAACAGGGAGAATAATAATGCAGGCTTTACATTCACAGAGGTCAGCGTCATCAGTGTGTCAACGAAACAAATGAGTTTAACCTTGGAGCACAAGTGCAGATCCTGCTTCACAAACTCAGTGCCTCAATTACAACAAAAGCCGTAACAGGCAGTAAACCGACGCTTGTATCATCTCGTACACAGTCCACAGATTTGACCGTACAAAACACATCGATAAACAAACACCAATATTTTAATAGTATTCAGCTCTCTGGAGTATAAATCAGAAACTACAGAACCATTTTGCAGATTAATCAGCCTGTTGTATCAGAGTTTAAAAAGTGTCACCAAAACCAGGATCTCCTTAAAATCCCACAACTAGGCTGCACCACTTGTGGCAGGTCAATGACTCGTTATAAAAATGAACGGGGAACGCAAATAACCAATTAATATGAATTAATTCGTAAAGCTGAAAGTCTCCTTCATGTATCTTCATAATATCAAGCAACACCTCTCACTTTATTGCAAAAATATTTACTCAACATTCATTTGCAGCGTTAGTCGGGGCCATGCATTCAAAAGTTCAGTATTTGCAAAT
Organism: Leptatherina wallacei; assembly: GCA_028567055.1. Taxonomy (NCBI): domain Eukaryota; kingdom Metazoa; phylum Chordata; class Actinopteri; order Atheriniformes; family Atherinidae; genus Leptatherina; species Leptatherina wallacei. The sequence goes on along the minus strand of JAOXYM010000012.1, from coordinate 21,494,712 downwards.
ATGTTTGATTTGGCCCCTTGGCGTTTAACTCCAAAGGCAGAGGAGTAGCGTCAGTTTCAGTCTAAAAGGGTTAAATACAATTTGCTTGCAGCTTCCAACATCAATACAAAAATCTTCTTATATCCATAACCCTATTAGAGACTTTGTCATGGATACAACATGCTCAAGGCATGGATCAAGAGACAGCATGGGGGATATTCTAGGTTATACAATACAAAACCTAACTTTTGACCATTTATTTCTGCTTCTATTGCTCTTATTCCACCACTTGTGAAGGATGTTTTAGTTTGTGGGAAGTTAGGAATTGTCAGCTGCATGTTTGTCCATCCAGTAGCATCCCTGTTCTCTGAACAGGGGCAGGACATGGTGGATTGTGTTCCTGTGTGCTAGCTCAGCAGGTCATCAGTCCTTCAGGTTGTCCTCGCCGACCCCCTGGGCCGATAATTCTGTCAAGACGTTGTCCAAGTAGTTGGGGTCAGGGTAGCCGTGACCGGTTAGATTGGAGCCGAATTCTGTCTTATGATGAATCTCGTTCCACACCACTGTGTCTGACTCTCCTGTGGTGCTGGATGTGCCGATGGTGAAGATGAGGCGGCGGTCCCAGGCCATGATCAAGAGCTTCAGGACCTGGAGATACAGAAAAAAGAGTGAAAGGATAGTAAAAATCCCACCATGTGCAGGAAAGAAAACAAATGTATGGTCATTATGTTTCTGAGATTGCTGCCAGAGCTCACCTTCCTGCCTTTCTCGTTGTCGGGGAGGTAGCAGTGTCGAGGGAACCCTCTCGCACTGAACTTTTTCCCTGGGTTTGGGTGCTCATCAGTCTGGGGAAAATGTCATGAGCAAAAACAAATATTTAAACTCGCTTAATTCCAAATACAATATAATTGTGTGGAAAATGCCAAAAGCACCCAGAGGACAAGCTTTTTGTGTACATTGCTGACAATGGCCATTTGTTAGAAAGGCCACTGAGAGATTTGCAACTGTAAATGTGAAATTACTTCTCTTAATAATCATATTTAGAAAGGTTGTTTCAATGCCACCTTATGAAACAAACAATTAGTTTGATTTAGACATACATATGTGGTCTCCACTGATATCCTGTCCATTTTCTTACATCCTCATAAAAGGTGTTGCAACTAAACAGCTGCTCTTTTTTGTTCTTTCTACCTCTAAAACTTGTATTATTTTCATGTTGTAGAGTGTGGACTGAGGTGCGAGAGGGGACAAAGAGAGGCGGCAGACCTTCAGTAATGTACCCAAGCAGTGATGTATTGTAAGGCTGTGCTGACCAGAGCAGTCATGACCTCTAGTATTGTGACCCTAGGGACAATAACCCTCCTCTGCTGGTAGAAAAGGGTCACTTCATTGACTCCATTAACGCTCATGTCAGCGGTCAGGATAAAATATGCAGCTCTATCATCTCCAACTACCCAACAGCTCCAACGAATGCTGTGTTTACTGAAAGATAAACCCACTAAATTCCCATGGAAACGTCCTTGTATTAGTATAGTATCACAACTCTTCCAGATTACAAATTGTCTGGCTTTCCCACAGTCTCATCTCTAAGATTGCGGTTTCCTCGGTGCCCCCGACCAGTCACCTTCCTGCATGAGTATCTGTCAGTCAAACTTAAGCGGATAAGCAGTTGTAGAGAGTTTGCGGATTTAGAGTGGAGAGACAGTGGATCAGGGCACAAAGGCAGCATGGTGAATTTAGAGAAGTGAGAAAATTCTGACCTGGATCCCCGCAGGAATGTCATAGACGATACGGATGGTTTTGGAGTCTGGGTAGCCAGGCAGGCAGTGGGGGATTACGTGGTACTCCATCTTCCCAGGAGGCTGGGTGCCTGTTTTCTCTCCATAGATGGTTTTGCATGTTGGGCACTGAAGACTGCCATCCTGGTTAAAAGAAAAATAAACAAAAGAAAAATGTTAACAAGTGTTAACTTTATTTCACGTTACTTTTAAGGGATAATTAAAAAAACCCCAAAACTGCATAGATGTTTCTCTACTTTTATTAATTGTTATGATAGTTTTTCATTAATCTATCAGATTTCTGGCTGTATTATAAGTGATGTAAATTAAATTTAGCTTACAGTGCTTAGAAGTCTGACGTAATTTAAAGCCACATTAATCAAAAAACTCATCTTTACAATGAGAATCTCTATGATTATTACTAAAGAAGTTGCTCAGACTGATGAAACCAGCATGAATTAACACCTGACTGTGCAACTCTCGCTGGTTTTACGCATCGTCACAGTGAATTTCGGCTCTTTGTTTACTCTAATTGTTGAGACGAAGCTTTACTGCTTTGGCTCAGTCTCACCAGTGATCTCACGGGGCTGTTTTTGGCTGCAGCAGACAGCTGTTTTCATAATCAGAAAACCACAAGCATTACACTGAACAACAAACACAATGTCAGCAACTCGCTGGTAAAAATGGTCAAATATTACGCAGATAAAGTGCATGTTGGAAGATTTTCAACTGTTGCCACAGTGGGTGGAAAATGGGGGTTCGATTGACTTGAATGTCAGGCACAGCATAGCTGAAATGTTTAATAGCTGTATTACATTATCCTTTTTATGAAACAAAGGAACAGGCATATCCAAAGTAAACCTTTGGGGTTGTTGTCTTTGTTTTTAGACACCAGAAGATTCACACTGCACACCATCCCGTACCAACTATAAGAGCATCATGGGGCCAAAAAGTGACTTTTTGTTGACACTTTTATGTCTGTGATTTACAACAGCAAGGTCACATAAATCAAATTTTCCCTCATAACTCCTTCATGCATTCACCCAGGAGCACAGATGGTTGGGGAAAAAAGGACAAAAAGAAAAGAAGAAGAAGAAAAGAAAGAAAAGTGCACATATTAATACAGGCTTAGAATTGATGCTGTGGAACCAATAGGTATACTTTTAAAATTGATTACAAATTTCATCTGGTAAGAGATTTGAATTGTATTTTCGACAAACTGGGCATTTTGGTTATTCCTTAAATCAATACAAAACAAATTAAAGGCAGAAATATCGAAGACAATTCTTGTGCAGCATGCACTTCACTGCCCATTACCACTAAATGTATTCTCAGATTTAATGACCTACACTGATGGTTGCTTGTTTAAAATACTTCGATATGCTTCATCTACACCAGCATGCGGTAAACGTGTATTTTATGCAAGCAAAATTAAATGAGCCGAATTTATCGTGATTTTACTAAGTACTGTGCTGATATGACAGATCTGATAGAAGTACCTAAGATCCCCATCTGTGTGCAACAGCGCACAGAAAGACCTGATCATCTGCCAGTGGCTTGCAAGCCAGTCAAACTGTAAGACATCATAAGTCTATAATTTGAGCGCAGAATGACATAACAATGTCTGCCTCACAAGCTTTTACCCACCTTATTGCCATTGTTGTACATGGCCACCAGGCACAGCAGATGGTACATGTGACCACATTTGCCAAGTTTTCCCACCAGCTCTGGCTTGATGCCTTTGTGCTGCAGGACGCCTTCATAGCCTGACGACATAACCAGCCTCTCCATACAGATGGTACAATCCTGGAATAGTCAAACCAAAATTTTTTTATCTGACTTTCCGAGTATATACTGTGATTCATTTGGAAGATGTTTATATTCCATGAAGACAGATATTTTGAAAGTTTTCTGTGTGTGGGTTACTTTTTGTGTCTTTGCTTTACCTCGTCTGGTACCACTTTAATCTTCTCTGTATATCTTCGCACCACATCCTCTGGGTTTTTTCCTTTTCACAGAAAAGATAGAAAAGATGAATGTTAAAGGATGTAAACAAAAATTTACCGCTTACAGCTACAAACACGAGTTTTATATGTAATGCAAGGATGGTCCTCTGCATGGCATGTGATAGTATTTTACTGCACAGGAGAGTAACAAGTACATCCTCGTCTTCATTCATCTCCTGTTTGGGTCCGTTTCTGAAACTACTGTGGCCCGGGTGCCATTTTTTTCTTTTACAGTAAAATATCTCACATAAGATGTTGAAGAAAAGGTCACCTTGAAAATGGCACACAGCAAACAGCCCTTCCCCACACTCTCTTATAATCCCTGTGTGGAACCAGGCAACCATGGCTGAGAGCACACCCACAGCTTACACCCCTAATACGCTTACAGGCAACCTCTTTTCCCCACGAGTCTTTGTTTGCTCATTTGAGGAGCAGCCAGAGCGCATAGGCAGGAACAGCAGCCGAAAGAGACAGCCATGCTGAGGTGTAGAAGCAGAGCAGAAGAATCACAGAAGAAAGAGGCAAAAAAAAGCCAGGAAAGAGGAAGAGAAAGAATTACTATTTGATCTATTAGGCAGGATCAGAAGCCTCTCTGCAAAAAGTAAAGCAGAATCAACTCAAATTTCCTTCCAAAAAAAAGAAAAAGAACCTTTTTAGTTCTCTCGCAGCCATTTTCATCATGTAGACAGAACATTCAGACACATATTTGGTTGACAATGTTCAAGAGATTTTCAGAGAAGTGGAATTAATAAAAAGGGACAGTACAGACATCCTTTTTTTTTGTGGGATTGCAATGTTTTCTGCTAACCTGAAACACCAGATGGTTTCTTACGCAGAACCATCTGTGAAGTCTTCATTGGAAAATGTTTGGAAAGGGAGCAAAGCGCAGTAGAAAAATACTTGGCGGGTGATTGGATGTGCCGTCTGTCCATCATCGGCTAGTTTTCAACCAGTGAAGCTGACTGATCAGAGTCAGCTGGTAAGAGCAAATTCTTTCCTCACCAATGGGGAGAACAAAACCATCTTTTAGTCAGAAAAAAAGTCAATACTTTGCTCATCTTTTCATGAAGAAATAGGCCTTTTTCCAAGTTAAATGCAGCCATCTTTAATACACCTGCACACTTTCTGCCATAAGTTAGCTTTTCTGCCATGAAACTAAATGTATACATTACATTATATACATTATCTAGCATAGCTGATGCTACAGTAACATCAACACCCTATACTAGTTTCTTTTTAGATGCTGACTGTTGCCTGACCTAAAATGTGTCTGTGTCTGCCAGTACAGGAAGTAAATTGGGCCAAAAACAACTTTAGTCACAAACACCCAGCTTGAAACCTGGCAAGATTAATATCTGTGTGGAATACAGAAATACAGTACAGTAACGGGGTATACATGTCTGTCTCAGTGAAAATGAATATTTCCAGATTCATTTTTATTTATTTTTCTTAAGAAAGCATGTAAACAATTAGAAGGAATGGTGGTGAATATTTTTATATTAAATTCTACAAGATTAATTTGAACATTTTGTGAGTGCTTATCATTTCATCATGTGCTGATGTTGCTTGTTTTGGACAGAACGCTGACCCAGAAAGGCTCTTGATGGCAGGCCTGCACCTTGCATGACAGCTCTGCTTCCACCAATGTGTGTGTATGTTTGTGATGGCAGCATGAGAAGCCACACACTAAACAAAAGTTTTTTCTTTTGTTTACGTTTCAGTCAAATGTACATAAACTTTTAATAAATACACACCCCACCATTTTTTTATATTTCACATCTTTATTAAGTTTTGGCAAGGTGGTTGACTGACTGGGTGCACACATTTACTTAACTTATTTAGTCAATTTGTTCATTTAGTTTGCTTTAAGTTAATATACCTTCCTTTTGAGTTGCCAGTACCTGGGAGGCTGGGCTGTGGGAGTTGTTGAGGCCTGCTAAGGAAAAGGGCCCAAGCTGTTGTGGATCTCCTTGAATGGGGCTGAGGCCTAATTGGACTATTCCATTTGATCTGAAGAAATTGTAGGAATAATTTAGATTTGGCTATTGTTTTGATTTGTTTTATTTTTTCATCTTTATTTGGAGAGTTTTGATTGTTTTGGTTCTTTTTCCCCTCATAGGTCACTGTTTAGCAACTGTACTGATTAGTTAAGTATTTGTTGTAAATATTTCATTTCCCCCTTTTATGTCTAAAGGGCCTGATAAGCCAGTATATATACTTCCCTTGCGTGTCAGTTAGTGTTTCAGTTTCCTGTGTTATTGTCTATGTCGAAGTTTATTTTTGGTGACCCCTTTTATGGGCCCAAAGTTATTATTATGCTTTTTTTGCTTTTTGTAATAAGATTATTAGATAAAATCTTTAAATCCCCCGTGTCTCTCTGATTTCTCGACTCAGTTCCTCAGTGTGTGTGTGTGTTGGTGAATAATATATGAAATAAGAAATATCCAGATATCTAAAACAATACATATGCTGGATTCTTCAAACCTTTCTTTTAAAAATCTCAATGAATGTTAAATTGAGCTCGTGTGCACGAGCTTGTAAGCCTACCTTGGTTTTTTATGTAAATAACTACAAAAAGCAACCAATCTACAATAATAATGCTTAAAAGAAGAAAAGAAGAGGAGGAGTTTTTGTGAGATTAAAGTGCTGATCACAGACAGAAGATCCTCTGGATCAGTAACAAAAAGACAGAAGAATGGTAGAATGACATCCTGACTTTTAATATAGCCAGCTAAAAATCAGCCATAATCATAATGAGAATAAAAACTAAACAAGAGGTCTAACATTTAAGTGCTTGAAAAGAAGAGAGTGGTTTTGCATGGCTGGAAAGTCAAATCTGATAACACACAAATAGAGGAATGATTTTCTAAAACGGGACCCAGTTCTACTACGTCCGAAGAGAGAAGCTCATTATAATTGTAACTGGCTCTTAAGCCCAGTCATCATCTTGGGCTAGTAAGTCAGTGTGATCTCTGAACACATGCTTTCTCAGCAGCACAAGAAAAGCCATTGTTTGTAGAACAGGCACCATCATGTTAACACATGCTTCTATAAGCCACAGTTACTTGCCTACACCTTATCGGCTTAATTACACATCATTCACAGGATCATTCACGCAAGATAACAGACTTATTTAGTGTACATTAACCCACATGTAAAGGGGTTTTCCTCTGTGGAGATATGCCATTAAACACATGTCACACGAACAGAGAAAGTTTGCAGGACGATACTTACAGGTTCCCCACCACTTTCACTACATCTCAAAGTCTGCATAAAAGCTGACCTCTCAGGAGGTCAGCTCAGTCAACTAGCAGTTCCTTATTTTCAGAGCCATTAAATGAAAGATCCCTTTTCAAACCAGCTCAGTCCAATGACCCTTTTAATTACCCTTCTCACAGCTGCCTCCATCAAACTGCATGTAGTATTACATCTATAAAATTATTATTTGCAGCTTTCTGTATGAACTCATGAATCTGACACAGAAATCATTATTACATTTTACAACAACTACATTAAAAGGTAAAGAATTGCTTTTCCAAGTGACCATTAGCAAACTTGGTTCAGATGAAAACATGGAGCTTAAATGAAAGGTGTGTAATAAACAATGATGAATCCTTTAACAGTTTTTCTTGCGGGTTATTTGCATACTAAACAACAGACTCGCAGACAGCTGATACAGGAACATCTTGCAAAGCTTGGCAGGAAAAAAACAGTCTGCTGACTGTCGGTGGTTGGTCTATTCTTCTCAGTGCATTTCCAAGTCATTCACCAAAGCACTACAAAAATATATAATGCTTCATGGTTCATGCCATTTTTCTTCTCTCGATTTTTTCAAACTCACCTCTCTTAAGGTGCTTCTTCTTGGTTTTGCGGCACATGCCATTGATCCCTGGCACAGGCTTCATGTCACTCTTATTGATAGGTGGTGGGTGCAGTATGGGCTTTGGAGCTCGAGTCAAGCAAACTGGCAGACCTGCAGCGCACATCAGGATACCCGTCATACCTGATGCATATGTAGAGCACACACACGCGCACATACACACATAAGGAAAAATAAACAGTTATGGTAAATTTATTTTGGATTAATACTTGTACACATATAATTAAAAAAAAAAAGAAAGAAACGTAACAAAAATTGCAATTTCAGAATCTACACAGACGTGGCCTCACCTGCTAGTGCTGGGTGCACTGGTCCAGAGCCAGTCAAGTTCTTCACTGGAAGAGCAGGAACACTATAAGACAAGGCAATCAAGACGAAACAAAAGAATGTTAAAGACATTTTAACATCTGTTGGGCACTAAATTATCTGAATTGCACACCACTATTACGCCATAGCTGAAAAACCTAAAAGCAGCAGAAAGTTTTGTTCCCCAAGCTCCAGAAAGCACCGAAGTTAAAATGTCATCCACTTCAACACAGACACAAGTGCGATGGGATGAGACAGCCTGATTCATGTACAAAGCACTGTAGCAGAGTCTGATTCAGGATGACATTTGGAGGGGTTGGAGTTTGTGGCAAACACAGACGACAGTTGACTCGCACGCTCCACAAAATCTGTGGAGCAGAGCGGACAAAACCATTGGGGCATCCATATGAGTACACAATTCCATAAGGGCCAAAGTCTCACTTCAAATAATATCTACATGCAGTTCCTAAAATAAAAAGTAGGTTTTACCAACAATAACAAGCTGAAATCACAGCTAGGAAATAAATAAGTACATAAAATAATTGGTGATTTCAAAGAGTCATTAAAGATCTGATTATATTCTGAGCTTTTTTCTTAAATCGCATGACACGTCTTCAGCCTAACTTCTTTATAATGGCCAGCAGGTAGGAACTCTTCTTCTGGCTGTCTAAAGAAGTTTGATGGTAAATGTTTCCTGATGAGTCAATGCTTCATTGGTTAGTTTTCCTTCTAATTCAATACAGAACTATCTTGAGTCTGTAAATTGTGGTCATGCTTTGAGTAATGATGCAACAAGTTATTCTTTAGCAAAGTTTGTTATTTATAATTCTCTGATTATACAATGTGTCCATTGTACAGCAAAAGCACAAGAATTTTAACGTTTTTTTTTTGCTTTTTTTTAAACTTTCATTACCATTCACAATTCAAATTGTTCAAACATAGTAAAGATAAAACATATTCTACAAAACAGGGTCAGACTTATTAAAAAAAAAACTCATTGCATCCCAGCTGCAAGGAATGTGCAGAGCATTTCCTTCTCTGCTGGTGGAATTTTAGTGGAAATTAAGTAAAATAGTTCTGAGGTCTGTTTGGTTCAAAATCACCGTCTTCAATAAAACACCACCTGAGTGTTTTTGTCATGAGCCTGCTGATGACCACGTCGTACAATTAAACCAATAACACATAACTTTCCAACCTTAAAACTCTGTGCTTTTGACTTGTTTTGCAGGCACACTGACATTTCTTATGCTGTCATTTCCCTGCAGCATCCCGGGACTGAGGAACCGAAATTCGCAACTTTGTGCTTTGACGCTGGAGCAGAGAAAGTTAGCCGTGAGAAACTGTCTGTTTAGTGGTGAATATTTTTGCTACAAGCTTTAGCAATAAACACCACACAGCTCTTCTAGTTACAGCAGAAGGGAGCTAACCCTGAAGGAAGCTGCTGCTGCTTCATCCGGGAGTAATCCACTCGCCTTCGCCACCTGACCTTGGTTTGGAGGTGGAAGAAGGAAATTTTAACCAGCTGTTTCTGTCAGAGTTTTCACTGAGAGTGGATGCAACAGACCAGAGCAGCGCTCTGATGTCATAACAACGTCACAACTAATACATTTTGAAAAACTTAGCTAGTCACCTTCAAAATGTCTGTTCGTGATTTATATATATTTTCATTTTTGTGTGTATGTTTGTTTACAAACATTTATTTATTTCTATATTAATTTATTTCTAATGTAATCATTTGAGAGACAATACCCATCAGGATAGAAACGTTTAATCAAAGAATCACTCAAAACTAATTTGGGCAACACTTTACAATAAGGTACACAAAATTGTGCTTAGCCACTATGGAACTACTTAGGAACTAATCAGGAACTAATGGGTAGGTAACCAGTACTTACAGGTGAATTAAGTAATGATCAATTTCTTAGTAAGTATTTGGCACGATGTTACGCTGTTACACTACATGAAGGTAAACAAAGTAATAAATAATAGCCAGACAATGATTTGGTTCCCTGTAAGTGATGGTCATATAAAGTTAAGATGACACAGCAGTACAGAAATATGAAACTGCTAATATCTTACATCCTTCCTGGTTTTACAAAAGAGCGCATTCAATGAAATCAGTAATCACTAGGGAACATGTTTTTTGGCAATTATGAGCTGTTTACACCCTGGTTCAAAGTTAATCCAGAACTCACATGGAGAATTTGTGTACCTTATTATAAATTGTTCCCCAAATTTGTACTGATATGTGAATCATCCCTCTGAGGGGATAAGAAGATCCCAGCCGAATCCCCCAACACCAACAGAGCCACAGAATCGTCTTACATTATGGCCCAATCCGTTACCTGTCTGTATATATTCAATAAAAAGGAGACAAAAGTAAAGAAATAAAAAACAGCCATGATGCTCATCGATCTGCTCTCACTGAACCACACATTCCTATGTTTCTAAAACTACAGACCCGCATGCCACTGCATATGCTTTTGAATCTGCTTGTTCTTTGACAATGAAGGAGCTGAGGTGTTTGGCCCCCCAGTTCCCTGCATCAATCCACATCCACAGACTGCTCTGATATAAGTGAGAGGCTCTGTTCCCATGCCAAGCCCTTCAATAAGCTCAGTGCAAAACAAAAAGGGATCTGAGGCTTGGCTGAGAAGCTTATGTGTTCCATAGCGGCTCAAGTAGATACTCAGAGTTACTGTGTCTTCAGTATGTGCAGTACTGGTATGAGTTGTAATAAATGTGACAAATGGAAAAAAAATCTAGGGTCTTTGAAACCATGTGAGGTTTGATTTTAGCTGAAAGACTTTTTTTCAACTACAACAAGTGATTTCACACCTTAAGTTGCACAAGAGGAATTAATGGGTGAACTCACCTCCCGCAGCCTGCGCTTGTAGCAAAAACTAACCAGTCAATATTTCACAGCATGCAGCTGCCCTTCACTCAATAAAGTCTCAGCCTGAATCAGAGGTGGGCAGCCCATTTCGACTGTCGATGGAAGTGTTTGTTTTCACTGCTAAGGAAAACATTAAAGGCAAGGGAACATATTGGTAACAATAAATATAAAAGGTATGACCGATGAAGAAAAAAGCACGACCTTATACTCAAAAACCATCAATAAGAAGAGGCACTGTCCAGCAGGAGAGTTTCTCCTTCATTTCAACATGTACTAAAGCCAAAAAGTGCACAAATCAAAACACAGAGAACAAGACGCCTCCTGTTATGAGTTCATGTATAATTCATGGTGTTCACAAAGAGTGCAGTGATCAAACAACTAATTTACATTGAGAGAAGGAACGGGACATCACGAGAACCCCATTACATCATCTCCTTATGTGCTGTCTGCACCTCTTATACAAACTAAGCAGACAGTTCAGATGATCTATCAAGAACTTGCGTTGCCTAATATTAAGCCAAAATACCTTTTATCTTTACTGCTTTCCTATTCTTGCAAAGATAAATGTAGAAATATCAACATAATGAACATGCGGCTAAAATAATTTGGCAAAAGATACTAACATATTTCTCTACGCTGGGTTTATGTTTTATCTAACTTAGACAGATTGATGCATATCTTGTAAACAAGTTTCCTAAAGTTTGTGACTTCTCATCTATGCACTGCAGAAACTGTTGGCATACAAGGCTGAGTCCTTAATCAGCCAGTCAGCCTGAAACCTGCCTGCAGCTGCCACCCCTCATCTCACTCTGTTCTCCTCCCTCCTCACCTGTTTACTTTATATAGAAATATGCACTTCTTGAGGCAGTGACCCTGTCCGTCCTGGCTGTGTATGGAGCACAGGGGTTGAAGACACAAGCCACCTCCTTGCACTGTGCTGACGGTGCGTAAAACTAGATGACTTCCAGGATTTAACTCAACTTTATTCTTTCATCCATAAACACCAGGAGTACATTAGAGTCTGCTGTCCTCACTAAACTCACATTTCTACAGTTCAAACAAGAAATGCGATTCTTATTAGGCCCGAGCACCGAAGGCGGTGCGAAGGCCTATTGTATTGCAAGTGTTTCTCGTTTTTCTTCTTCTTCTTC
>JAOXYM010000012.1:21439885-21457129 GCA_028567055.1 Leptatherina wallacei | reverse complement strand
TCTAACAAATTATTGAAAAAAAAACAAAACACCTTGGAATATTACACTTGAGTCTTGCTCATCAAGAAGAACAGCGTGTAGTAAATGTGTTTGCTGAGATGGGTTTTTATGGCCCTCTTCACAGCTGTCAGACACAGTCAGGTCTTATCAGAGGAAACGTCTGGCTACATTAACGCAAAGCGTCGCCGTGCCAGACTACAGTGGTCAGCTTTGATCAGCAGTAAAGTGGACATGGTGTGAGAGCGTTGAGAGGGCATCAAAATGTTTTACCCGCTGTATGCTGGGATGGATTAAACAAACACAACTCTACTTTAAGTATGTTCTACTTTTACTAAGAGATTTTCCTATTATCAGGCCCAGACCCATTTCCCTGCAGAATCACAAGTGTAATCACAATTCTGCTATGTTCAGACCTCAAACTTAATAAAGAGCCATTTTTTTCCATTATAAATAATTGTTAAAGCGTAATCATTTATACTAACTTGTTTACGAGGAATAAACTTTTCCTAAATTGGACAGAATTATCAGAGAACCAAGTCATGCTTGTGGAGGCTAAATGTCAAGGATGAATAAAGTTAAGGTCATGTTCTTTTAGCAAAAATGTTGCTGTTGGATGGCTCATAGCTGAAAGAGACTGCAGATGCCACCTGCAACGGTGACACAGTGGTACACTGACTCTGGAGACTCAAAGCATGTATGGCAACTGATTTCACAAATCCACTTTTCAGAAGTCATCAGTTCTGCTGGAGTGTCAAAGAAGGAAAAGGACGCTGTTAAAATATAAATAATGTGAATGAGAACTGTGTTTTAAATGTTTTTTTTTTTGATGCACTGATATCAAAATAAAAAGGTTGTTTTTAGTGCAAAATCGCTTCACGATGACTTCATGCCTTCAGGTGAGTAACAGCTGGAAGAAACATACATAATTTATATGGAACTACAATGAATAAATCATTTCTGACTTTCTCAGGTCTTATTATTCTGAAACAGATGAGGGTCAAATTAACTTTGATATATTTTGTGCTCATATCAGTGGTGAAGAATTACTTAAACCTCTTAAAATTACTCTCTTAAATCTGCAGCTTTTCTGTAGCTCTGGGCTCCTGAGGAAGGGCACCTGGCCGTGTGGTTTGTTATACATACAAGTAGACAAAAAACAAATAGTACACAATTTTCTGGAATGCTTACCTCTAAAGATGTACTCTGTAACTTTTCAACCTTGAAAGGCCGCATTCTGGACTCGTATGATTCATACTCGTATTTCAAACTTATTCATAGCTGTTTTTTGGTCACTTATCACTTGTAGTGTTAAATGTGAAATTGGAGAGCTTCTAAATTTTAAATTCAGAGTGCAAGTCTCGAACAAATTTCTAGGCCTTGAATTAAAAAAAAAAAAGCTGACAGCAGAGTTTGGACGCTGTCTGGCATTGACTGTTCACCTACCGCATCAAGGCTCCTGCACTGCATCGAACATGATAGCTGCAGTGTTGTGAGACAGATAAAAAAACCTAACCAAAAAGCAAAAAAACACAATATTCATGATCAATATACTTCAGTGTATTTTTGTCAGAATATGAAGAATAGGCAAGATGACTTGCTGCACTACATCCATTGCATTTCTAATAGAATGTCATTGTTTTGACACATTTTTCAAGTTAATTAAGTGTTTCGAAATCTTATATTGTCTTTCAGGTAAAGTTGCTTCCCATACAAACCCTCTCTGCAAAGGACAAAACAGAGGAGACACATTTGGTATTCAACCTTGATGCATCAATGGTATAAATCCTGAATAAACTCCCCCCCACACAAAAAAGTGATGGTATGTGAGCAGCTCCTCGAAGAAGCATAAGTGAATGCAGTCTGCCAGGACCACCTGGCAAATTTCCTCACCTCCCAGGCTACTGCAGGATGCTTCTCCTGCTGAACAGTGGCAGGATTTGGCCTCCCACCAAGAGCCATGATTTAGAAATACTTACAGGTGACACCGAGAAATGAGCAGAGGAGGGTGAGAGCGCTTCACATTGACATTCTACCAAGCAAACAATCAAAATAAGTGATATTTCTTGTATGGCATGAGCTTGTCCTATGCCTTGTCACAATAATTCCTCCTCTCTTTTTCATCACTCCAAACACCCTGTGGCTCAGCTCGAGGAATATGAGTCTACATAAAGACTCGGGCAGGTTATGGATACTTGTGCAACTGATAATTAGAGTTGCATTGATTGGAAATTATTGCTGAACAATAACAGACTTTAAAAATAGAAAATAGATATTTAAAGAATATTATAGAATAGAATATTTTGTTTTTTGATTTCCAACAAAGTATGAATCCCCTGTGGTGAGAAGCACTTACTGATAAATTTACCACTAAACCTAACCCTAATAGGGTCTAAACAAAAAAATAAATAAAAATTCAAACTTTTTAATGAAGAGGTAATAAAAGCCATCTCCCCTGGTCCTTTACCTGACATCCATCCCGTGTTGTATCATCCCACATCATCAATGATCGTTGAAATCATCTTCTTGTCCAATAAAGATCCATGATTCATCACTGAATATCACTTCTATCCAATCATTCTGTCCACGACTACTTCTAGTCACCCCACAGTAACTATTTTCTTCTGGTTTAGGTGTTGGTGATTGTTTATTTTTTTCTTTTCCAGATCTAACATCTATTTTCCTCAACCGGTTTCTTACAATTTGGTCGTGAATACTGACTCCTGTTTCTGCTTTGGTTTTCTGCCCTGATGTTTTCCTTTGTAGATTTGTCCAATTTAATATTTTCCCCTCCACTTAGTCTGATAAAAAAAATAAACAGAAAGTAAACATAATTAAAACAATTGTATTTATTTATGAAGATATATAAATATATATACAGTTGTGCACAAAAATGTTCATACCCTTCCATTAAAGGAAAAAAAATCAGCTGTCACTGAAATAAGTTGAAACTGAGAAAAGTAATCCTACAAAAATTTGATGAAAATCATGCCTTGTTATTGAATTGTGGTTCAATAGAAATATTGAACCAATATTTTACAAAGTTTAGTTGTTTTGTTTAGTTTAATATAAAAAATTTTAAAGATTTGAAATTGGGCTTAGCAATGTTTTGAGCAAAAGCTAACTTCATGGTGCTAACACGCTGGCATATTCATGTCTGTCACATTGGTAGATAATAGCTATTACTATGTTGATTAAATTCTTTTAATAAACAATACAAAACAAATAGTTTATATGAAAGTCCACGAGGGTAACCTCTTCTGTGTCTCTTTGAACACATTCTGGTGAAATTAATTTGACTCAAGTGACTTAACTGTTCAGTCAGATTCTAACACACTAATGCCCACTACATAAGCTAACACTGGAAAAATTGATTTACCACTGAGATGCTTTTGAAAAATTCTGGCCATTTCAGTTTTAGAGGTTTGACATGCCTCCACAGTGTTGCAGCAGGGTGTGAATATGTTTATTATAAAATGATGCAGACAGAAATTCCTGCACTGTTTCTACTTTAACCGAGGCTGATCAAAGAAGCTCTGAGTTTGGCTCACTGCAACTGTTGGCAGCCTGAGGAGTATCAGCGCGGCTCTGGCTTCAGTCAAAAGATGGTTTCAGTAAATGTTACACCACAAGCTCCTGCAGATCAAAGACACCACATTTGCAACAGTAGAGACACTGTCCCTTCTCAAAATGGCAGCAAGCAAATATTTGGTTGGTAAATTAAAGAGTTTAAGAGTTAAGTCATCAGTCCAACATGACAGATCAACACGCTTTCATAAGACAAGTGATCAGTCATTAAAAGTAAGCAGGAGATGGAGGATAGTTTACTCATACAATGCTGTGATGAAGCCTCATTCCTTTCTGGCAGAAGGAGGCTGATGGGCTGAGGCAGACAACACGCTCTGATCTGACTGACCTCCCAGACAGGCCTGATAAGAAAGCAGCACAGAGAGCAGCTTTTAAGCTGCTTCCTTGATGAAAAAGTAAGATATCCACTTTAGAAGTTAAAAGTGGTGACTTGCTGGATCAAAAGTTAAAAAGAGATGCGAAGAGATGATTCTGCAACCAAAGCCACAGACTAACAGAAACCTTCTCATTACTTTAATGCAGTAAAGATGTGGAAAGAAACAGACCAAAGCACTACGAACCTAGAAACTAGACTGATCTTAGACTCAACAACATGAAACCATTTCTCAATGGATTTACCATTTTTGTCCATTTCAATCCACTGAATAAAACACAGATGTCATTATCTTGTGTCTTTTGCATCTTTTTCTTTTTGTTATTTAAGTTCTTGCTTGACAAGAGGTAACTAAACTAATATACAGTTTTGCGAATGCTAACTTTGTCTTGCATATAAACAGTCTTGTGCATCGTGTCGGTGTTTACTACAGCTTAGGCTTCTGACTCTTGGACTTCGTGGCAGGCTACAGCCTCTGTTCATTACATTTAATGAACAAAATGTTCAGTCAGACAGTCGACAGCAAACATGGGTAGATTATTCTATAATTAAAATAAGTAAACCTTCAGGCCCTTGACGGGAAACTTCACAGCAACAACCCTAAAGCTGTTTGCAGTGATTTATTCCCTCCATCCAATCTGTCACTTTCCATCAGGAAACTGCTCCACTTCTCCCTCTGTTCCTCTTCACTCCTCACCTCTGTGGGCTCCTCTCTCTCACTCCACAGTGTTGGTCTAATCCCTTTCCTGCCAATGTTCAAGTGGAATTCTGGCTGAGGCTATAATGGTTCTCTGAGCACTGTCACACCTTAGCTGAGTCGCATTTGGATTCTGCTAAAGTCTCTCTCTAATTAGGCTAATTTCAAATAACTTTAAGAGGAAAACCATTTTGATAACTGTGTCATAACTGTTTACCTTTACATGACTGAAGACAGAATATAACCATAACTTTGTGCAGTTTTAAAAGTTAATAGACATTACAGAACTTCTATGGATCTGCAATTTTGTGCAATCAAACTGCAGGTCTGGAGTGTCTAGACCAAAATAAACCCCCAAATATCTAGAGATATTGTGCTACCTGACACAATGAGCCTGCTAAAATCAGGCTTGGAAATACTAAATAACAGGCTATAGTTGCTTCTGACTATAACTGGTTCTGTCTTTGTTCTATTTCTAGTTCTTCACATTTGTCACACTTTCACTCAGCGCAACCTTTAGCATCTTTGGGCTCCACTTTCAATTCCTTTTGCTTTCTTCAAACACAGGAGGGATTTCAGTCAGAGCTGATGCATACAGTGTCTGACCTTTCACACGTACATAGCAGGAATCCTTTTTACAGCTTCCTCCCACAGACCACCAAAACAGCTCCTACGCACACTTACTCCATACTAGACAACATTAAAGAAAAAGCGAAGCAAATGCACAACCCTCTTCAACAGTCTGCAGCCCTACATATGCTCAGCTAGTTCATAGGTATCATCGAAACCACAGCCACGGCTGCTGTTGCTTGTCAGTTCAACACATAACACAAGATAAGGTCTTTGTCTTTTAGTGTTTTTTCACCGTAATTAGAGAGGGCATTTAGCTGAGGGAAATACGCCAGAGAGGAGAGGAGGTTCTCATGCATCTGGAACCAAAACAAACAACGCCCCCACTCCGGCGGCACAGCAACCAAACAGCTGCTGATAGGGGGGTTATCTCTGCAGTCGCACATGGACCGTCTCACAACATTGAGCACTTTGCAACACATACGCACGCAGCAAAAATGCACAAAATAACCGCACATGCAGTCTGTTCACACAGTCTGTTTGATATCAAAGCTGACGTGAGGTAAAAATGTGTTGCATTCTGCTCTAGAAGACACAAACTCTATGACAGGTTTCCACTAGTGGGGCAACAATGTTTTTTTTGTTGTTGTTTTTTTTTTTATTATTATTTGAATAATTAGGTTTGTTAACATTGGTGAGGTACATTTGTCAGGGTTGTGAATGCTGTGTTTTGATTTTCTGACATTTGCCCAGCTTTGATTTCAGCTTGCTATAAATCAGAAATCAAAGCAAAGCACAACAATGCAAACAAATGCAAATCAGCTGGTCTCAGATTTGTGCCACTTCTTCAAAGGGAAAATATTGAAGATGTAAGTGCTTTAAAGCCGAGCAGCACAATCGATACGGACAGAGTAACATCCATCTGACAGGCCACAAGTGTTGGTATATGAGAGAAGTGGCAGATAGGCCCATGTGTTTTGCTAAAGGAGTGGTTGTAGTGAAAGGGGATCCGTCCTCAGTAGTGTTTAAAGGTTCAAATGTGCATCTGGGGAGAAGAACAGATCGATCCTTACTGGCTTGGAGCCAAATGTCTCTGTGCCTTCAGTCAGGTTTTCACCACAGACGAGTGTTCATAACTAGCAGATGTACTGAGATTAAATCCATGCCCTATGTTTTTGGCAATTAAATACAAATGTGTTTAGGCTGCTACCAAAAGAGAGAGGCCCTGCTGCATCGTCTGTCGTGCCAGTGTTGTCGTCATGACACACTGATTACAGGGAGCACACCATAAACTATAGCTGCTGCCTCATTAGTTGGTGTAACTCTGCGTGGTTGCCACCCACAGGAGATCCTCCCAAACCCACAGCAGAGCAGGGTGCTCCTGCACAGCCTGCAGGGACGGGACACAAACACCACAGCAAAAAGAGAGCACCGGGATATGCCAAAGCCAGTAAACTCACTCACATCTACAGAAACAAGGAGGTCATACACACACACACACACACACACACACTCACACAGCAGGCAGTATAACTCTTTACAGCCTTTGCTAAAAAACGGCCTCAGAGGACAAGATCACTGGCCCTGCAACGAAATGGGGTTTCCCCACAGGGACACTCCGTAAGCCCGCAACAGAGCAAGTGACTGTGGATGACCTGCATGGCTACAAATACAGCAGACACCAGAGTGACAGATCCACATTAAAACAAGCTCAAAGATCTCCTTTGTGCAAGCAGCAGCAGCACAACAACCTTACAAAAGCCTGTAAGCTAGCCCACATGGGAGTTTCAATCAGTCAATGACGATGACCTGGCTGAAGTTTGTGTGTGTGTGTGTGTATGGTTGGGACAAGAGATGAGAGTCCAGAGGATATGAGCAAAGAGAAGGGAGAGGAGGATCAGATATGCTGCCCGTCAGACCCCACTGTGACAGGTTTATCCCAGCCGAGGGGGAAGGCAACACACTAAATGGCACAATGAGGAGCGATAAACGTCAGGCCTAGCTCCTGCGCTGTGGTAATGGCTGACAAACTGCTCAGTGGCTCATCTCACAGCCAGTCAACTCCAGACTCTGTGCTGCTGTGCATTATACTCTGTTAGAGGGGAATGCACCAACAAGAGGAGCAAAGAGTCAGCCAGACAGGTCCTTCCTGTATTCTATGACCCACCTGACAATCATTAAGACAGTTGTGCTCACATTCAGCAACTCAAACATTAAAGGATCATTTCTTCAATCAATGCTATATTTACTATATACTGTTAAAAAAATGTGGTCTTCAATGCTGTAGACATTTTTCAAATGAGACGCCATGTCGTTTTCCAGCACGCCTCATCGTGTTTTTGTGCTTCTAATAAGTTCAACACAGATTTACGAGGGACTTTTTGTTACCGTTCATGCTTATTGTCAAAGTGCAAGCAAGTGCAAATTTTTGACAATATCACTTTGTACAGAAATTACAGCTCGAGTCACTTGCAGGAAAACCGTCATTGTAACAAGGCGGCATTACACTGCTGATGTGGTGGCAAAGAGTTTACCGCATTTGAGATCTTTTCTGATCTTTACTTGGATGTATTAGTGAAAAAGAGAGTTACTGGTAACCACTGCAGATTATTGAAAGGAAATATAGTGCAGAGCCTAGCCTCTAACTTTAAAGTGTCATGGTTTGATTCCTCGTGCTTTATCTCATCAATGAAATGTTTGATCCCAGATTTGACCTCTTTACTCTCTAAGAATCTAACAAAGAAAACTTAATAAGCAGCTGATATGTTTACAATAAATTCCAGCACAGTGATGTGGGGATTAATCTAAACAAATGACATCAAAGATGGGATTTTTCCTAAGCTAGTTTTAATAGATGCCTTAACCTCTCCCGTATCAGTGCTTTGAACAGTATTATAGCAGCAAAGTAAATCTACACACACAGAGATATAAGCAGTGTGCAAAGCACTGAAGTACAGCAGGAACAACTGGTCCTACTTAAAAAGCTAGCAGTCATCAGACCAAACAGAAACTGAGTGGATTTTTTTCATGCTTAGCTGTTATCCTGTTTTGGCCAGAAGCAACTGATCCTCCAGGCAAGATAATGTTGGTCTCGTGCTTTCTCACAGATCCCACATTAAAAATGAAAAATGCTTCCATTGTGTGAAACACTGAAATAATGAGGCAGAAACAAATCTGACACAGAAACTGTTTCAACTAACAGATTCATTTGTGCAATAGCATTGTTTCAGATGAGTAACCAAACACTGCATGAACACGCACATGCTGACCTTTGCCAAGGTCATGGCATGCCAGCAGCTGCATGAAGATGCTCCCATGTGAAAATATTATGACTACGCTTTTGCCAACAGGGCGCTGTGTTCCCTTTGCTCTAGCGCCTCAAACCGCAACCTGTGGTCCATTTATAGGAGTCCCAAAGCAGACAAGACGCTTAGGACTCTTGTTTACTCCCCCTGAAAGCTATACACGATTTGTGTAGCAACCACATCAAAGCTGGCTCTGCCATGAACAGTGCCAGTGAGATAAAATGACATAATCTGCTGGCCAGACAGTCACAGATAATTCACTGATGCATTTCAAACATGAGAACTACTGGGTATACTGTTGTGTTTTCATGTTTTTTTTTTCCAGCGCTTTTCTACAGCTGAAACCTCTGTGCCCGCAAACAGGAAGCTCTCACATTTCTTACCTGTGTCTTGTCGAAACTGGTGCATGGACTGCAGGTCGATGATGTAAGGAGAAAGCTGAGCATCCACCTGCCCAAGAACTACACTTCCCCGGGCATCACCTTTCAGTACATTCTCTATATGGTGGCAAACCGCTGCACTGTATGGCCTCCAACGCCCATGCTCGTTCAGCCACTCCCAGACCACCACCCTGGCCAGGTTCTGAGGGGGGTACCCCACTCCGTTCATGGGCACCAGCAACCCTGAACCTGGACGAGCCATCTCCTTTGTGGTGTCTGCGCCTGAGCTACTGGTTATGTCCCGTGCTAGAACACCACTGCAACTCTGTCAGTCAACTAACACACTGGAACATTTTCATCCGCCCCCAAAACAGAAAAACAAAGAAGAAGCTTGAATCAGCTATTAGCGTGGTAGTCCTGGATTATCTCATGCTGCTCTCGACAGCTTTGCTGGAGTCATCGTCTGCAGGTACTTTCTGACGGGTGCCACTTTGATCAGCCCAAAGGCAGCTTCTGTCCTCATGTGTCTTGTCGTGTTTGAAGTGGCAGATGTTGTTGATGATGATGAGAACTGCAGCTGCAGGAGTCTCAGTGATTCACAGCCAAACACAGCAGATCTGTAGCAGGTAAAGGAAAAAAGGAGCATAGATATACTAGTTTTAAAAAAAGATGCTGCAATTTATCCAATGAGCAATTTTAAGTACAGTTCCAGCAGAGATGGCACACATCTAAGCTGTTCTGTGCTGCAGAAGGTTTTTTTTTTTTTTGATGGTCTGTGCATCTCAGCTATACTGATCATTTCAAATTTATAAAAATTGCATAAGCTTGTGTGATAAATATCTGTCAAAATATCTATCAGATATATAGAGTAGGAGGGTGCAAATACAGTTAAATAATGCTTCAATTAAAGCAGACATATCCTTCAGATACCTTGCATGGAGCTGTTCACATGAAGAAGAAAAAAAAAGCCGTAGAAGCGATACAGGCGCTGTTGCTTTTTATCATCTATCATTGAAAATGAGTGAAAAGACTCATCCTGAATGATGCCAAATATTTTGAATTCATTGTAGTGATACAGACCTGTAGGTAGCAGCTATGGGGCCACGCATCTGTCAGGTAGAGGCTGCATCTAAACAGGCTCCGGACCAAAATCTGATTGCCAAATGAATGGGAATAAACACCGAGCTTGAAATTTCAAAAAAGCCCCAGCCTTCTCACATCTGTGATTTGTACGTCCCTTTCGTTTAAAAAATGTAATCTTCCTCCATACACCGAGGCTCTGCCATTCATTACAGAAGACCAAGACGTCGATTCATTCCCGTCAATCTGATCCCGACTACAGCAGCTTGTTGGTCCGCTGTGTTAACTGAACGCATGCCCCAGTTGCGGAGTATGAGCTATAGAGCAAAGCCGCTCCGCAGGCGCGCATTCCCTTCTTAAGAGCTAAAAAATAAATAAATAGATAAATATATATATATATATTTTTAAATCAGGCATTCATATTGTAAACACGCAATAATCGGTACCCAAGAACGCACGTCCAGGCACACCTGTATGCATAGCCATAAAATTTAGCCAATATGTCAAACGAAGGGGGAAAAATATTGTAAAAAGTTACAACTTCCGGTATCCGGTTTCAGAATAAACGCCATCACGAGATGAGACTTGAGAAATAGGACGCCAACCAATGTTTTTTGACATCTTGACCCTACACTGCTAATATCTCGCTTACACATACGAATTTCTTTATTTGCTTAAAAAGATAGATAAATAGATAAATAAATAAACAAAGCTTTCAGATCTGTCATAACTCTGGCACTCTGAAACCGTAAAAACAGGCCACACTCGATTGCAAGTCAGTAAACCTGCATTTGAGAATCAACCACACAGAAGCCACAGGGCTCTATTAGTGCCCCCCACGAATATAAAGAGTCAGTAATGACAAAAGAAAACAGGAGGCTGAAACCGAGAAATGCTTGTTTTGAAGGTAAGTTTGTCCGCTGTGAAAATTAATAATAAATAAATCTTAATAGAAGGGGGTAAAATAAAAATGTACTCGAGAAGATCCAAACTATAATCATGTGAAATAATCTCCAAGTGCAGTAATGTAATCGCATGTGTTAAGCTTTCATAAAATAAGAAAAAAATCTAGACTTTAGACAAGTGGGAAATCTCTTACACAAGTGAAACACTCATTCCAAGTCCTTTATTATGTTCAAAGAATCCCTCAAAAACTAACCTGTCAATGTTTAATTCAGTGTTGTTTCTTCCTTATTTTGAGAGAAAATATCTTAAAACAATAGCAACTAAACAAGATGATTCTTCTGAATGCAACAATTGCATAGTTTTCTTTCTTAAAAATGAGACAATGCATTTACATTTAATTAAATCAATAAAAATGGATTAGATTTATATAACACTTTTCAAGGCACCTAAAGTGCTTCGCATTGAATCCATCATTATCATTCACTCCTTATTCCTCCTCTGGTGGTACATGTGTAGATTTGTGAACATGTGTAGTCACAGCTTCTGGGGAGACTGATGGAAATGTGGCAGCACTATACTTCCACCACCACCAATCATCCATACACCGGAATGGAAGCAATTGGTGGATGAAGGGTCTTGCCCAGGAACAGATTAACTGGGATAAAACGGGTGTTGAGCCACCAACGATCCAGTTACTAGACGACCTGCTCTATTACCTTAACCACTGCCATCCTCACTGTACCGGCCGCACTGCCACACTTTATTGAATTTCGGAGAATTTTGTTTTTATGCATAATTTGTTGATGATGCGTAATAATGCTAGAAATATTTGTTAAACTGCTTTAAGACACAGGGAGAAATGATTAGAAGAAAAAGGAAAAGGAAGGCATTGTCATCCCTTATATGGCTGGAACACCTCAGGAGGTACATTAAGTATCTGTGTTTTTCAAGCACAGCCACGCCATCAGACAGAAACTGGCTAAGAACCCGACACCACTCTCACAAAAAAGCAACCATGTGTATGTAGTTCAGTACAACGAGGACTGCAATGAGCTCTACATTTGGGAAACCAAACAAGCACTTAGCAGATGGACAGCTCAACATGGGAGAGTCAACTCGTTGGGCCAGGACTCCGCTTGTTTTCTGCATCGTAATGATAAAAAACACTTTTGGGGACCACAATGTTGAAATCTTGGACATGAAATGTGCTCTACAAATAAACCTGCCTGGCCTTACTGTATATAAAAGTAAAGAAAGCTTCACTTAACAGAGGAGTGAACTATCACCTCTCCCCCACTTACAATAGCATCCTTTCAGATATCCCAAGGAGAATGATCACATCTATTTAAACTTAGCCTCAAGTGAAACATATGAGCAACGGTCATTCTAACGAGACCTCGGGTGAGTCATGATTCTCAATGACCATCATAGACTCTTCAGTGAAATCTCCCACCATCTGCAACAGAACTGAAGAAGCTCTTCTGGATGAGGGTGAAATATCTTCAAGAAAGTAAACTCAGACTTGTTTGATGTACATTATTATATTCTTTTAACTGCTTATTTCAAGTATTTACAGATCTGTAGCACCTGTAGCATTCACTGTCAAGATGAATTATCAATTTCTTTTTCAGTGTGGTGATACTTTTACATTCTTACAATTTTTTTTTAAATGACCAGAAATTTTGAATGAAAGGTTTATTGATCAATTCCTGGATGATTTACATAGGTGCTTTGGATATCACGTTTAAGTGTCAGGATTTGTTCACTATGAGTGACAGACAAAAGGAAAAAACAATATGACATTTGAAGGCGTTAGGTCACCGTGATCAATTAAATTTTAAAGACGATTTGTTGAAGTTCAAACTGAGCATCAGAATGCAGAATGAAGGGGATTTAAATGACCTTGAACATGTCATAGTTACTGGTGCCTGATGACCTGGTCTGAGTGTTTCAGAAACTACGGATCTACTAGGATTTTCACACACTACCATCTGTTGGGTTTACAGAGAAGAGTCTGAAAAAGAGAAAATATCCAGTGAGTGGCAGTACCTGAAAATGCTTTGTTGAATGGACAGACTGGTTTGAGATGATAGAAAGGCAACATTAACTGAAATACCCACTCGTTACAAGGAAGGTATGCAGAATGCCAAAAGAAAAGTTGCCACTCTAATATTTCATTGGGCCGCCTTTACCTTTCGCAGCATTCGCTGTAGCATTGTTTCGGTAAGCTTCTGAAATGATACAAGATTTATTTCCATCCAGTGTTGCATTCATTTTTCACCAGGATCTTGTATTGATGATGGGAGAGTCCGACCACTGCACAAAGCATTCTCCATACCATAAGCATACTCCAGCACATCTCAGATCCCAAGATTTTCAATGAGGTTGAGGTCTGGACTCTGTGGTGGCCATTCTATGTGTGAAAATGATGTCTCATACTCCCTGAACCACTATTTCACAATTTGAGCCCCATGAATCCTGGTATTTTTTGACTTTGCATTTTCATCTTGGAATATGGCTTGGAAAAAATCTATTGATGGAATAACCTGGTCATTCAGTATATTCAGGTATTCAGCTGACCTCATTCTCTTAGACCTCCTAGTCCTAGGTCAACTGCAGCAATCCCAGATCATAGCACTGACCCCATAGCCTTATACATAGGCACTAGCCATGATGACTGCATCACTTCGTCTGCCTCTCTTTTTACCCCAATGCACTGGGCCTCTGGAGAAGGGGAAATCTGGACTCATCAGACCACATGACCTTCTCCCATTGCTCCAGAGTCCAATCTTTATCCTCCCTTGCAAATCGAAGCCTTTTTCTCCGGTTAGTCTCACTGATTAGTGGATTTCTTATTGATACACAGCTGTTCAGCCCCAATCCCTTGAGTTCCCTTTGCATTTTTCATGTGGAAATGCTCTTACTTTCATTAAACATAGCCCTGAGTTCTACTGGTGTTTTTCTTCGATTTGATTCCACCAAACGCTTAAGTGATCACAGTCATTCAGGACTTTTTGCAACCATTTCTTCCTGGAAGGCGATGGATCCTCACTATCCCTCCAGTTTTTGATAATGTGTTGAACAGTTCATAACCCAATTTGAGTCATTTCTGCAATCTCCTCAGATGTTTTTCCTGCTTGATGCATGACAATGATTTGACCCTTCTTAAATAGATTAACATCTTTTCCATGACCATGTGATGTGTCTTTCCACATGGTTGTTTAAGAAATGAGAAGCTATAATCAGTTTGGGTTAAATAACATATTGCCAGCTGAAAGATAATCACCCGTGCAGGAATTATCCAATTGGAGTCCCTACCTATTTACTTAGTTTAATCCAGCTGTCAACTTTTTTTTTTGGCAGTACAGGCCTACTTCTCAAAAAAAGTTAGAGATATTCAGCTTTTTATATGATGTTAGAATGTACCTAGAATGCACTATAGTCAAATCCAACGGCTGTTTTGTGTTACACCATCTTGCAGCGCTGCCATTTTTGCGGTGGTAATCTGGTATCTGCTGCCACGTGCTAACACTAGCTATGTTTACACGGACAAATGTCCGACTGAAATCAATCTGATCAGAGGTTCCGGCTGACATGTTTACATGGACGCTAGATAAAGTGATCCCATCAGATGATGGACAGATTTAATATAATCGTAACGCCTTTGACATGTGCAATAGGACTAGTTTGGAAGAAGAAGGGTTTTCTTTTTTTCATTCCAAACCTTTTAACCGTTGAAATGTTCAATAATCCTGAACTCTTTAAGTTTCTGTTTGGCTGCCACCATTTCTCCAGTCTTCCCTGAAACTCATTACATCACGTAACCCCCACATGGTTCAAGCATGCGCAGAAACAACATCCACCACAGAAACAATCTGAATGAGTGGATATATGGCTTTTTTCCAATTGTGAAAAAGTTTAAACCAACCCTCTCGATCGGATTGAAAATTCTTTCTGATGGAGGCCGATTGGATCAGCTGACGTGTTTACGTGACGCATCTTTAATCGGAGTGGACTTTGATCAAAAGTGCTCCATGTAAACGTAGCTACTGACAGCAGAAAGAATATCTTGACAGTTTATGTTAGACAGTGGCACACAGTTACTGATGAAGGTATTTTATCTGCCAGTGAAGTTATTTTTTTTGTGTTAGTTTGGTAATAACCAGAATAGAGAAAGGAGAAGCAAGGAAAAAAGTCCACTCGATGTTCCTTCACATCTCAGTGTAATATTACTACATGTAGATCGTTTAGTTGAAGTCAGTCACTGCAGACCAATGATCCTAATAAATGAAATATTTTTTAGATTTTTTTCATAGGTATTAAAAAATGATTAAATCAATAGCTTGTGATGAACAACAAAATGCAAATTACAGGTCTCTCATACTGGGACAGTAATGAGCCGCTCTTAACGTCACCTGTTTGCATGCTGTGAAATGGTCCATTCATGTGTTTTGCTTTGGATTCATGTACCAATGGTTATGCCAGTTTCATAGCAATCTTGTCTTTGGCGTGAACAGGGGAGGACACTGAGCAGTGCTCTCTCCGCCCACAACTCAGAGGCGAATTGCTAATGAGCTACTGGTGTGCCATTCTACAGAGTCCTGGAAAATGGCGCAGGTTTTGTGATGTTGGCTAAAAACTTGATCATCACAATTCAAAGACCACTGAGAATGCTTTAAAATAGCCAAAAAGGAAGATTGGAGTAGGTCTTTAAAGTATTTATTGCATAGCATGATGTTTTCTAACAAGGTGATTAACCACAAAAAACAAAATGTCAAATTCAAAAAACAATTCTTGGTTCAAAAGTGTTTGAACCATGAATCGACCACAGAATGCTCTGGTTCAATGATATCTTCATCGAACTTATCACATTTAAATTTTACAAGATCAAGATGACACCTAACACATGACAAGTTATGAGACCTTGACATTTTTATGTTGTGTTGAACTCATCACTAGGTAACTTCTTTTTCAATAGATTGAGATGATGGAATTACCATTGCACGATTCTACCTAAATGTCCCAAATATTCACGATATAGTATCAGTGTAGCATGAACTTTTTATATCTTCTGTAAATTTCACCTGAAAGTTGAATATCCTAACTTTTTGCGAGTAGTACATATACAATGAAATTGTAACATTGTTTTATGCTTGCAGCAGACATGATCCTGCCCCAGTCTAAATTAACAGATGTGATCATTCAGTCTGATGTGACGAATATTCACTCAATGTGTATATTTTGTTTGTTTTTAGATACTCTCCTTAGTCTAAACTCAGGACATCCTTTTAATCCAGACCATTTAAATAGAATCACGTCAGATTCACAATTGGTGGATGACACATGCAAATTGAAATAAACCATTCTTTGTGCCAATAGGTTAGGGAAATGGTGAAGATGAAAAAACTGTGATGAGGAAGATTTCATCAAGCTCCACTAATGGTATCAGTTTTATGGAGAACAGCACCATCATGTGGGCTATTTGTGTTGGTGACACTTGATAGTGCTAGTGCAGTAAACCCTTTTAACCCAGTTAACCCATGTGCTTATCTGCTTTGGATTCCAGTTTATCAAAGCTGCTGTTTATCCAACAGCACTGTTTTGTAAATTAATCTGACTTGTAAAAGCAAAGTAATAGTTACTTATTGGCAAATGCACATCTGGAACTGGAAATTAAGTAAAATCAAACAGCTTTGTTTTTAATCCAATAATGCCAAACGTATTTTATACAGTTTTTGAGACATTTTGCACCACTTTATGGTAAAAACTTTGCTCAAAACCTTTTTTGCACAATGTGATACTTGTCTTCTGCCCTGTAATGGATACCAGGAAGCAGAAGACTACACTGCAATAATTTGATCATATGGTTATAAATGGTAAATATACCAAAAAAAAAAAAAGTAAATTTTTTCCCCCACATTTTGTTAAAGGGCCAAATAAAGGCAAGGCAAGTTTATTTGTATAGCACATTTCCTGTTCAAGACAATTAAAAGTGCTTTACATAAAACATTGAAAGTATTGCAAATAGCATCAACAAATAGTTAAAACCACAATAAAAACATTTTAAAAATTTTATTAAAAGCAAGATTATTTAAAAGATGCCATGCAAATTTCATGCATAGGTCCATGAGAACAGAAATGTTCTGAACCTGGATTTAAAAGTTTCTACATTTGGTCAAAGTTTAATCTGTACTGGCAGTTTGTTCCACTTGTTTGCTGCATAGCAGCTAAAACCTGCTTCTCCATGTTTAGTCTGGACTTTGGTCTGGACTAGCTGACCTGAGTCTTTGGATCTAAGAGCTCTCGCAGGTTTATATTCTCTGAACATATCACAGATGTATTCTGGGC
>JAOXYM010000012.1:21426361-21437386 GCA_028567055.1 Leptatherina wallacei | reverse complement strand
TATATATATATATATATATATATATATATATATATATATATATATATATATATATATATATATATATATATCAGACAACGTTTAAGTGACTCATAGTGCTTGATCCAAGTTATTGCAACCCCAAAGAGTTATTTTTAAAAGAAATTACACAAAATGGTAGCTGAAGGAAAGCTGAATGTAGGGTAAGATGTTCTCTTGAGATGACAAGTAACTGGACAATGACCATAGGTTAAGTGTATCTGAAAGAGACTGCAGTTTATGTGTGTCCGTATGAGAACTACAATAATTTTTATTACATTTTTTTAACTATCAGTAAGTTCCATAAATGGAAGTTTGATCAATTTGGAAAAAGGGGAAACAGCAAAACATAGTCTGGAGGGTAAAATAGGTGTGTAAAATTAAATATTTTACAAATGAATGAATGAATTATACTTTATTGATCCCCGAGGGGAAATTGCAAAGCAGACTATTAAAGCTGGTTTGTGTCATATGTTCATTTATTCATTCTTCTTTTTCTTTTTATCTACTAAATGATACAGATGAATGAACATCCTCCAAATGTGGTGAATCCATCATGTTTTGCCAGGGGTCGTATGGGAAGGGCGCGGCAGGGTGGGGAAGCCCCCCTTGCAGAGCTGAATAAAAGGTAACTGTGTCTTTAAGAAGCAGCACAGGCAGTGGATGATGGTTTTATCCCTCTCCGGTGCACTTTCAGCTCCATCACCAGACGATGCAGCCCGGTAACTTGTGACAATGCTGCACTGGACCCGCAGCAAAGATGACAGAGCCTGAATAGCAAGGGTATTTATTCGCTTATCTATCTTTTCTGACCCGCAGAGGCTTTTTTGTGATTATGAAGAAGAACGGGGATAGTCACACCTAACTCACGGATGAAAAGTGTGATGTAGCGCAACGCTTGGTGAGGCGCACGAACAATCCTCCCCTGCGCTCTTTTTCCATTTTGTTATAAATTATTAATGTGGCATTTAAAACGAGTATTATTCCATTCGCCGTGTTTTTCTTTTCTCTTTTAGTTGGTCATGGATAAATATGCTAGAATCTGCCTTATTAAAGAGTCATGTACTTCGTGACAGCGGTCTTATTTGTGGACGGGAATAAAGCGTTACGTAAGTGTAATGGAGGCATCCTGCTGTCGCAATATGTTTATCGAGGCCAGGAATCGGATGATACACTGCCAGTTGTGGGCAAGGGGTGAATAATGCGAAATTGTGGTTTAAAAAAGAGATTTGGGGGGGGGCATGTCATACAAGGAAGAATAATCATTTTACACATCAGCGATGCCTTTTAGGTGACGTGGACTGTGGGCCTGCTGGGGGGTGAGGGCAGTGGCAACATGGGTTTCTGATCATATACCACAAATACATAAAAGTAAAAAAAGATACTTCACACATATAAATTAGAATCAAAATGCATGTGTCCACTGTTTTTCTCAGGGAAGATTAGATTAGGTTTGTTTGAAATAAACCTCATTGCTGTTTCTTTTCCTTGTATTATTCTCAGGAAGATCACTGTATTCAGGAGGGACGAAGACCATATAAGGGTTCTCAGTTCAATAGTTAAATGGTTTACATTTTAGGAATTGAAACATTGTTAAACGCCTGATATTTCATGCCACTAATGACTTGATTTTATCACACATTAAGCATGTGTCCAAAATTATACATCTTATGGGCTCTTCACATAGACGGTCTAGCATCTATGTCTAAAACATGAACCAAAATACAGACTTAAACAATACATCCTGAAGGCAAAGCTGCAGCAAAATTTTATGTTTGCATATCTGTGTAAATATTGTGTTTTCTCTTCCAGGTAATCGTCACAGGTAATGGATCGAGTGTGACAACTGCAAGATCACCCCACCCAGCCTGCCTGTCTAACACTGTAGCTATGGCAACCTGTCCAAGAGGCTGTGCGCCAGCTGTGCGCCTTTGTCAGAAACTGAACCGTCTCAAGACACTAGATGGTGACATGATGGCAACATCACTGAAACGTTGTCTCTCCACCTTGGACCTGACTCTGATGGGTGTCGGTGGCATGGTAGGCTCTGGGCTTTATGTCTTGACAGGAACGGTGGCTAAAGACACAGCTGGGCCAGCAGTCATCATATCATTCCTTTTTGCCGGTTTTGCTTCGTTACTGGCTGCCTTTTGTTATGCAGAGTTTGGAGCACGCATTCCCAAAACAGGCTCTGCCTACATGTTCACTTACGTCTCTGTGGGAGAGATCTGGGCCTTTCTCATTGGCTGGAATGTGATTCTGGAGAACATGATTGGTGGTGCTGCTGTGGCAAGGGCCTGGAGTGGGTATCTAGACTCCATTTTTAACCACGCTATCCAGAACTTCACAGAGACACATATCATGCAGTGGAACATGCCCTTCCTTGCCCATTACCCCGACCTACTTGCAGCAGGAATTCTTATCATTGCTTCGGTCTTCATTTCCTTTGGAGTTCAAGTGTCCTCTTATCTAAACCATATCTTTTCTGTTGTTAGCATGGCTGTCATTGTTTTCATCCTTGTCTTTGGATTCATGTTGGCTGAACCAGCCAACTGGAGCCAGGAGCAAGGAGGCTTTGCACCTTATGGGCTGTCTGGAATACTTGCAGGCTCTGCCACATGCTTCTACGCGTTTGTGGGCTTTGATGTAATTGCTTCCTCAAGTGAAGAGGCAAAGAATCCCCAGAAAGCCATTCCTATTGCCACTGCTATCTCCTTAGGACTTGCGGCAACAGCTTACGTGCTGGTTTCCACAGTGCTCACATTAATAGTGCCCTGGCGAACACTGGATCCCAACTCGGCTCTAGCAGATGCTTTTTTTCGCCGTGGTTATAGTTGGGCTGGAGTTGTTGTGGCTGTAGGTTCCATCTGTGGTGAGTGTCAGCCTTTAACTGCATAGTGCAACTTAATTGGCTTTTAATATATTATGTCCAGCTGCAGTGTTGACATGTGTGCTGACTTATGTTTTCTCTGTCCTCATTTTCAGCAATGAACACTGTGCTACTCTGCAATCTTTTCTCCCTACCACGGATTGTGTACGCCATGGCAGATGATGGATTGTTCTTCTCCATTTTCGCAAGGGTCAATCCCCTTACCAAAGTTCCCGTCAATGCTATTCTGGTGTTTGGAATCCTCATGTCCATCATGGCTCTGATCTTTGACCTGGAAGCCTTGGTCCAGTTCTTGTCTATCGGCACTCTCCTGGCGTACACTTTTGTAGCAGCGAGCGTTATTGTGCTGCGCTTCCAGCCTGAGAAAATCAGCTCTAAGGGAACCGATTCCACATCTCCTAACCCCAATGCTGAGCCTTCCCCTGCCCCCTCCGAGTCACAGACCATCACTGAAGATAGCGAAGAGCCCAAGCAATATGAGTCCTTCTCTGACAAACTCCAGTTGGTGGAGAGGCAGAAGACAAGAGAGCGGCGTGGGGTGGGACAGCTGAAAGCCTACTGGGAACCATACCTGGACAGGCTGTTGGGGGACTGTGAGCCAGGCGAAGTGGTGGCCTTTGGCGTGATGACTCTGATAGTGAGCTCAGTATCCCTCTGTGTTGTGTTGGAATTTGGAAACACACATCTGCAGCTGCCGCTCTGGAGCTTCACAATGCTACTGGTGATCTTCAGTTTAGCTTACATTATCAGCTTGGTGCTTATTTGGGTCCACGAGCCACAAAAAAACACCACAACATTCCAGGTCAGCTTTCACTGCTGTTATTTAATAGGGGTGTAACAGTACAATGATCTACATCAATACACCGATTCGATGATTAGTGAGCCTGTCTTATCAATTCTGATTAAAATCATTGATAAAAAAAATGGATAAAGTAATCATTTGATAAGATGCACTTAAAAAAACCTGTCGTTTTACATTTACTTTATTCAACAAAATTTCTTGTTCTAATATAATGAGGAACATGGTGGGCTCCTGAATCTAATCCATAGGAAATTGTACTGTTTCAGAATTTGAGATATCAGCAATTATCAAATCAAATTATCCATTGAATCGATACAACATAGTATTGTGATCAAACTTGTGATTTACACCTTGTTATTTAAGCCTATCCGTAGTTAAAATAAAGCAAAATGGAGTGAAATTATGTACCTGGAAAATACTTAATCCCAATTATTTCATTGTTTTAAAGGTACCTTTGGTTCCACTGACTCCAGGTGCCAGTATCCTCATTAATGTATTCCTCATGATAAAGCTCAGCCTTCTAACCTGGATTCGATTCACCGTGTGGATTGCGATAGGTAAGACAGCTGCGGAACTTTAACGGGAAATGTAGCGACCAGATATGTTCCTCAAATATATTTTTGCCAAACAAACACTTTTTTTTATTTGCAGAGCTAAATAAGTAACTAAAAGGATTAACTCTAAGCAGTAAGCTTACAACTTCCTGTCCACACAGATACTGGATTGGAGTGTACGGTTGACTAATAATGTCATGTGATTTTTAACTCGGGATGCAGTTTGAATGGATAAATGTCATAAAACCTTCTGTTACCAGTAAACTTAATGTGGTTAATAGACCAGATTGCACAAACATTTTCTGTCCCCAAAAAGAAAAGAATAAATTTCCTCTTTCATTAGCAGCCCTATGAGGATGTAGATGGTCAAGCAGTGTTTAAGCCGTGTCTGTGAGGGCAGGATCAGTGGGGAAATATGATTATCTGCATTAGCTTAAGGCTCCCCTGGATCAGTAAACCATTTAAACACCACTGTCAGCCTTTTGCAAGTTAACAAGATGCACACTCATGAAATATTACACCTGACAGGGCATCTGGTCTGATCAGGCTTTCCATTCCAAGAGACAGACAGAAATAGATGCTCATCTTTCATAGCCACTTAGAAAAACAAAAAATCAAAACAACCTGGAAAAATAGTGATCAGTAGTATTCCAGTTATGTTAGCAAAAGTGCAAATGCTTGTCAGCAGGAGAAAAATGAGATGGTTGAATGTTTTATGAGATGAGATCAAAGGAACACAGGGTTTAAAAACCTTTGCTGCTGAAGAAATACGATTTCTGATGACAGTGTATTTCATTTCTATCAAGTCGATCACAGGAATTCTGAGTTCCTAGCCGTCGTATAAAGAGTGTGTTTTGCCATAGAAATTTTGTTGTTTTAAAAAGCATGTGCCTTGAAGCAGAGGAAAATAGAAAAAAAAGTGTCTTGCTAACACTAAGTTAGCTATCTGCAAATGTGAAAGCTTAACAACAACATTTTCTGTGTCTTTGTAACAGTAATACGTTTACAGCTGATTATACAAAACTAGTTTGATAATCATTTTCCTTATTCAAAACATATGGCCAGTGTTGCTGCTCCCGTAAAGTGTTATGCGCTCACCCTTCCCCAGGTCTTCTTGTCTATTTTGGCTATGGGATCTGGCACAGTAAGGAAGCATTGCGGGAACTGGAGCCCAAAGACATGGCTGCCAGGTACGTGGTGCTACCCAGTGGCAGCCTGGTGGAGACGGTGCAGTCTGTTCAGCCTGACGGTCAAATGGACACCTCAGCGCACCACATCAGCTCGTCCACTACCCCGACAGCTGAGGAGTGTGCTGGAAAGAGATGATATGTGACCGGTGTGAGTTGTCATTACTACTGCCTGATGTTATATGTTGTGTCCAACGCATACTGTATTACTACTAGTGTTCTTTCTGGCTCTCGCTCCTCTTAGCATTTGACAGTCTGTACCTGTTTCTCTGCTAAAGTATGTACACCACAGGATGAGATGCACTCTGTCGTATTGTGAAGCACATTTATTTATATTGTTATATAAAAATTTACAGTAGAAAGCTTTATTACTGTCCTATAAACTAGCATCAAGGTTGTGTTCAATCCTGGACAACCAGCTCTTCTCTTGCAAGCTTGCCACTTTTTCAGAATCCACATGGTTGTAGGATATATATGGTGCTTTATTTCTTACAAATAGTGGAGGATTGTTATTTTATTTAATTTATTTTTTACACATAAGCTTGGAGAAAAATCAACATGTACTTTTTTGTAAAAAAAAATCTACATCATTTTGGAAGATATTTTAAGAAAAATAAGAATTCATTAGTTGCACAATTTATTTTGTATTTTTAAGTTAAGTAGAGGACTGCAGTAATGAGTTTACATTTTTTGCCTTTTCTCACATTGCTCTCCCCCATGCCACAGAAGAAACTGCAGGCTTTAATAACTTGATTACACCTTGCTTATCTCCTCCTTGTGGTACCCCTAGACTTCCTTAAGTATGCCACTTTCTGGCAAAGTATTTAATCCTATATTATAAGATAATGTATTTATTTATTTATTTTTCTATTATTACCTATTATATTTTACACATATACAAGTTGCATTTTCCATTTTTTTCCTTGTCGTGTTTTTGTGTTACTGTTTGTGTCCTAAGTTTTATATACACCTCTACTAGTCTTTTTCAGCCATTTGTGTTGACCTTTAACTGGCTGAGCATCAGTTCATCTCTTCATCTCATATATCTCACCCCCTGACCCTGCTCTTTTTTCTGAAGATCTTGAGCAGTTTTTTTCTCCTTGCATCTTTAGACTGCAGTTTTTTCCCCTCTTTCCCTATTAGCATGAGATCATATATCAAAGCACATCAATCACTGAGATATTACAACTGATTTCCAGGGAAACCAGAGGAATGATGAGATAACTGAGCATATAGGCAAGCACAAAGCTATTGATTGGTAGTCTTCACACACAAAAATTGGCAGGCAGGCACTTGTTTTGTTAAACCTGGGATCTGCCTCATCTGTCTGAGGCCTCCATAATCCCAACAGATTTGTGACAGTCCCTGTCGCCAGTCTGCCGTTTGACCTAGATTAAAGGAATCCACATGTGTGAGAACATTCCCATAACACAGAAAAACATTCCTTCAGCCTGTACTTGTATCAATAATTTAAGTAAAGTTAGGCTTTTTTTTAAAAAAAAAGATCACAAATGTTTAAGCACTTAAAAGATGTCAGTTCTTTTTTTATTCATCACTGTTGGTTTTTTTGCATGTTACATTAGAAACCAATGGCCTTAAACCTGTTGTTATCAATGCAGACTGATCTCCAAAGCTCCAAAGTCAGTCTGGTTTGGTTGATTAATTTATCTGCCTGTTAGATAAAAACTCTTATCCAGGACTTCATCCTCTTGAATTGTTAAACCAAAAAAAAAAAAACAAGTCGAAACATGGAAGAGAATGTATATTAGGAGACATTTTGGCATAGTTCCAAAAGGAGTAAGGTTTAAAGAAAATTTTATACAACTTTGCACAAGTTGCAAACAATTGTTCAGTAATTTTGTTTTATGGTTATGCTTTTGATGTCAGGGCCAGTACATGTGTTTCTACTGTTGTGCTTTTTTAAGCCAGACATTCTCTTAACTCTTTTCATTTTTATGCCAGTATGCACACATATAATTGGTCAGATTCTTTTCTTACCTTTGAAAACTATTGTACTCTGTACTAGCACATCAGTCTCGAATCTTTATGTTATAGTGTATATCTGTGTACAATGCAAAAGACTAAAAAAATAAATGTTTTGAAGCCGCATTTAAAAAAAAAATCACACTTATGGAGTATTCTTGCTGTACAGCAGGTGTCATCTCAAAGACTCATATCAGCAAATAGGTTTATTTACAAAAACAATACAGGTGAAGAACTGGTATATTCATATTGAAAAAACTAATTAGCTCTAACATTTTGATAAAATGACAAAAATTCCTCCTCTTATTAGTTTTTTTTACTATCTTATCATCAGGTACACAATTCTAAATTTCAGCCAACACATTCCCAATATATACAATTTGGACTTACAATTATGTCTCATGCCAATGTTCTTCTCTCATATGAACCTATAGCTAAATAATTCATGCATTCAAACTCATATTTGCTGCTAAATGCAGAACCCCTGACTGATTTTTTTTTAACTACTTTAATGACTTAATGTTCTAACATAGAAATGGTCATATTGTTCAGAACTTCTTGTTGCTAACTGAAGTATTAGAAGATTGCATTCAAACTGAATTGACATACATTATTTTATCAAAAGGTTCAACATATAGTTAATAAACATGCTTTACCTTATTTCATGTGAATGAGTTGCAACACACCTTTTATTGGCATCAGTGGGGAAAGAGCTTAAGATTTAAGTTATATGCTTCATGTCACCGCTGTGTAGTTAATTCAAGTTAGGGATTATCTCTATGGTCACAAACTGTCTGCTTAGAGAAAGAAATGACAGATCAGGAACCTGTTCAAGTTTTAATAATGAAAGGGCAGTGCTAATCCAAAAATAATGTTTATCACGTGTTGCGCTTTATCAAACAACTGTGATCATGGCACATCAAATCACCTCTGTTACTCACAGCTGATGATGTGGGATGAATATACAAAACCAATATAACTCACAAGGTATTTTACAACAGAACATGTAGTCCTAATCTTGGTGCACTAAATGGGATGTACTGAAAGATTAGATTGGGGCTGATTTCTCACCCAGCAGAGCATATATCTTGAGGATCCAGCAAATGTGTTTCCATGGAAACACCAACTACCAATTTTTGTCAGACAGCATACAAACAATGCTTCTGATGTTGCTTGTGTGACATTCAAGGCTGTACTAGCTCCCCATTTACTGAGAGCCACGTGATTCATCCACTGTGAAGACCATCCATCCAGACACATGCAGGTTTGTTTGAGTTACATATCATATAACAGGTACTTAGTAACCTAATATCCATTCCCATCAAATCCCTATTTAAATAGCATTAACATGCACCCTTTTATAAATCCAAAGTAAGTTTGCTATGGACATGTTCAACTGTGTACTGAGAACTGTTTTAAACTATTGTAAAACCGAAAACTACAAAATCATGAGTACAATGTTGGGAAAAATATAAGAAGTAGAGTGTAATTGTTTCAGCTATCCTTACACAAAGTGTTGCAGCATCTTTTTGAATGCATTTACAATTCCAGGGTTTTATTTTTTCCTCTGAGTAAAGTCTTTGCAGTGAGAAATCAGGGAAGTGCTTTGTATGCGACTTTTAGCATCAGTGGCACCTGTGTTAAGGTGGATAGTTTGTGGATGAATTTGCAGGGACAAAGGGGAGGTGGACACATGATCCTCTGACTTGGCTGACTGGAAACCACTTTCTGCCCCTTTAACTTTCTTTTCTCTGTTACTGTATCCCACTTGAGCTGCACTGCTGCTCTGCCTGTAGAGGACGAAGGAAACAGCAGTTTGACAACACACCCATAAAACCTGTAAGACTGACAATTCTAGTAAATCTACAGGGTGGAAAACTTACAATGGAGTCTTCTGCACTTGTGCCAAGTCACTTTGTTGTTTTTCTGTTGGTGTGCTCCACCTCTGCTGAAGGAAAGCTTCCTATTGAAAGGAAAACAAATATAAAATTTTTAGTGATCCTGAAATCTACAGACACTACAGTTAAAACTGTGCTAAATAAAAAGCTGCTGCTATTCACAATTTCTTACCCTGGTGACACTTTGTTGTGCTTTTTGCTTTAGTTTCTCAAGACATTTGTGCAGAGTAGCGTTTTCCTGCTCCAGAACATTCATACGAATGCTATTTGCCTGCATTTGTTGCTCCATATCCAAAAGCATGTCTCCTGTACCTTGTATGCGAAGAATGACATGTAAGTAAACATTTACCAATAGGGTAATAAATAACTAGACTAGAAACAATATTTATACTTTTCCAAGTAAGCATGTGAAATTAATACATCAGAAAATGATAATTGATTGTTGCCCCTGTCACACACATGGGAAACTTTTACTTCTACATAAAGGCAGGTGATGTTAGTAAGGATTTGCCTACTCTGTGGTTGGGCCTGAGGCCAATTGTTGAGCTCTGGGAAAGCCACCAACAGCCTCTCCCTCTCCCTTAAAGCTCTAACATGTTCTGTCAGCTCATCCACGTGCCTTTTCAGCTCATCTACATGTGCCTGCTTCTCCTTTTGAACCTCTACATACAAGTCCTGATGGGAGAAAAACAGACCATAAATGCATAGCTACCACATATAGACAAACTTTTTCTTGATATGACTGTGGATCACATCCATTTAAGCACTTCTACACACCTGCTGCTGAGTGAGCCGAGTCTGGAACCGATCCTTCACCTCTGACATCTGTTGCAGCTGATTGTGTAAGTTGATCTGTGCCTCTTCTCTCTCTCCCAACTCCCTCTGCAGCTCTTCACACTCTTCGTCAAGAGCATCGACTCTCTCTAACAAAGACTTTTGCTTCGCCTGCATTGACTGGATACACACCCACAAAGAAAATAAAAACATAAAACTTCCATGCTAAATCTTGACTACTATGACTGATTAAAGAGCAAGAAAGTAGGTTATAAGATCAACAAATCTAAAACGTCAATTATGCTCTTAAACCAAAAAGAAAGAAATAACCCATCGGAAATTGTTGTAAATTGGTTAATCGCTTCACTTACGTAGGTATTCAAATTGTACCATTGATTAATGAAATCATAGAAGCTAACTATAACCAGTTATGCAGGAACTCTCAAATTCTTTAGACAGATGGGCGACTTTACCGATGTCACCGATGGGGAAAATATACATTCTCAAGATGAATGTAATTCCCAAACTGTTGTATTTGTTCCAAAATTTACCATTACCACCTCCTTTTCATGAGGTTTTTATGGAACAACAGACGCTCCAGACTGCGCCTGTCACTGTTATACTTGCCTTATGAGAGAGGAGGGCTTAAATGTCCAAACCCAGGGTGGTACTATTGGGTTTCGCAGCTCAGAACACTGACGTTCTATTATAAAGAGGAGAATGCAACATTGCGGAGAGAGATGGAAGTCTATAACCTAAAGCTGCTTATGCCCATTTATCTGTATTCAGCTAATATTAAGAAACTTAAAAAGAGCACTAAGAATCCCATGGCCAAGAACATGATTAGTGTGTGGCATCAAATCAAAACTTATCTTAAAGAAACCAACTCTCTCTCATTATTTAGTCCAATTTGGAAAAA
>JAOXYM010000012.1:21399294-21426261 GCA_028567055.1 Leptatherina wallacei | reverse complement strand
TATATATATATATATATATATATATATATATATATATATATATATATATATATATGTAATATGAGTGATTTAGTGTTTGTCTTTCAGCCTGTTCCCATGCAGTGATCTCTTAACATGTTTCCAACTGCATGCAGTCTATCAGCACTTCCACATATATGTGACATATGGTATTTCCTTAGTTATTTGCGGGCTTAGTCACTGACTGTTAACTCATTGACTGCCAGCCATTTTCAGAGCGGCAGTCAACGTAACTATTTTCAAAGGGCGTTGTGGCAGTAAATGAGTTAAAGGATGTTCACGCGCGTGTCTGTAGGGGGGGCTGTGCCAGTTTTTTTTGTTTTTTAGTCTACTGTATGGTCGGTTCAGATGGCCCGCGATGCTCAAAGAAACGTGACTGCATCCACTAGTTACTGATAAAAGGGACTGTTTTCACGGTTCCCGTTCTGCATGCAGGGGTTACTCCTTTAAATTCCTTTAAGTGATTATATGAAGAAGCCGTACCGAAGCAGAGCTAGGGCTGTTTCCTTCGATTTTTCCTGTATGCTTCGCCATGTGACGACGCATGCACGGTGCAACTGTGGTGGATGGTGTTGCCAGATTTGTTGTTCCCCCCAATAATTTTTAAGGCCCGTTTACAGTGTGCTTTAGCAGGATTTTGCCTGGAGGGCTCCATAGAAATCTGGCACTCTTGAACACGCCGTTCACAATAACGTTCATTAGGCGGAAATTATAGTCCGTTCAGTTCATGTTCATCCAAAACATGAACGAGGACATGAACAATCGTTCATTGAACTCGTTCATGCACAACACTGGTTTCCGGTTCCCCTTCAAAATAAGAGCGTTCAACTTGTTGTCTTTTTTCCGAAGTGTCGATGCGTGTTATATAAATCGACGCATTTATATAATCCATTACGTCGAGTCATCAACGCGTTGGGGACAGCCCTATCTATAAGGAATCATATGCACAGATTTTGACAAATAGCAATATCTCAAAAACTATAACAATAAACCGAGAATGTAGACAAGGAGACCCTGTCCCCATTGCTGTTCATTATGGCTATTGAACCCTTGGCAATTGCTATGAGGTCACAGAATAAAATTTCTGGTATAACTATAGGACAGACAGAACACCATTTAGCTTCATACGCAGATGACATAATTGTTTTTCTCAAAGATACTAACAGATC
Source organism: Leptatherina wallacei (assembly GCA_028567055.1). Taxonomy (NCBI): domain Eukaryota; kingdom Metazoa; phylum Chordata; class Actinopteri; order Atheriniformes; family Atherinidae; genus Leptatherina; species Leptatherina wallacei. The sequence goes on along the minus strand of JAOXYM010000012.1, from coordinate 21,425,074 downwards.
CATCCCTACCCTGCTAGTCACTGTTACACTTGCCTTATGGGAGAGGAGGGGCTAGATGTCCAAACCCACGGTGGTACTATTGGGCTTCACACCTGAAAACACTGATGTTCTATTATACAGAGGAGAATGCACCATTGTGGAGAGAGATGGAAGTCTATAAACTAAAGTTGCCTATGCCCATGTATCAGCTCATATTAAGAAACTTAAAAAGAGCACTAAGAATCCAATGGCCAGGATCATGATTAGTGTGTGGCATCAAATCAGAACATATCTTAAAGAAACCAACTCTTGCTCATTATTTAGTCCAATCTGGAAAAATGATCTATTCCCCCCAGGGAGAGGAGGATTTAAGAGCTGGGCTGAACTAGGGGTTAGAAAAATAGCAGACCTTTACTGCCCAGATGATAAACATCTGATGTCCTTTTATGAAATTGTTGCTAAATACAATATAGCTCGCTGTCAGTTCTTTAGATATGTACAACTAAGGGACTTTATTAGAACACAAAAAAACCAGTCTTTGTCCTTTCCAAACCTATCGACACTGGAAGAAATGATGGTGAAAGTTCCCCAGGGAAGGGGTTTAATCTCTAATATGAATAATGAGCTGGTAGATGTATCTTCAGAAACCTCAGTAAACCAGCTCAAGGCCTGGCAAGAGGACTTTCAGGAGAACATCTCCTCTGAAGAGTGGAAGAGGGCCTGTATCAAGGCTCAATCACAAACAGGGAACATGCGTTTAAAATTTCTGCAATATAATTGGTTAATGCATACCTATACGACTCCAGTTAGACTAAAAAATTTAACAGCACTATACTAGATCTTTGTGTAAAATGTGAAAAAGAAAAGGACACTATTTCTCATTGTATGTGGCAGTGTCCCCAAATAAAATACTTCTGGGAAGAAGTAAAAGTGTATATTGAGGATATATTAAAAATAAGAATACATTTAAAACCAAAACCTTTCCTGTTGGGAATTTACCCAGTTAATAGCAACATAAGATGCAAACAGCAACTCTTAAATATAGCCCTATTGCTGGCTAAAAGAGTCATTGCATGTGCCTGGAGGGAGGTGGACAGACCAAGAATAGGTAAATGGCTGTCAGAATTGACAACAACTTTGGCCTTGGAAAAGATCACATATATGATCAGAGGTAAACAGCAAGCTTTTGATGATATTTGGAGCCCTCTTAGAGACTTTCTAGCTAATACAGACCAATCCCATACAGTGGAAGTACCTGGAAGTGTATCTTAAGTGGCCCTCTGCAGGTTGTCAGGACGTGTTGGTGTTTGAGCATTCAGTAGTACGACATCGGTGCGTCTTCATTTTGCCCATTCAGCTAATTAGTAAAATAGAAGCATGAGTATTTGTATAATATAACTATGTGTATTTCCCCTTTTGTTTTCCTATTTACTACAAGATTTTTTTTTCTTTGTCTGTTACTATGTGTATGTTTGGGGGGTGTTGTATGTATGTATTTCAAATCTTTGAAAACTAATAAAGATATTGTTGGGGGGGGGGGGGGGACAAGAAAGTTTAGGTTTTCAGCTGCAAACAACAGTCTGGTGTTATCTGTGACACTGACCTCTTGTTGACGGCAAGCACTCTGATACTTGGCATTCTCCTTGTCAAGAAGAAGTTGAGTGTTCGAGATTTGAGTTTCTAGCTGCTGGACCCTTTGCTGCAGTCTGCAACAGGCCTCCTCCTCTGTTTGCATGTTCCTCAATTTCTCCTGCAGCCTATTTTTTTCACATTCTAGCACAAAATAAAATAATCAAACATGAACCATAACTGTATACCGCAAAATAGGATTATCGTAAAAAGAAAAGTATGATGGTAAACTTATCCTTGATGTTATTACCAAGTGCTTGTAAAGTTTCTTGCTGCAATGTTGCCTCCTCCTTTAGTTTGGTGTTACTCTCCTCCAATGACAACATTTCTGTTGAAAATTATCCCAGATAAAGTGAAAAGTGCAGTAAATGTGATGATGTTATCATGGTTATTTGTAGATTTACTACCTCGTTGCTCCTTTTGGAGCTTTTGCTCTGTCTCCTTCATGGATCTCTGCGCTTTCCGCTGTGAAAACTCCAGCTGGACTATGTTTGCTTGGTGTTTTTCCACCTCTTGTTTGAACTCTTCTTGTGCACCTTCCAACTGAGACCTGAATCTGTTGCGTTCCATTTGAGTTGCTGCTAGTTTGTCTTTAAGAGGCTGTACTGTCCCTCGCACATCCTGGAGATGTTTTGCCAGTCGGCGCATGTCCCTGAGTTGCTCATTGGCCCACTGGGCAACATCACCTGCAGTCATATGTCCCAACTCTAATGTGGCCTCCACAATTTCTGAAAGAGGCTGCAGAGATGAAGGCAGGCCCTCATTCTGTAACAGATCTACAAAAGCCTTTCCTGTAGTTCTCAAAAGAGATTGTGCCTGATTGCACGCATCACAGGGAATGAGGGATGATTCTATAGTCTGGCAGCTTACGTTATGACGGTCAGCTTTGGGATAGCATGGGGCTTTGTGGTTGGGCATGGAGGATTCATTAATCTGTGTGGGAAATTTAAATGAGCTTGTTGAAGACCACTCAGATGAATGCCGGCAGCTTGAGTTAGTTAGAGAGGAGATTGATGACATTGTCTTTGTCTCATCACAGTCAAATGCCTTTGCTTTTGTCTGTTTAGTCATGTCTTTTGAGATCTCCTGAAAGAGAAAAGAGAGCATGAAAAGTAATAACAGCTATCACTTCAGTGTAAGTATTTTGTCCATATCTTAATCTCTATAATCTTCACTGAAGGAAGCAATATACTTACCCTCCTGTTAGCAAACTGAACTAGATTACTCCAATAGTTCTTGACCACAAGGCCAATTGATAGGCAACCTTTCTGCCCGGTATGCTCTCTCCTGTGGATTCCCCTCTGTTGCCCAATATAAGCACTAACACTTTGTAGAAGAAGCAGTAGTCTTGTTCAGGTAGAAGAGGATAAGGGCAAGTGTTGAAAATAGTCTTAAAATATGTATTTTGTTAATGGCATCTGCATTATGTTACCTGTCAATCACCAGCTCCAGTAAAACAACGTGGGAGTGCTGATTGAATGCATCTTCTCCATTCACAAAGTCATACTCCTCCAGCAAAGCCAACATATCCAAATCACAGGAAAGTTTGTCAGGGAACTTCCAGGAAGAAAACTGGACCGGTCCGGTTCTGGAAAGGACATCGAGAACTGCACCCTGGATGTCGACCACATCTTTTCTGAGGCTCTTAATACAGTCTTGACGACCCAACAACTCGGTCATGTCTAAGTGATTGGTTTTATATGGTCCGTGAATGGCAATATATAGCCTGTTGACAACGTGTTTCCTTGGCAACGAAAAAAGCCAACAACTCAGAGATCCACAATCCTTTGCGAATTATTTCCGGAAGTAATATGCCTCCATTGGGTCACCGAAACCGCGTCGTCCTGATTATTCAACCGTAGCAAAATTAAGTGTGAAGTTAAAGTGAATTGCATTTATTCCTAGATACCTAGTAGAAGTATTTTGAAGATACTTATACTCTTCTTGTTGGTTGGCTGTTCATAGGTAGCTTTCAGTTATCACAAAAAGATACAACCATGCCGCCTGGGCCTGTTCAAATAGTTCAGCCGGAGTCCAACAACAAGGTAACGCTTCAAGTTGGCTAATGTTAGCTGTGAAGCTAGCACACGTCACCTGTTAGCAAATGAATAACGTCGTTTTGGTCTTTCTGCTGCATTAATATTGATCCATTTTGTGGGGGGTAACGAATATGAATTAGAATAACTAAATTCCGGCTGCGAGCGTCCACATTTGTGTATGATACTTAAAGCGCAACGTGCTAGCTGTTAGCATTGATGTTCTCGTTTAATCAGGTCATCTCGAGATAAAATCAGCTGCTATATATCCGCTGAGATCTAACTACATCCCAGTACAGCATGATTTGGTGTCTTTGTAATGGATGTTTATATTGATATATGGAAAAATCAATTTTGACGTTGTTTTTAAGGCAAAGCAGTTAAAATTACTTTGCTATTCTCACTGACTTAATTGATAAGTTTTTTTTCCTTTTAGTACCATTTTATCACCATTATAGTGAGATAGATTATCCACAGAATTTTTTACCTTTAAATGAAACTGGAAATTTGCCTTAAACTGATTAGATAACTTATTTAGTAATTAAAGTGTCTAATGTGATTAAGGTCTGGACATATCTTTATGCTCAAGTCTTCACATAAATCTTGTCTGAATTGGTTGATGATGGTAAATCTTGCCGTAGAATGATGCACCTACAGAAGAAACTCCAGCCACCAAACCAATTGTTGGCATCATATATCCACCTCCTGAGGTCCGAAATATTGTTGACAAAACAGCCAGCTTTGTTGCCAGGTTGGTTACTCAGTATGTTCATATGCAGCAACTATGTTAAATGGGTTTTTGTTCTTAGTAAAACTCTTCTCTTGTCATCTCACAGGAATGGGCCTGAGTTTGAAGCAAGAATCCGTCAGAATGAGATCAACAATCCAAAGTTTAATTTCCTCAACCCCAATGATCCTTATCATTCTTACTATCGTCACAAAGTCAATGAATTTAAAGAGGGTAAAGCACAAGAACCATCTGCAGCGGTTCCTAAGGTTATGCAGCAGCAGGCTTTGCAGCAGTCACAGCAGCTTCCTCAAAAAGTAAGGATTAATTCTTAGTTTATTTTTATAGCTTATGATTAGTAAATTGTTGTAATAAAAAATGTTTTCTATTCATCAATAGGTGCAGGTGATTCAGGAGACTGTGGTTCCCAAAGAACCGCCCCCTGAGTTTGAGTTCATTGCAGATCCTCCATCAATTTCAGCATTTGACCTGGATGTTGTAAAGCTCACTGCCCAGTTTGTTGCTCGCAATGGTCGTCAATTTCTCACTCAGCTCATGCAGAAAGAACAGAGGAACTACCAGTTTGACTTTTTGAGGCCACAACACAGCCTCTTCAACTACTTCACTAAACTGGTTGAGCAGTACACAAAGGTATTGTAACAACATTTTGTTGATTAAATTTTTATTGTGTTTTTGGTTTGGTTGGTGATGCTTAATTGTATCTTTATCTTGCCTCTCAACCTTAAGATTCTGATCCCTCCCAAAGGCTTATTGACCAAGCTCAAGAAAGAGGCTGAGAACCCAAAAGAGGTTATGGACCAGGTATTTTCTTTCAGCTGAAACTGTTTAAGTAAGTGCTAAACAGTATATTTCCCCTGGATAATGATATAAATATGTTATGGCACAAACAGGTGAGGTACCGTGTGGAGTGGGCAAAGTACCAGGAGCGTGAGAGAAAGAAGGAGGAAGAGGAAAGAGAGAGAGAACGAGTAGCATATGCCCAAATTGACTGGCATGACTTTGTAGTGGTAGAGACTGTTGATTTCCAGCCCAATGAGCAAGGTAATATAACCACAAGGAACATTAACATTTAAGCCCCAAAATTTTGCAAGAATTATTAATCTTTGTTGGTTATTTGTTTCCCAAGGCCACTTCCCCCCACCGACTACTCCAGAGGAGCTTGGTGCTCGCATCCTTATCCAGGAGCGTTATGAAAAGTATGGAGAAAGTGAGGAAGTGGAAATGGAGGTTGAGAGTGAGGATGAAGAGGATCAACGGGAGAATCGGGCTGATGGTCACCCTTCGCAGCCTGATCAAGACACCCAAGTCCAGGACATGGATGAGGTTAAGATTTTTGAAGCAATTACTTAAAAGTGCAAAAGTATTGGTTTGTTTATATTTTATTTTCCATTCAATAATCTACATTGCTAATCTACTGTTTTAAAGTATATACATCAATATCAACTGTTGGTAACACCATTACGCTGCTGCTTCTTTAGGGATCTGATGATGACGATGAAGGTATGAAGGCTCCACTGCCACCAGACAACCCCATGCCACCCCCACTGCCTCCCACTCCAGACCAGGTTATTATTCGCAAGGACTATGATCCCAAAGGTACACTTCCTCAAATGAGACAATACCAAAAGTATAAAAAGACAATACTATGAACAGTGTGTGTTAAACTCATGCTCTCTTTTCCTCGCAGCTTCCAAGCCTCTGCCCTCAGTGGCAGCTCCAGATGAGTATCTCATCTCACCAATTACTGGCGAGAAGATCCCAGCCAGTAAGATGCAGGAGCACATGCGGATTGGTCTGCTGGATCCACGCTGGCTGGAACAAAGAGCTCGCAGCATCACAGACAGACAGACAGAGGATGAAGTCTATGCTCCTGGTTTGGATATTGAAAGCAGCTTGAAACAACTTGCAGAGAGGCGTACTGATATCTTTGGTGTTGAGGAGACAGCCATAGGTAAAAAGATTGGTGAAGAAGAGATCCAGAAGCCAGAGGAGAAGGTGAAGACAGTTGAAGAGTTTTACAGCACATTTCTGGTTCAGTCTCTTGAGTTGCATGAAATAGAGTCGGCACACTTTTCATCCTGAAAGATTCCAGAAAAAAAGGGGATCGTTTAAAACAGTGAGTCTTTGTGCCTGTAACTTTAGTGTTATTTTACCCTCTTCAGGTTACCTGGGATGGCCACTCAGGAAGCATGGCTCGTACACAGCAGGCAGCACAGGCCAATATCACTCTTCAAGAGCAGATTGAAGCCATTCACAAGGCCAAAGGACTAGTGGGAGAAGATGACACTAAGGAGAAAATTGGCCCAAGCAAACCAAGTGAAATTCATCAGCAGCCACCCATGCCCTCATCTGCAGCCAGTTTGCCCAAACCTAGTCCTCCCATCACAACACTGTCTCGCCCACCTATCAATGTGAGTTTCTGTCCTTAAAAAAGAAAGAATAACAGTTACGGTTTTGTTTAGCATACATGCTTTTTATAACTCTAATATGGTTGTCAAACAGATGGCCCCTCCAGTGCGCACCACTCTCTTGTCTGCTGTACCTGTAATTCCAAGACCTCCTGTTGCTCCAGTGGTGCGTCTTGCTCCAGGGCAAGTTTTAGCACCAATGCCTCCAATGATTCCTGGTTCCCGCATCAATGTGGTTCCCATGCCACCAGCACAACATGTCATGGCTCCCAGACCACCTCCCATGGTTGTTCCAACTGGTAAGATCAAGGTTTCCAAACAGCTTTCAGAAAGTCACAGTATTCATCGGAAAGTGAACAAATACCTTTTGCTCATCTATTAACTGAACCTTTTGGCAAATCATTCTCTCTAACTTCAAACAACCTGTTACTTCTCCCAGCTTTTGTGCCTGCTCCTCCTGTACCACAACCACCAAGCTCTGTTCCTGCACCACCTGCCCACCCACCACCTCCTCATGATGATGAGCCTATTAGCAAGAAGATGAAGACGGAGGACAACCTCATTCCAGAGGAGGAGTTCCTTCGCAGAAACAAGGTTTGTTGGAGCAGCAATATTTTAAAGATATCATGCTTTACATTTGTGAATTACCAATGCTACCATCTCATTTCTTTCACTAAGGCATTGTTTATAACTTGCATGTAAACAAGATTCAGTGCACAGGATTGAAACCTAAACTGTGAAAACCTGTTCAACCTGCTAACAGAAAAAGAAAGAAAAAACAATGTGATGGCTTATGCAGATCATTAATTTTTCTGAACACGGTAGTGATTTATACCTTTATTTGCAGTAGCTGAAAAACTAAGCCAACTTGCTAACATTTAGAAATTTTACTGGAATAAATATGATCAATTCACAGATGCAGTCTACAACATCTGAGCTGTGTTTTAATAATATCTATCATACATTATTTATTTTCCTTTTCCTGTCTCCAGGGTCCTGTGGCAGTTAAAGTACAAGTCCCCAACATGCAGGACAAAACCGAATGGAAGTTGAATGGCCAAGTTTTGAATTTCACTGTTCCACTTACAGACCAGGTGTGCAAGTGATTTTCTATTTATTTATTTTTCTTCCATAAACCCCTTTCTGCTTTTTTGTGACCGAATGCTTATCTGTACACTGAATTCTTATGGATGTACAACTGTAATGTCTCCACCAGGTATCTGTTATTAAAGTCAAAATCCATGAAGCCACAGGCATGCCAGCAGGAAAGCAGAAGTTGCAGTATGAGGTAAGTATATTTTTAATTTCATCAGAACATTTTTTTTATCTGAATGAAACAAAATAACTAATATCTTGTTTTGTATTTTTTTTAGGGCATTTTCATCAAGGATTCCAACTCCTTGGCTTATTACAACATGAACAATGGTTCTATCATCCATTTGGCTCTGAAGGAGAGAGGTGGAAGAAAGAAGTGAGCTGTTCTGCAAGAAGAAAAAGTTGATGTCTCTCACTTAGTCCTGTCATTTTATTGTAATGGTAACTTTTGCATTGTTTACACACCTCAGTGTGATAGGCATGCTGTAATTGAATGGTAAAAAGATTTATTCCCAGGTGAACAGCAATATGATTGAACTCTCAATTTATCCATGACATTCTTGAAGTTAAATATACATGTAACTTGTAAGAACATGCAGAGCTCCATATTGTGAATTTGTTTTAATAAAGGAACTGAAAAATAAAATGTGCTTTTATTACTATGTTTTATTACATGTTAAGTTTTGGAAACTGATTATTTACAGATAATTCAACAAACAATACAGGTCACACGTGATGCATGTTACATAGACTGCCACTAGATTTGGATCGTGGAAAGATGCCATAGACCACAGTGATACTGATATGATCGATTTCATTCTTCTTGGCAGCCACTAGGGGTAACCATAACATAACTTCAGTCAAAATCAAGCTTGGAGTGTAGAGTTGAGCTACTGGTGGAGGCAGAGTATGTTCAGCACTCGGGATGACAGGGCAGCGCACCAAACCAATATTAGCCAGGGGCAGAATTAAATGATTACCGGATGGTATGGCTTGCTAGTCTCTATTTTTAAAAACTGAGGCAACCATGTAGCATTAGTTTTTGGAAGGTAGGGCCAGTTTAGAAATAGTTTTGGATCGGGATAAGGTACGAGCAGTTAAAGCTAACAACATTAGCAACCCAACATTAGCTCGCTAATGTTTATTCGGACTCACGTTAACCAAGTTAGTGAACGCATAACCTATTTGATGTGGCCTGGCAATAGACGCGTAGAAATATTTACTTTCAGAGAGTTTGGTTCACGTCTTGAAATCATGGTGTCGATGCAGTTTGATTGACTTTGGGCTGTCAAAAAGCTTGCTGACGTTAGCTACCCTGGCTAGCCAGCTAGCTTTCCTGCTATCATGGCCAAAATAGAGAACGGCCGTCAATCATTCGACACAAGGAGCATCAGGACCATTAGCAGCACTCAGATTGACGATGAAAGCTCTTTGGGATCCGACTCGGAGATCAACGGCTTCACCAGTGACAGACAAACCGATAAATATGGATTTATTGGTGGGGCACAGCAGTACTCGGAGGCATCGTAAGTTTGTTTCAGTTCTGATTCATTCCCAATGACTAACTGTGTCTTGCAAGAGTCCCCCCAGTTTACTAAAACAATGGTGTTATTTATTTAATCCACAATCATGTTGTAGCGACTAATCTAATCAATATAACATGTCGCAAGTTCGGAAGATGATGTTGAGTTGACGCCTCTGAACAACGGAGCTCCCAAACCAGCTGCGTGGCACAATTTTTTTTGTTTTTTTTTCTGTCCACTATTTTCTTTTCTAAGCATGCTAAATATGACAACTAGAATGTGGCAACAAGCAGGCAGACGAGTACAATAAAAATCACCATAATTTTTGCTTAAATATTTCATAAATGTTACAAAGATTTTATGTTGTTATTTGGCACACACTTCTTTTATGGGGGGATATGGTACCTCCATGATGATGATGATGACACCTTTATTTCGAACAAGTAGTTTAAATCATGAGCAAGACAAAGCAAGCAAAATTAAAAGATCACACCAAAATAAAAAAATTAAAAATAAAAAACAAAGAAAGCAATTTACATGTTCGAAAAGGAGTGGGAAGAAGTTCAAAACTTAAATCCTACCCCTTTAGGAGGTTTGAAAGAGGACTTATGTCTGGCTGTTTTGTTTTGAATTGAGTCATTCATGGCTTTTCAAGCAGCATACATTTGTTTTATTTATTTATTTTTCTGTTTTCTTTCTTTCTTTCAAAACTTTTTCTAAGCAGGCCTTTCATGCTCCCTTTTTTTAGTGCATGCCTAAAGTCTGCATTACAGAGCTCAGATAGTGGATGGAGTTAGTGAAAGTTGTGCCAAGCACCAGCTGGCAAGGAGTTTCCTGTTTTCTGGAGTTTTTGGCAGACTCAGAGCCACAGTTCTGGAGCCCCTTTACTTCAGGGCCTCTTTTGGCTCGGCCCTATAGATGGTCTCGAACCTAGGGTTTAGCTTACACTGCTTGGCAATGAAAGTAACTTAGCAACTGTTTAAAGGGCTTTTGAAGCTGTGGCTGGGGTATAACATCTTGCACTCATCCACCACATCTAGCCTACAGTTTTAACTGAGAGAGGGCTGTTCTGAATTTTAAAAAAGGTTTCACCCTGCAATTACAGGCTTGTGCCAATGATATAATTATATAGTTCAGTTAAAGCATCAGACCTCACTCATAATGTAGGTCTAACTTGCCTGTGTCTTCCTTTTCTGTTGGATGATATAATGTTAGTTTTACTGCATGGGAGCATTTTACATTTACATGTTATCACAGTACAGATTGACTTTGTGTTATCAAATAGACTTTGTTATTGAATTAACTTCATCTGAGTTCCTGAATTTCTTTATAGTTGTTATTATTAACTGCTTTTCTTGGGTTGCTTTTGTGTTGTTGTTGTTGCTTTTATTGCACTTTCCCCCCCAAAAAGGGCCTTCCTCCAAGTACTGCCTTTGCTGTTTGATTTAAAGCAATATTCTAAACTTGCATAGTTGAAAATGATCAAGCGTATTTCATTTAGCCTGCGCCCTTTCTGCAAAGACTAATCATTTGTGTGTTGCTCGGTTTCATTTAGTGTATTAGTGATTTCTTTTGCTATATATAAAAAGCATATTTTGCATTTTGTCTCCATTGTATATCCAGAGCTAAAGATGTGCCCCCAGAGGTGCTCAGACAAAGGGAGGTGAAGTGGTTGGACATGCTCAGCCACTGGGACAAGTGGATGATCAAGAGATTCAATAAGGTCAGCAATCCTTATTAACAAGACTAACTGTTTAGGAGATGCTTTGTATGTTTACATAGTGCTGTTGCTGATGCATAAACGTTGTCTCCAGGAAACAGATTTTTTGGGACTGACTAGTTTTATGCGCATATCTAAACAACGCAAATGGCGTTGCTTCAAGATTGCACAAGGAAAAGACTTTGTGGACAAATTGTTTTGGAGATCCACTTGTCTAGCAAGTTCTGTGTGAAACGCTCTTAGCGATTCACCACTAGTTTGTAACTTCACCTCATTTCCATGAGTCAGCAGCAAGCCAGGACACAACCCATCTCTTTATCACCATGTACCGTGTGATAAATTGACAGTCTCAGATTCAGGGTGGAGCTGTGCTGACTTCCCATGAGACAACTTCTGCGAGTACGAGCTAAAGATACACCCAAGCAGCTTTTTGAATCTCATGAGAGGACAAAGCAAATTCAGAAGTATTCGTTTTTTATTTGCATGTTTTGAGATGAAGGTCCCAGATTCAAATCCCCAGTTGTTCTTCTGATTGACAATATTTGCAAAAATGACATTTAAAAGCTATAAAAGGTTGGGGGTTGTACCAGTACACATCACATCAAGTTTTATTTAGAGTTAAACCACGTATCTAAGTATAATCTGATCCCATGCACTTTTCTTTTTTTTCCTTTTGCAGACTCAGATCCAAGCAAAGAAGTGATTTTATTTTTTTATTTATTTGAAATCACCTGTATGTATATTTGTGTTAATGTGCTGTATTTAGGAATCCTATCAATGTATTGTAGTGTTTATGTAATCACACCACACCTTACTGTATACAGTAGCTCTCCTTCAGGGTATTGTTTTTATGGAGGACTGATCTTAATGTTGCTGATATTGTCGTTTTGGGATTTTTTGTTTGTTTGTTTCCACAAATTTTAGCGAAATTAAACATTGAGTTCTGAGCATTGAGCTCTGAGTTAGATATGGCATCAAACATTTTGGCTTGTCTTTTCACAGCCTCCATTTAAACTCCAACAGTCATGTCCATCCTTTTGTTCTTTCTTTGTTTAGACAACTCTCTTATCGTTTAGTGAGTGCAGAAGCCTTGTTGTAGTTGCTGTGCTGTTCCTGAGCCATTCAGTTTTTTGAACCACACAAGTGTAAAAAAAAAAACACACACACAAAAACAAAAAAGGAACCCATAGCAAGTATAATGTCCTTTCCTTTACCATGGCTTCATGGTCTTATATCTTTTGTAAATCATTTTCACACTTGCCCCCTGTTGTATTGTTTATTCGTTAAAGCAGTACTCTGTGTCCTAGGTGAGACTACGGTGCCAGAAAGGAATCCCTCCTGCCCTGCGAGGCCGTGCATGGCTCTACTTATCAGGAGGAAAGGTGAAGAAGGAGCAGAACCAAGGAAAGTTTCAGGTCTGACAGTTTCTTCTTTCACTTCCTCCATTCAGCTGCATTGATGCCATGTTTTGGGCTCATTTCATTTACAAATTTCATTTGAAATTGTTACTGAAACTGTGGTTATACGCCAGTATTACCTCTTTGGTTAAGATGAAGCTTGATTGTTGTTGCATGAAGATAGAGCCAGTTCACTTTTACATTAACCAGTTTACCGTCTAAACTGCTGAATAACTAATTTACACATGACGGTTTGAAGTTTAACAGGAATTTTACAAAGTTTACCAAGAAGTATTAATTGGATTGTTGAATCATGAAATATCCATTTTATAATATTACTCTGTAAAATGTCTTAATCAGTGCTATTACTGCTGTAAAGGGATCTCACATACCCTCCATGTGCTTTGTCAGGAACTGGATAGTCAGCCAGGGGACCCCAAATGGCTTGATGTGATTGAGAAAGATCTCCATCGTCAGTTTCCATTTCACGAGATGTTTGTATCACGAGGAGGACACGGGTAAGCTGTCTGATGTGATGTAATGCGACGTTACACACCAAAATTCATGGCTGTGTCATGTCTGACATATGATTGATCTCGAATGTTGTGGCCCTGTCCAGGCAGCAGGATCTGTTCCGTGTTCTCAAGGCCTACACTCTCTACAGACCAGAGGAGGGATATTGCCAGGCCCAGGCTCCGATTGCTGCTGTGTTGCTAATGCACATGCCCGCTGAGGTGCTACATGCTTTTTTCTCCACTATTCACACATTCATCTGCCAATTTGAATGTAGATGTCTTCTTCTCAAAAGCTACTTCAGACTTTACATTTAAGATCCTGAGTGAAAATTGTGCATGTTTTCTCTTTTTTTACTGAGTCTCGCTTTTAATGTGTGAGCTTGGACAAGTCTATTTTTAGGCTTAACGGCAGAGAGACGGACTGTACTGATGTAATATGCAGATAAATCCATGAGCTGTTCCAGAGGCTGACTGCTTCATGAACTCTTGAGAACACTTTGATATTAAACTTGGTGACTTCACAAAAGTTTTTAAACTCCAAATAATATAATGCTGCTGGCAGACTCGTGTGTAGAGCGAGTCACTACATGTGTGTCAGTGTGATGATATTTGCATTTGGTGCTGCGTTCTGTATTTGTTTATACTGAATGTTTATCTGTCACTTGGATATGTTGACAAGTGGATGCAGCTCTACTGCAGTTGTATTTGTACTTGATCAGCAGCCTTCCTGTATCGTCACCTTTGAGAAGTCAGTTTTTTTTTCAGTTCCTCTGGTGATTCTGTGTGCACACGAATGCAGCCTTTAGGTCCAAAAACTGAGAAAGTTGCTCCATTCACATCTCATTTTATCACCCAGTTCACACAGTTTGGCTAACAGGAAGTAGATAATTGCACTTCAGTGATCACAAATTCACTTTAGTTCACATTGTTGCTGTCACTCTGTTTCTTCTTTGGGACTTGTCATTTCCACCGCATATTTTCAAAATTATTTGTTTTTAGTTGTTTTTAAAAGGGTTGTGAACTGTACTTGTCATATTAATAATACAGTTACAGCACAGGTCATAAACTGTGCTAATTTAGGCCCATAGAACTGTCATTGGAATTTCTTCAAGAGTTGCACAAACTACAGTTTAACTTCTTGTTGCAGGAAGACTGCAGAAAGAAGTCAAAGTTTTAAATATGTTAGCTGATACTGCACAGTTGTGGAGCTACTGCTGTTGTATATTTTCAAGTGATAAGATGAATCTGTACAGAATGGTAGAGATGATGGAGAGTCTACTGTTTTGCCATTGTGTGTGATTGTAGTCAAAGTTCTTCATTACAGCAAAATACAACATGTGTCTGTGTTCGAAGACTTTCCCATATGGTCAAAATAAACATTTCCAGTGTAATCGACCTTCCATACAAGCCGAGACGTGTCCTCTAAAATGAACAGTGCGTTTCCTTACATCATCTCTATTTGTTTCCACAGGATGCTTTCTGGGGCCTGGTCCAAATCTGTGAGAAGTATCTTCCTGGTTACTACAGTCCTGGCCTGGTGAGACTGAAAAACACAAAAGCATGCACAGTAACATCCTCAAGAGACAATTCAGCCTTATTTTACTCACAAACCAGCTTTTTGCTGTGATTGCATTAAACCAGGATATGTTTAGTTTACCATTAAACTAGACGTCTGGAATTAATGTCATCACACGTAAACAAGCTGTAACTGAACACAGTCAGACAAAAGCTTACTGTGGTTACAGCTCCCTTATGAAACTTGTGGGGTGTTCTCTCTCTCTCTTTTTTTTTTTCCTACCATGATTTAATAAAGGCTTACTGTAATTAATTCAGTGTCTTTGTTCATATGATTCATTTGAAATGTTTACCAATAAAATATGTCATCATGAAAACAAAGCATGGAGCTACAAAATGAGGGAACAACTGGGAAATATGATCCCTTTAGTCTGGTTTGCTTTAGTCGATGAACATCTACATGTTCGTGAAGTTTCAGTTATGATCATCAAAAAAAACACAAACAGTTTTTTTTGTTTTTTCTGCTGATGTATTTTTTTAACCTGTCTTTTTTTTTTAGGAAGCTATACAGTTAGATGGAGAAATTCTATTTGCTCTGCTGCGACGCCTTTCTCCGCTAGCTTACCGGCATTTGGAAAAACATAAGATCGATCCAGTCCTCTACATGACTGAGTGGTTTATGTGTGCCTTCTCCAGAACCCTTCCCTGGGCTTCTGTGTTACGTGTCTGGGACATGTTCCTCTGTGATGGTAAGAGCAGCTTTTTTTTTTTTTTTTTTTTGAGCATGTTGATGTTCTACAAAAGCAGGACATCACAATATCTGTACGCTGACGCTCACTCATTTGGTTCTTCTCCATCCTTCAGGAGTCAAGATAATATTTCGTGTGGGTTTGGTGCTGCTTAAGTGCACATTGGGAACCCGGGAGAAGCTGAAGGCCTGCCAGGGCCTGTATGAGACCATGGAACTTCTCCGGGCCATAGATCCAAGATACATGCAGGAGGGCTTCCTTGCGCGAGAGGTAACAGTAAAGGACATATCAGTTGTGCCTAGTAATAATGCATCTTTGAACTGTTACGGTTTACTCTGATAAAATGTGCATCAGTGAAAGAGAGGCATAAAAAGGAATATAATCTGTCCAGTCTAGCCAGATACTATGGTGTCTATTAACTTTATTTGAGTGGGATGCAGTAGTTATTTTTCCTTAGAGGAATAGTAATGGTCACAGCAGGGTGACATGTACAAAGGCTGATCCCAAGGTCTTCCAAAGACTGGAACAGTTGTTTGTTAATGACATTAAGTTATATTACACAATCCTGCAGTGATGCAGAGAATGTTGTTTCTTTGTGGGTATGGAGTTGGAGAGGACTCTATAAGAGCTCATAAATAAAGCAAAGATAATAGCAGAGAGTCTGAGAGTGAGTTGAATTGACAATACCCACATGTATTGACCAGAGTGCAGGCTGTCTAGTGTCTGGTCCTGTCGCAAGTTATGTGAGAGTCTCTGTCTCCTTGAACAATACACCCTCTTATATCTATGGCTGCCGTGACTGTGGGTGACACTGCATCCACAGCAGCTCAAGGCCCTTTGGCATTTACTGAAAAAAGTTCACATTTTCATCACAGCGGCCAAACGTGAAAGACATGTCATGGACTGTTCTTGCTGCCCCACATTTCCTTTTGATCAGGATCTATGGAAGGTCAGCTGCTCCTTGGTAATTTGTCTTTATCCTTTTTGCAGATTCTCGAGGTGCCAGTGACGGCGCGAGATGTGGAAAGAGAGCATCACACTCAGCACAAACGCTGGAGGAAGAACCGCGGCGAACTGAACTTCAAACCTCCTCCGAGGATGCATGGCGCTCGCCTCATCATGTTGGCTGAGCCACCCAGGCGCCAGGACCTGCAACAGAACCCCACCATTGTTCTAGAGGTGCCGACGCCACAGCTGAAGAAGGGCAAGGAAGAGAGGAAGAGCAAGAAGAAGAAAAGCATCAAGAAGGCCCAGCCCATTGAGGAGATCTCTAATCCATACCCTCTTCTTAATGAACCCCCTCCTCCTCCACCACCCACAGATCCACCTGCCCCACCTCTAGATGAAAGCGTAACGCCGGAGGCCGTGCCACAAACTGAAAGAGACTCACCTCACCAGCAGAGCGCGCCTTCCTCTGACCTTCCGCCTGCCAAAGAATCTCTCCTTCAGCGATCTACACAAAGCCTTAGCAGCACAGAGCAGGATACATACCTGTAGCTCCACAGATG
Source organism: Leptatherina wallacei (assembly GCA_028567055.1). Taxonomy (NCBI): domain Eukaryota; kingdom Metazoa; phylum Chordata; class Actinopteri; order Atheriniformes; family Atherinidae; genus Leptatherina; species Leptatherina wallacei. The sequence goes on along the minus strand of JAOXYM010000012.1, from coordinate 21,408,252 downwards.
TGTGTGTGTGTGTGTGTGTGTGTGTGTGTGTGTATGTGAACGTGAAGATGAAGCACCAGCACGATATGGGCAACAACCAGCCAGCCTTGCCAAAGTCTCTGACTGGCCAGCATTGCTATTATAATTATTATTCTTGTATTGGACCATTTTGTATTCAGTGTAGAGCTACTTCAACACTTTTGCCATTTGTCAGCATGAGGCTGATGTTGCCTCCTCTTGATGTTCACCGTTCTTATTCAGACCAGAGGACTCAGTATTCTGTTTTGCAATGGAGACAAGTTACCGAGTTGCTGGGAGTAAAATATTCTCCTGGGAGTATTTCTAGGTTTGTATTATAAAACAATAAGGTGCCACAGGTAATGCAATTTCATTCAACACTATTGAGTTAAGTCGTAATACAGCAGCAGTGGATGTGAACTCCTGACAAAAGCTCCATGCTTTATCTTCTCAAACCATTATAGTTGATTAGGGGGTTGGGTCACTAGAGGGCAGCCTGTCACTGGGTCCAATCTTGTTGGTAAAGCTGACCACAGAAATGATGCAATTCACTAAATCTGTTGGGCGCTGTTCTGAGATTGAACTTTTTATTTTTTCTTATAGGGGAACAGATATATCATTTTTTTCTAATCTTAAACTTTGAGCTATCGCTCTGCATTGTGTTCCAAGTCTTTCCGTAATTGAGAAACAGCGTAAACAGTAGTTTAGTGTTTGAGCTTGTCCTGGTAGTGCAGATAGTTGCTCATTTTCAATCTCAGTTGAATTGTGGTCGGAACTATGTATAAACTCCAGGTTTCACTGTGCCAGGCACTTCCAGCCACTTTACAGCAGCAGTAATTCATGTTGCTTGGACAACAGAGAGGAGAACACTGGACATTCCTCACTGTATGACACATTCCTGCCTTCTTTAAAGCTAAACATTTTTTATTTTTTTTTAAGTCTTGCCAAATGCAAATCTGTATGATGTGTGTATTTGTTTATATGTTTCCTGTTAAACCTGGACTGTGCAAATGAGCTAATGGTGCTGACCTTCCTCTTGGCACTACTTGAGAATCAATAAGATGTATCTAATTTTCGCTAGAATTTCCAAAGTAAGTCGAGACTGTTTTTCCTGAGACGATTTACAAACGCTACCCGTTACCAGGCTTATTCTGTGTATATGATTAAGAGGGATTATGATTTCCACATTTACTGGGAGATTTGTTGCAATTTTCTAATGAAAATCTGCCTCATTTCTTTGGGAAAGATGAAGACATCTGTGGGTTATGAGGCTTTTTCTTTTCTTTTTTTTGTTACAAAACATGATAATCTGTTTTTTGTCAGTCTTAAGTTTCATAACAGTGATAAAGGGAGATTTGACAAACATAAGCACATACTGGTGGAATATGTTTGTGCATATAGAAAAAAAAAAGTAAAAAAAAAATGCACGTGCAGGTCAGTAACGAAGCAGTGGGGTACAGTCACGCCTGCGTGCAATAGTCTTCGGTTGCTTGTATTACGCTTCTTACATTTCATTCATGTTACATCTTAATTTAATGCTTTGCGTGTAGATATGTGTAAAAAATGCAACATTTTTTTCTCATGAAATAATTTTTCATGGTATATGCTAGATTTTATTGAGCAGTCAAAGAAAACCACACACACACACAGGAAACATCTCTAAATCACTTAAAACTTGGGCCCTTTACTTTTAGATCAACATTTGTAGCGCTAGAAAAAAATCTGGAGGAAGTTGTGTCACTAGTTTTTCTTTTACTACTCTAAAGGCCGGTTGGTATTATGTTATCACTTACACTAGAGTTATGCAAGAAATGTTTGACAACCACAGGGCTGGAGTTTTATGGTTATAAGTACAAATTTGGGTTCAATGCAGCAGAAAATATTTGTGACATGTTTGTTTGCCATCAGCCTGTAGTACGATGTTGAGTATTTTGGCTTGCAACCTGTGCATATGCAGTTTCGTATATTCACCAGCAGATGGAGCACTAAAGTCATATCTTTGAAATAATGGGTAACATATTAAAAGGCTTTGAGGGTCTCAACGTGCCTTCATTAATGTTCTTTTTTTGTGTGTGTATAATGTTGCACCACATAAAATAAAAATTACTCAATGACCAAATTAACTACATATTTGCATTTGGTGCATTTATTCTTTTGATTAAAGCTCTATAAAGACATTTAACCTATGCGTATATGTGTACAGTTCATTTGGTTTGCAGTTTGTTATATAAACTGTTTATTTGTAGTCAGGTGGGACAATTGGTAGTGGTCTTGTTTCTGTCTACTAGTGAACTTTCAAAGTATAAGAACGGGTATTTAGTTTCCTTTGAACAGAGGCAAAGTGTTTCCCAATGCATTCAGTACTTTTTTACAAGCTAAGCTCCATAAAGCTAGATATTAAGCACACAGCTGTGTCATTAACAGTTTGATTTTAAGAGTTTGTGGGAAAACAGGACTTAGGTGTTTTCCAGCAACCAGAAGTACTGGGAATAATTTCAAAACTTGTCTTTTACATATGGAAGATTGGTTACATTTCATCGCTGATATGAGCATAATTTAGTTATTAAGTGTTCATTTTTCCTCCCCATCACAGTGCCATTCTGTACGTGTCATCTCAGACAGACCAACATGTTACAGAATCTTATCAAATGGGAGTCCATCGTCTGGTGTCAGACTGTCTGGGCATCCTGGAAGCAAAGGAAAGATTGTGAACCCAAAGTAGGAGTGTATGCACAACATATTTGGCCTTACAGCCTTTGTCTTTAACATCAACAACTCTTTTCTCCTAAAGAGGTCATTCCTGCTCCTTCTCCCTGTTTAGACTAATTACAGATTGCTATTCTTATCTTAATTTACTGTTTGAACTGCCACATGCCCTTTTTCTCCACCTCAAGGTGTGGGATATTGGAGGTTTTTTGCCTCAGGCTTGCAAGAGTTCATTGCAAATAGCTTCCTTGATGACCTCAGTAAGCCAGCCAGCTCATTCCTAATCGTCCAGCAAGGTGTGAGCTGCAGCTGTTGACCTCTTGTCATCAGGAGTTCAGTGTGGTGATTAACAGACATTAGAAAATGTAACTATCCTTATCATTGTTTGGAACATTTTACTTGATCAACATCATTGCAGGTGCAGTAGAGAGTACTTGTTGATAGCTATTAATCATACTTACCCACTGTATGATTCCACCAAGGCCATTAGGAAGCATTATGGTATCTGCTGATGTTTCCTCACATGAGGCAAACCAACAGTTAATGGTCTAAGTCCCTGAGGAATGCATGCACCGTCACGCTTTCCCTCTTTGCATCGGACACCTGGCCCTCTTTCAGTGCCACCGTGCCATTTACATCTCAAAGGGGGATGACCAAGAAGGCTCTCTCTGTGCTCCCTTCTTTACTCCAGAAATGATCTGATTTATCTCTTCATCAACGGAAATATATGCCTTTAGAGGGTCACCCGCCTCTATCATCGCCAACTAACAGAGATGGGATACGGAGCAGTAAAAAGAGAGACTTGTGATCCCTCGTGTGATCCCGGACCCAACGGACCCCCTGTCACAGTGCTTGATTCATGTGATGCGGGTGACTTTCTCTCTGCTCCCAGGTTCAATGTGTTCGGGCAGTGGGGAGCATAGAGCAAAGCAAAAGCGCCTGTTCTCCTGAGGTATCCGATTCCCATGTTTGATGGAGCATGACAGGTTGGCTCAGGTTAGATTAAAAAGCTGCAGTAACAAACATGAGGGCAGAGACTGGGATCATCTGTGCAGGTGAACTTTTCATTGCAGTGGAGATATGAAGTTATTTATTGCACCAAAGGAAGACATTAGTCTTAGTGCAAGAGGCATTAAGAGGGGGATCCCTGAGCAAAGGACAGGGTGGATAATTGAATCATCCCTGTGTTGTTGTTTTTTTCTTTGTGGACTTCTTCTGTTCATCTCTCAAAGGAAAACACTCATTTATCTTTCTTCCTTGGCATTATGAATAGCATAATGATTTTTTTTTCTTTCTCCCACATCCATGACCTTTAGAACAAATCATCTATAACTGCCTTTTTATCTTTTATGCAGAAAATAATAGCAGTAGAGAAACTTGTCTGGAGTCTAATCTATGGCCTTATATGATTCTTCTGGTTGGAAACACAACAGCTCCCTTACCAGACATAGCTTTACAATTGTTTTTCCATCCTTTGGCTCCTGTGAGCTATTTTAGACCGTCTTAAACAGAGACTACTGTTAAATAATGTTATGAATGCTTGTTAATGTTTTAAGTTTGGAGCAGTCTTGCAGTCTGACATATAAGGGTCTACCTTCTTTGGAAATGTGCTTTTGGCACCTATGCAGTTTCCATTGCCATTTAGGGTTCGCAAATGACTACACATATGGATTATACTTAGCTGGTATTAAATATAAAATGGAATAACAGAAAAATTCTCCTGGGTACATTTAGGGCTTTAAATGTCATCACAGTTCTCATTCCAGCTGCTCCCAGTGGACGTTCTGCACTGTTTTAGGGGCTGTATGAAATTATCAGCAAACTCTCCGAGTTCTAGATGTTAGCTTTAAACTCCCCAGTTAAAACATTTCTCAGCCCTGACTATTAATCTTAGCTGCACATTAGAGGTTAAATTAGAGGTTAAATGGAAAAAAAAACCTTTAATCTCTTTTTACAGTATATTTGGCAAAAAAAAAAATTTTTAAAGTTAAATTAAATGCAAATTTACACCACTGAAAATGTAATTACCTTTCATATTTATTCCGATAAGGTTTAGACCGCCCACTTCAGAAAAACTCATACTCTTTAATGACTCCGCCACACCCGCTAATGGTTTCAAAACAATTCCCCGAGCAGACATTTAAAAAGTCAGCCATTTAACCCAGCCTTCAGCTCACATGGAGCAACAAGCCCGTCTCTGTCAAGAAAGATTAAAACATGTGGGTGAGTAGTAAAATGTTAAGTGAGGCATAGTAAATGAATCTCCTAATCACCTGCTTGCTGCTGTGCCCACAGGATATTTCAGCTGCAAACAGTGGGCGTGTGGGGGTTATGTGGAGGTATGAGGAGCACACCTGTGTGGCTGTCATACTCCTTGAGAGGTTTCAGGCGCTTTATTTTAATCTCCGTTTATTGTCTGCTCCCCCCCCACCCCCCCCCTCAACCCCTAAAGCACCCATCTTCCTGACCTCATAACCTTCTACATCCTCTGGCTCAGGAGTGCCAGGGGCATGCACAATTATGACACGGAAATCTCGTCAAGTAAATGAAGCATAAGCAGCGGACACATTTTTTTCCCCCACACCCTTGAAATCTGTCAACTCGTCTCTGTTTTGGGTCCCTGCTGGCGGAAATCAAAACTATTATAAACGTTTTTTTCACATCCTCGCGCTCTGATTGAGCTGATCTTCTGTCTTGTCTGACACAAGTCGAGAAAGATGAATCAACCTGAAGTTAACCTTCCTCCCATAAACAGCTGGCTTCTCACCCCCTCTTTCCTCTTACTGCTAGCTCATGCCTCCTGTTTTTTGTTTGGTTTGGTTTTTTTCTACAGGTGGCACTGATAAACAGTAATTACCCAAGACAGGTAGAGAATCAGCCTTAAAAACATCTCTCTATGGGTGTTTGTTTACGTGTGTGTGTGCCTGCGGAGGCTTCTGGCCAGTGGGTGATGAGTTACAGATACAGATGGTGGGCATCAGCAGCCTGGCTGGGGGCAGATTAGCAACCTATCGGTGTCTAAGCAGCCCCGACCCAGTCCACTCCCACTCCCACTGAGCCCCAGAGGAGAGCCTGTCTGTGTATGTGCCTGCGGAGGCCTCTGGCCAGTGGGTTATGAGTTACAGACACAGATGGTGGGCATCAGCAACCTGGCTGGGGGCAGATTAGCAACCTATCAGTGTCTAAGCAGCCCCGACCCAGCCCACTCCCACTCCCACTGAGCCCCAGAGGAGAGCCTGTCTGTAATTCTACTCGCTTTGGAAAGCCTCATGTGTTGATGGAGGCCGACCATGAGCTTATCTCGTCTCATTCCGACACCAGTGGGCCTTAGTGGGCTTGGGGCTCCCAGTGAGAAGGGGCGGGGGTGTCTGGTAGGGATGTCTGCATGAACAGCTTTGTTTTGAAAAAGTAATTCTGTTGCCCGTGAGAGGCACAGATTTTGTAGTTAGAGGTAACTTTACACCAATAAATGGAGGCTTATCTAAATGCATGCATGTTTGCATCTTATTACCCAAGTAGTAAATCCCATTTAATTAAATGCTCATCTCTGTCCTCATTCATTGACAAATTTCTGGGATGCAATGCTTTGTGAGCTCATGTCAGATGGTGCCTACCACATGTGCCACCTGCATATGGATGTATTGGTAACCCCCCCCCCCTTCCGATGCATGAAAAATGCTTACAGTGCCGTTTTTGCCATTATGCTATATTCTCATTGCACTGGACAGGAAGAAGAGTTCAAACAGTCCAGGCCAAAGGTCAGCCAGATGCAGAGTGGAGGGTGCAGAAGTGGGGAGACTGGGCAGGCTGTGGGTTGGTGTTCAGCAGTATGTTTATTTTATAAACAGTGGAAGCAGATTAGTGTTGGAGCCAAGCTCCCTCAACCATATGGGGAGGATGTCCTCTGTGCTGGGTGGCTCTTAACAACCATTGTGCTTATAGCTGGAGACACACAGTCACTGGCATCATTTCTGGTCACCACTAATGATGAGTTGATATTGTTGCCAACACACATGTATGAATGCTGGGATGTGTGGTCTGCTCAGCTTCCATTCTCAGCGTAATAGACTATTGAATGATTGTGTTAGCATCGCCTGACAAGTTTTGAGTCATTAGTGGTGTTGGCACACGCAGGCCCTCGTCACTGCTTAGCCAGGAGGTAAAAACAGGAAATGGATGGATCCCCGCCACCCTCAGCGCCAGTCTAATGAATCCTGCCTGAAGATGTTTGTGTGTGGTTCATCTCCTGAAGACTTGCAGCCCTTTCCTGCCATTGTTTTTGGTTTTTTTGTGAGATGCGGTAGCAGTGGAGTCTCTGATGACCAAAACTGTCAACTCTTAGCTACACTGATGGTTCTCCATCGACACTTAAGGAATAAAGCAAACACACTCTTGTTTCAGCACCTTACTGTAACATGAATACACACACTTTAGAACAGTTGAACCCAATAGTAAATCAAAGCTGATGTCTCAGAAATCTTTTCTGTAGCTCGCTTAAGATGTAACACTTGGTGTGTCAATGTGTTTTTAACTGACAGGCTGGTGGGAGGTATGTACTGGTTAGTGTACAAGGAGTAAAATCCCACCCATATCACTTCCTATGTGGAGATGATGATAGTGACATGATAACTATTTCATAACTAACTATGTTCCTAAAATAAGCCGGAGCTCACACCGGTCAGCACTCTCAGAATTTATAATATACCATCTTTTTGCCCGTTTTCAGAAAAATGAAAGTTATCTATCAGCTCTCTTTGGCTCACTAGATCAGTGGCAAAGTTTCATGTGAATCAGTATTCTGCAGGGACCGATGCTACAAAACAGGAAGTGATATTTCCGTTTTAAAGCTTCTTTCTCACCTTAATCAGACAGCGCACTTGTACTTTCTCACGGTTCACGTTTTATTTAGACCAGGTGAGATGAAACCTGAGCAATACAGAACAGGAACCATAAACTTACTCCAAAATCTTGATGTTCAGCAGCATGAATGAGGGATTCCCAAAAGAACTTGCCCAGAAGAGCTTTGAGCAGGACAGGCATACTGAAATTGATTGTTGGAGAGAGACAGACAGCATAACACAAGGCAAGTTAGTTTCCAATGGAAAGAGCCAGAGTCAGGTTTTTCTTTTATTTGCAATGAGTTGTAAGGATGAAACAGCAGCTCATGAATCAGAACAGGGTGTTGTGTCTCCAGAGCTGCATGGACAAAGCCCCTTCATCTCCAGGCTGGGGTGTGATGGGAGAGGATCAGGGTACAGCAGAGGGACCTGTTAACACTGCTGATGGTTATAGACAGATGGGTGCAGTGCCCAATCTGGTCACAAAATACTGCTGCTTTATTCAGGATTACGATTCACAAGAACAGATTGTCAATCAAATTCATCATGAAAGCTCACCCTCTGTGTGAATGAAAGCATGGCTTTTACATTAGCACAAATTTTTTGCATTGTGTGTTTGCAGAACATCATGCTAAGGCATGTTTACATCATAGGAATTTGCATTGCAACACATTTTGGGAATCAGATCAATACTGATCTGTTAATTATGACTACTTATTAAATTAGGAAACTTCTCTGTTGTTTCAATGTTTAATTTTCCTGTTATGCATTGATTACTGTCAGGAAATCTTGATTTAATCGTTTATTCATTTAATTTAATTTCAATGTTCTGCATTAGTGAGTGTTGAACTTTACTGTAATGAAAATAAACCACCTCATAGCACAAAATAACTTAATTGTAACTGGAGTCAATGAAGCCACACAGGAACACGTGCAGCCTGAGCTTCAGCAAATGTTTTGTTCATGCACTAATATGAGCTCATTATGCCGTATCATAAATCTTGCTGTGGCCATGATTGCATGTGTGCACTGGTGTCACCTAAAGTCAACTCCAGACTTACATCTGCTCCAGGCCTCAGGTCATGAAAGATGTAAGAATGTGATTACTGCAGATGAGAAAAATCACTGAGAAGCACACTAACACATGCGCAAATCAGAGAAGCTTAATTTTGTTTGCCCTTTCCATTTAACCGCAATTGTAAGGAGCACTAGCAGATACGTGCATTTCATTGCTTTTATTAACTTTTAGGCTGAAATCGGCCAAATGTGAGTCCATTTTCTTAACATACCAAGTGAATCATTTATGCTATCTGATGCTTTTGAATGAATTGCAATGTAATTGCCAGCAGCCATCACCCTCCGGAACAACAAGGCCCTATCTTCTACTTTAATTTAATTGTTTGTTTAATCATTATTA
>JAOXYM010000012.1:21377296-21399194 GCA_028567055.1 Leptatherina wallacei | reverse complement strand
AAAAAAAACCTCTGCTACAACAATAATTTCCCTCAAAAGGGATAAATAAAGTATTTTTCATTTCATTCATTTCATTTCGTAATATGAGGAGAGTGGCCTTGGAGAGAGGGAGATGTATGAGGTAATGGGGCCCTGAGTAAGACGGGAATAATGTGCAGGCTGCGCTGACCGTGGAGATTAGGAGGGAGCAAGCTGGCGCTGCCTGTGATAAGAGCAGGAAAGATGATAAAGGAGGAGAAGATTCTTGTATGTTCCCTGTGGAAAAGTCCTCCTCCATTAACCATTGTACAAGAGGTTTATTGCAGACAACAAGTGTAATTATAGATGCACCATCTCTGCAAGTTAGCAAGACATATTCTGAATGAGACAAACAATTTATGCAGATCTGATTTGTGTCTCCTTGCAATCATTTTACCTGGTCAGTTAATTAACTTTCTGGCATGAAATATTACTGGGTACCACAGGCAGAGGCACAAGCCCAAGAGCCAAAGGTGAAGTGTCACTGCTGGGCCTGTGCTCACTTGGCTGTTTCAGTCATCGTTCTATGCTATCACAGGAAGGGAGGGGGATGCAATCCCTGCTTACACATACACATCTGTCTTCTCTAGATCATGCTCTAATTTCTGTCCTCCATTCAAGACAAACAATAGTTTTGGCTCCTAACACAAGCCTACGATGGCCGCCGTCTGCTGTTGTCCTCCATGTTTGGGGCCTCAATCTGTGAAGAGGCCTACCCATGCTCTTCAGCATCAACCTTTCCAGAGGCCACAGGTGCTCTCAATTTCATCACAAATTAGATCCTTGATCCCTATACTTATAACTTCTGTGAACCCGCATCTGAGAGAAACATCAGCATCTATAAAGGAGCGTAATGAAGGCAGCTTTGTTTGGTTGTGCTGTGCTTCCAAGCTGCTGGTTCCAGCTGAAAGAACTGGTAGGAACCAAAGCATGTCCCGACTGACTTTTAATGACACTCACCCAGGCACTGATTCAGTCATAGAGCAGTAGGCCTGTAATTAGATGACAATGGGCCTCTTTCTGGTGCACATATTGATGACCACAGAATTATTGATCAAAGACGTAGCAACAGGAAGAGCAGGGGGAGCAACAGGCCTAGTATAGATGTTTGGCTGTGTGAACAACAGGCGACATACATCTTGCAGGCACAGAAGTAATTCTGGCCTGCAGAGAATATGTTAGAGAGGGGGCTGCCACCCAGAAGAAGCCACATGCTGGAAGAAAGGTTAACAGCAAAACTCCTTTGAGATTAGATGATGCATAAATGGTCATTTTTCGTCTTGTATTGGATCTGATGGTACACGGCCGATGCTAAAAGCAAACACCCGGCACTGAATAGTATAAATGAGGAGGCTTTTTAATTACAAAGTGTTGGGAGTTGCTAAATAGCAATAAGAAGACATCATCCTCCACACCCCTGCATCTCACTAAAGCGTCTTACATATCAGCTCATCACTGCAGAGAAATCCTAAGCTTTAGGGTCAGCAAACAGTTATTAGACAAGAGCTTCTTCTACTGGTTAATCTCATTTTTAGCGTATAAGCTGTGTTCATTTGCAAAAGATTTACTAGAGAGAAAGAAAAAAAGCAATTATATGTAGCCGTGTGACCCGATACTTACAGGGATTTACTTAATTGGCTACACTTAAGTATCCCCAAACTAATGTAAATCCCACTTAGAGCTGCATCAATATGAACTCTGATCTAAAATTGTCTCCTTTTCCTCTTGCTCTACAGTCAAACATCAGCCAAAATGTGTAAAATACAGTAGCTCATTTGAGTATGAATAATCCAGTGTTGGTTGAATTGATCCAGGGGCGGCTGCTGCACACGTGTGTTAGTGCTTTATAACAAGGCATGGACCCAGATGGTGAGGTGGAAGTGGTCCAGCTGGGGCTCCACTTCTTTTCTGCCCTGGCCCACATGCTTCAGATATTACTCTGATGTCATGGGAGAGGTTGCTGTGGTCAGACCAGGAGGCCCCTATTCACCTCTGAGAAAAAGAAATATTCACTCAGCTTGCCCTGTGCTACTAAACCCTTTCATTGAGCATCTATACTGTCACTAAGCAGCTCCAGGTGACAACATTTCTTTTTCAATTTGTTTTTTACTGGATTATGCCACGCAATCCCTGGAAATGTTCTGGTTACATTTCCTTGTATTGGTACAACAATCTATGTGTAAAAACCTCCTTGTGGTGCGCTTTCAGATATGAGCTGAGCTTCTCACTGCTGAAAGGGTAACTGGGAGTAGAGGAGTAGAGGTTCCAGGGGCCCCTTGGGAAGTCATATTAACAAAGAATTCACTTGTGTGACGACAGGAGCAGCCTGTACAGTATTAACAAAGCTGAATACTGTACTGTACTCGGCTGATTATTCTCCTGTTTGGAACTTCATACAGTTTTACATTTACAGCAGTGGACAGGATTTCTCCATGGTTGAAAAACAAACAACCAAAGAAAAATCTTGCAACAAAACAATAGTGGCATTTCTCAAAGTTCGACTTCTCTGACAACACACTTCAACGTGACCTCACCATGATGGTCATGACACCATGACCATCTGCTGTTTAGTTGTAAAAGAATGTGGTAATTTTTTGCATAGTATCGGCTTTTCCTGCAGCAGTATGAAAGGTTTCAGAAGTTTTCCTCATTTACTCCCCTCACCGTGGAACATTAAAATCCATGCACTGTACTCCTTCATATACATAAAGTTCAACTTGCAGAGTTTTTCATGTTGACACAATTATCTCCCTGTGCAGCCCCTGCTTTGTGAAATATTCAGTGCTGTTGATGTGCTCTCTGCACGTCTTGTGTGGATAAAAGCCCTCGGTTAAGGGCAAAGTGTTTCTTTCTCTCTGTTTCTGCTTTAATGTGGGAAATCAATGTGCAAACAGCGTTCAAACCTCATCTTGAGTGCATTGGGACCATTACTCACACAATATTGTTTTGGGTTTTATCCATGACCTCTATCACCCTATCAATGTATTTTCTCATACGAGAGATTTACACATCCCTTCCCTTACTTCCTCTTATCCTTGGGATATTTTGGCATCATCTTCAAAAACATCATCCTGCCAACATCTGTTTTATATGTGTAATACTTTGTGTTGATGGTCACGTTGCTGTTTATTTTCATTGTTTTTCTTGTTCAGTAGTGCCCATTGGTGTCCACTTATGTTTGTCCTTGTTAATCAAAGTCAGCAGGTCCCAAATATTCACAGTTGACAGACAATTGACATACTAAAGGAAAAAGTTGGATAAATGATCTTTGGGTTGGCAGTGTGGTACAAGAAAAATAACATGCAATCATTCCCTGTGGCATCAACAGTAGCAGAATTTTGAGAGGACCTATTTGATACTGACTTGGTTTTAAGGTGCCAGGAGATGCTTCCCATACTCTGCATAAGTCCTCAGGCTGCCATCACAGGTCACATAGTGGCCTACAAAGTCGAACTGGGGTGTTCAGATTCACTCCCTTCTTGGCCTGATCGAAAATCTTTAGCTAAACACTGCAGCTTCCTGTGGACTCGTGTGATGTCTCCCTCAGCAGATTCCAGCAGGCTTGAACAGCTGAGTTTGTATGTAGTGTTTGCAAATAGTAGCAAATATTCTTGAACTACAGTTTAAAGTTAATAGATTTAAAAGTTGCTGTGGAGATTAAGCCTGAGATGGCACAAGCGGGAAGGCAGAAATAAGACATGTGGAATCAGAAAGGATTCCACATAAATCTGCATGTCTTTCCCTGCAAACCCCAATCTGAGTTCTGGATAATCTAAATGACTGTCTGCCTACAAGTGCTGCCTTTTAAAGTGAAATTATTCCCTCATAACTTTGCTGTTTTTTTCTGGGATGAAAACCCTGGTTTCTAGGAAAGGTTCCTGTGGCGGAAATGCAGCTATAAGCTGCTCAACTTGGGATCGGGGCTTAAATCCATGGCTACTCCAGTGCTTACATTACATTACTTCAGTACGAGGTTATAATATAAAGCTTTGTGACATGAGTAAGGATGCATGCTCTGAGCCCTGTCATCATAAAGCTGTCGTATCACAACAGAAATGCCAACGGTAGCTGCTAAGACAGCAAAAACAATTAGTCTGGTTTTTCTTTTCCTTGTCAGTTTTTTCACATAGAAGGACAAATGTTTTGTATAAAGTTTTCTCTTGTTGTTAATACAAACAACATTCTTAAAGAAAAAAACTGTGTCTGGTCCACATGTGTGCATTCATGGTAGAAGGTAGTTATAACTATGAAACCTGATTTGTATTGAAAGGGAATTAAAGAATGTGGCTGGTAATGTAAACGTAGTCGAAGAGAGCAGCACAAGCCTGAAAGCCTGAACCCCGGAGTGTGAGGGTCAGATGTGTCTCTTCCTCTGTGGTGGAAATTTGCTGTTTTGGCCCTTTTTACAGAATATCTTATAGTACATCACTACAAATTTTGCTCTGATTGATTATCTTTATTCGAGATATCTTTGAGTTGCTTCTTTAAGGATGACGATTAGCTTTGAAGGTCACAAAAATTATGAATTATGTTATTATATAACCATTACATTACAATCATCAGATTTCATTTCAACCTAACTGAACATTTGTAAGATTCTTTTTACATTGCTTTCCACAAACACTATCAAAATACCAGAAAGCGGGTATATCCTTTGCCTTTCATCCCTCCAGTAGAGCTCCAGATACTTGTAGAACCAGTGCAAAGGTGCAATAACAAAAATGGTTTTCGATGAAGATGTTCTGACAGCACATGGTGGTCCAACACCTAACTGTGACAAATCCCAATCTTTCCATCCCATCTGCTTTGCTTTTAATAAAACTAAAATTACAGATGGACTTAATAGAGAAGAGGTTCACTCTGAATTTGCCTGGATGTCATGTGACTACACTAACTTTAATAGATAACATTTTCCTTGAGTTTGTAATGACACATTTCAGACTTTGATTAAGGTTTTCTTCTTCCAATGCTGTAATATGAATGTGTATGCCATTGTTGTTGAATAAAAAAGCTGAAATAACACATCAGTTATTAAAATATTTGCTAGTTTTCTGTCAATCTAATAACCCAGTGAGCTCCACTTAAGACAAACACAGGGAGCTACACCAGTTTCAGGCCTCTTCCTGGCCACTGACTTCCTGAGTAATGATACTTCAGTCTCACCTTCACCCTGCTGAGTTTCTCCTCTCCCCTTTTTCATTGCTCCTGTTTTCTCCTTATGAAAACAGGAAGAGGGTGTGTTTGAAGAAGCAGAGCCTGAGGAGTCAAGCCGTTCACCACTGACTGTCTATCGTTTCTCTGCATGTGTGTGTATATGCATGCCAGGATAATTGCCTACAGGGAGCCTCTGAATGCCTTGCTCTTGTTTCTTCATCTCTAGGGATTATCAGTATTTGCTTTAGGCATTGTGCCCCAAAGACAACATCTTAAGTTTTGTATATGTGGCATGCCATCTGAAACATGTTGCTGCCTGTCTGTTTGGTACATATGAATGCACATATTATCTTGCATGTGTGAACAAATACAACCATGTTTACCCGGACATGTTTCACCAGTTAGACACAATTTTAAACTTTGTATTATGCGGTTAAAGCTCAGCAGGGCTCCTTCTCTGGTCAAGCACAGGCCCCTGCATCATTGGGATGTGCAGTATTGTAAATGGAGTTTTAGCCAGGCAAAGCCCAGTCTGTGGGGGATTTGAAGAGAGCTGTGCCTTGTCTCTTCCCATCCCAGCAGGAGCTGTCAAGAAGACCATAGTGTCCTGCCACAGAGCTGATCTCCCATTGGGTATAGGGCAGAGGCCAGCGTCAGGTCACGCTGTTGGCTTCTGCAGCTTTTACCAAACCTGCCCTTCTCTCCCACAGTGTATGACAGCCAGAGTACATACAATCTGACAGCCCACGCTTGCGCAACAAAAGAAAAGAAGGCAGCTGAGACTCAGCGTATTCTCTGCATGTACAGTGTAATTGGACCGCAACAGTCGGGCCCTTTGATTAGAATCTGGATAGTGTTTTACGCTAAATTATATTTTGTGATCACGAACAATTTAACTGCAATTACATTTAGCGTCTGGAGTTGCTGTAAAGTTACACCACATTACAGCTGAGAAAGGAATGAGTATGAGCTGTCTTATCACTAAAAATGAACCCCATTACAACCACATTTTATGATTAAATTGCCTCACTTGGTGGCTAATTGCTTGCTGCTGGTATTTTGTCTGATAAGATGTTCCTCTGTGAAAAGTCGGTGGACCTCCTCCTTTCTGCCCTGTGGTGCTTGTTAGTAGAAGAATTCAATGTGTCTAAGCATGGACTGCCCGGGTCATGAGAGATATGTGGAAGATCTCCTTAAAGTTAGGCAAGAAAATACCAAATGTGTGGCTGAATATGTCAGCATGCAGCATGAGAACACACGAAGGTTTCACATGTTTTCAGGTACTTTTGTATTCATGATTTTCTTGTTTTTACGACCTCCGTCAGACAGCCTGAGGAGCAATTCTCCCACATAAGAACTCGTTGAAAAAACTTTTTTGCATTCATATGTCATTGAACACTATATAGAAAGCTGTAGAGAGAATATAATGAGCTGATCTGTGAGGGCAGCTGGCTGTAACTTCAGAGGGCCTTCATAGCGACAGGCAGCAGCTGGACAACACAGAGGAAGTCTCAGTATCTGCCTTTGAAACCTGTATCTGACCTAAAGATGTGCCTGCTTGGAGAAGTGTGTCCTGAACAATAACAGCATCGGTGGCCAGGCTATTAACAGAAGTGTCCGTGGTTGGGCCAAGTGCTGCCTGCTCCTCCTCAACTATATCCACACTTACAATGTAATGTTGTAATCCTTCCTGTGAAATTTACTATGAGGACTATAAATCTCTCCAAGCCTGTGTCTCATTTCCTCCTTCAGAGCAGTGCAGCTGGGAAGACCTGAGTTCCTTTTCCCTCTTCTCATCTGCCAAAGTATAAAGATGTTTTCTGGGAACCACTGTGTCGGTTCCTCTGCTGCTAAGCATCTTCAGGGCAGAAATGCCAAGTTCCTCTAAAGTGATAAGTCCCTCCTCTGCCCAGTATTCTGCTTGCACTTCCATGGATGAGGGTGATTGTAATCTTTCTGTTTAAAACTAACTAAACTCAAGTATAAAGTTGTATAACAGACAATCCTGATGCAGAGATGGAGAAATGTGATGAGTTTTCTCACAATACCAACAAGTCAAAGATTCACAAATTCTGTTAAACATTTCAAATCTACTTAATGGATTGACACAAATAGATAATCACTACATACATCTAATAACTCCTGGAAACTTTGCCAACCTCCTGACTTTTCCTGAATGGCCTCTAACAGTCTATCCATCCATCAATTTTCTATGCCACTTATTCCGATTCAGGGTAGCAACCATCTGTGACACAGAGCTCACTTTTGGTCAGCAGAGGGAAAAAGTATCATGATTAAATTTATACTCTTAGCTTAGAAACTATGCTATTTGTAATCAATGGATTCGGCTTTTCCTGCCTGAACAGGTACAGAAGTGTAAACTTTTCTTTTACTTCTGAGAGCAGGGAATAATGCCACTATGTGCAGTTCAGTGCTCCAAAAATTAAATTACGGGATTTTAATGTAAAGCTTTTAGAAATATTGGATAGATTTTATTCAAATTTGAACCTTGGTATTAAATGACATTAATTTGGTCCACTGTATTCACCACACTGGCTCAGTTCAGAATTCAGTTCAAGATCCTACTGTTTGTTTCCCGTTAACATCCACGGCCTTGCGCCTCTTTATCTATGTGATACACTGACCCCTCGTCAGCCCAGCAGAACCCAGCCCTCCTCTAAAAAACACCTGCTGGTGTTCCAGGTGCAAACAGTGGGGTGATCAGGCCTTTGCTGTGACGGGGCCGAAACTCTGGAACTCTCTGCCCCTGGGCTTCCGTCATGGACATTAGACATTAGAATAGACATTTCTATTCAGATCAGTCTTCGACTATTGAGAGTGGTGTCACTTGCAAAATTAACAGTTTTTATGTATTTTTTATACAATATTAATAAGTGTACTATATTTCAATTCTTGTTTTTATCTCTGTCCAGCACTTTGATCAACTGTTGTTGTTGTAAGGTGCTTTACAAATAAAATTTGATTTCATTAGATTTTTTGATTGGGTCATCACTGCCTCTCTATTAAGTGTGTGTGTAAGCCCCTGCGCTGGAGTTTGTTGTAAGAAGAAAGTCACAAATACATTAATGGTAGAGGGATGCATTATTAAAATGCCAGCAGCTCCTGCGTCAAATTATTCTATAGGAAGCAAAGACAGACAGGATTAAATTGAGCAAACTGTGGATTCCCAAGGAAAAACAAAGCCCCCGGTTTAGCAAACCCAACATTGTATTATTAGAAGTGGCTTCATTGGGTAAATGTTGGAAACTTACAGAAAACAGACTTGACTGGAGTAATGCTCACCATTTAATCCCTGATAGAGTCCATCTCAGTGAAAAAGCACCATAGATACAGTTCTTGTTTATGAAGAAGTGATAAGAACCAAGAAATACTGAATGTATAAGCTGTATGTGGGGAAATATACTTCACTATTACACAGTCCAACTATTTGCTCAAGACTTAGATTAATATTCTGCCAGTCATTCTGAAAACGTAATAAATGAAACAATACAATTAAAGCATTAAAAGAAAAATAGAACAAATCTTCCACTGATTGCTCTTTTGACTGATGCCCTGGTGTTGTTACCACCTTTTTATTGATCCATTTAAACAGTACCTCAAAGGTCAGAGGTCAAACATGAGTAATGGAATCTGTAGCCTGTAGTGACTGCAGTGCAGACCTGTTGACCTGGGCATTGTCTAAGTCAGCCTCAGGTTCATTAGCCTGACAGGTTGAGGTGAGTATGATCGGCGCTGCCTCGTCACTTACTGCTCTCTCAGGAATGCAACATCCATACTAATGCGTGCCTGGAAGGGGCCCTTAAAAGCCAAAGCAGCTAAACTCAAAGTGTGGGCATAAATTTTGTTAAATTCCTCCCTCTGATGTAGTCAATTATGTCGCTGTAGAACAAAGGAGCTGGTGTTGAAACTAGTGTTATGGCAGAGCTTAACTGTGAGTAACTTGTGTCTGAATTAAGAAACGATAATATGGGTTGATTTATGCTGTGTTAAAAGAATGGACATTAAGAGAAAAGCAATGATGTTTCTTACACATTTGTGCATAATTTATCACCTATGGGATTTCTTTTTGGGAGGGTGGAACCTCCAAGGCTCAGTAACACATATGATACCCAACCAACTAAAACATTTACTCCTCTTGTGTTTGACTGAAATCTTTTATGTTTGTGTCTTGATGCCCTTACTGAACTGCATTTGTTTTTTCCTCCCTTTTTTATTAATGGCACCTCTAAGGATGGCAACAGTGGAAAAACTCATATTCTCATGCGAGGTCAAGCTGTTTTTGACATCTATCTGCAAACAATGTGCAACACAATAGAGCTCTCAGTTTCTCAGACTCAACAAGTTCTCGGCGCTGCCTTCCAGTTGACCAGCTGACCACAGGAGAGTTCAGCCTCCAGACTCTGTGCAGTTTCCTCTGCCCGGTCAGGGAGGATACTTCACTACCTCCTGTTTATGCTGTACACTGGAGGCAAAAGAAAGTGGTGGGGACAGAGTTGAAAAATGCTTTGACATAGCAGGGAGCATGCATGGCAGCCGTTTTTAAAACTAGTGTCATCCTGCTATTGTGGGTGCCTTCTCCAAGAATGAATGAAGGGGCCCAAAGGGGAATACGTAAGAGCCACTGCAGTGCTGGCTGAATTATCAGAACTTTGAAGCCAGAGCTGATGAAAGTCTACATCCTCTTAAAGAGTGATGAAAGCACAGATCAAAATAGAAGTTAAGAGTCACTTGGAGATTTGTCAAATTGTACATTAAAAAAGAAATTTTGGCTCAGATTCCCATATTGTTTATTGTTTAGACTTACACTAACATTCAAATTTGAATGAATCATCTTACCCAAAATACTTGCCAACCAAAGGGGTTTATTGGGCTACATCGTGTTGGCTGGTTAAGGGGCAGGGTGTGGATGTGTTGCGACCCCATTGCTTGCAAATGAAGGGCTGGTCCAAACTGGGAGACAGGTCTGACCAGTGCCCTCTTCTTTGCTCAGAGGAGGTCTGCCTGATGGATGGGATCTAATCAGCAGCAGACAGACCAGCTACAGGAAACATCTCCCCATCACGTTTACGGAAACCAGCACTTCTCCAGAGACCCGCTGATAGCCGCAGAGGGAGAGGGGGAGGGAGGCCAAAAACAATTGGATTCTCCCTTTTTTTGTGCAAAGAAAATTAGCAGACTGTCTGCTTTTCACTAACCAGAATATGATTTACGGGCCTGCTGCCAAATGACCTATTTGAACAATACAGTAGTCTAGAGCTTGATTGCCTTTGAAACAACTGCCCAATTCTTATTTTGGGAATTTGTGACTTGTTGACTTCCCATTGTACTATGTGGAAATTCCTTACAACTCAAATACAAGATCTTTATATTTTGGGACTTTTGGATATTCTTAACAAGAGTTGAATAGAAAAATTAATGGCAAATAATCTTTTCTTTTTTCTTCTTTTTTTGGATGCTGCATGGTGATACGGCCAGGCTATGTAGTAGACTGAAAGGGAATACTTCTTCTGATATAATCAGGGCTACATGTTCACTTTTTACTTGGATAAAAGCACAAAAAAACACTTTCGTACAGGACTGCAAGTAATGCTGATTAGTAAGAAAACTGTTATACACAAAAAGTCTAAAATACCACTTGTTTTGTGCAACCAACTTTCCGAACCTCAAATAATAAAAGCAAACAATCAAACAGAAATGATAGATCTACTTTTTAAAATCCATGAAGGTGAAACCATAAAATATTCACTAAACTAACTGATTAATCTGTTCATATTCTAATTTCATTGATATAAAACTCATTTTATAAGATGCTCCTTTGTAAATATTATTAATTGTAAAGCAACTGTTACTAAAGCTGTCAAACAACTTTAGTTAAAGGCGGAAAATGTATTGAAATTGGGGAAAAAAATGAAGTGCCTTAAAAAAAGGGGGGTGGGGGACTAAATCAGATATCTATCACAGTATGTGAATAAATGTACTTTTTTCCCCACCACTGGATATATGTTAACTAGTTCAGCCGGCTATTTTTAGTCTAGTAGCTGCTAACTTACTTATAAACAATCCAACTTTCATAATAGTTTGGATGCAAATGTGAATAAAATAGAGTTGAATGATCTGAAAATCTCATGAACCCATTTTAATTATTTTATTAGGAATCAATAACAATTATTCTTTATTCATATTTTATGTAGAACATAAATAACATGTTGAAACAGACATTTGATCATTTCATGGAAAATAATTGCTCATTTTGGCAGCAACCATGTAAAAAAAAAAAAAGTCAGATCAGGGTGATGGTTACCATCAAGTTGCATCCTCTCTTCTTTTAACATCTGTCTCTGAACATGCTAAGTACTAGTTGCTGGAATTCTATGTGATGAATATAGTCTCATCCTCTGATGTAGGATTCTATTGCTCAACAGTCCTGGACATTCATTCTGTTTTTATGATAAACCAAATGTGTTTGATTGGTGAAAGTTCTGGGGAGCAAGAAGGCCAGTTCAGCACCTAAAGTCTTCTCCTCCAAAGCCATGATATGATGGATGCAGTATGTGGTTTAGCATGGTCTTTCTGAAATATGCAGGGCCTTCCCTGAAAGAGACATTATCAGGAGCATATGTTTCTCTAAAATATCCATCTACTTTTCAGCCTTGATGGCGCCTTCACTGATGTGTGAGCTACCCACGCCATGAACAGGAATACAGCCTCCAAGCTTCAGAAATGCAGGGTTTTGTCCGCTGATAACAAACTCATTCAAAATGCTAACATTTCCCATGAAATGATAAAATGTCCCAGTTTCAACTTCTGATATATTGTTTATGTTGTATTGGGATTAAAATGTGGGTTTATGAGATTTTCAAATCATGGCATGTTTAACAGCATACCAACTCATCTGGAATTGGGGCTGTAGATGTGAGACGAGTAACTCCTCATTCATGTCTCATTAGGAACATTAACCAATTTGCTAAATAAAATGTCACGCCACTCTTTTGCTTTTGTTAGAGGGAATGCAAATGTTACACCAAACAAAGCTTCATTATTGATGTAGTTTCATATTAAGTGGGATAACAGGATCTTATGTATTATGCGAGGAGGAAGTTAAGGCCAAGATAACGATCAATGAAACCTTTAACCTGCTGCCTCAGCAAAAACAATCAGCATCTTATCTTAATTGCGAGAAGCTTCCTGACGATGTTTGATACAGTCAAAAAGTTATTATCTGAGCAACCGTGTGTTTTTAAGGGAAGCATCTGTCCCATCCAAACTTTGCTAAGCTCTTTGTGTCCTGGCCATAGAACTTTTCCACCTCTGAAAAGTGAGGCGTCACTCTCAAAAGATCCCCCACCCCCCACCCGGCATGTCGGGATGAGCAAAGCGATGAGTGGCCATTTGCTCTGTGTATGAATAGACTGATGTGTCTGCCATGTTGGAATGCTGAGAGCTGTTTGCCTTTTGGGCACGTGAAAGCTTGTCACTCCATTTTTTAGTTGTTCAACTTATCCCTTAAAAGAGCCTGGGTGTCCTCCATTTTCTCTTCTCCTCACAAACTCTCTGACCTGTTTCTTACTGTCTTGCAGCCCCCTGCTCTCTGCATGGACCCATGCAGTCACACTTGCACAGACGTGAGGGGGGAAGAGTTCCTGCCTTTTAATTATGGAGGTTTCAGTGTGACTGCAATCCAAAGATCTGCCCTTGTGAAGTTATCCCAACTGAATTTTGTGATCAGGGGATTTTTTTTTCAATCAGTAATACTTCTGGGATTATTTGTTGTTTTGTTTTGCTTTTTTTTTTACAAAAAAAACCAAACAAATAAACCCAATTGTACATCATGTATTGTAAATCTTGTGGTCTTAACAGGAGAAACCTTGTCTTTCAGTCTGCATGAATGGAAGGTGGGAGCAGGTTAAGACTTGTCCTCTCAACCCTAATCCTAAAGACCCTCAGGATTGTAGCCACATCAACTTTCTGTTAGAAAAACATTCATTTTCCATGCATGGTACTCATAAAGACTGGTAAATGTTCCTCCGTGTTCTGCTCCATTTACAAGAAAATGCCTCAGACTTCAAGTGGGGCTAAAGTGTAGCTTGAAGTCTAAGGTCTGTACGTAGGTCTGTAGAGCAAGAGTAGTGTATAAGGGTACCCCTGGCTGATGAAGGTGCACCACCCTAAACAAAGACCAACAAAGGCAGGAAGGGCTGCACCAGTGAACCCTACACCAAGGCCAAACCATTGCATCCATCACACACAGAATGTGTCGGTCGAGAATGATGGGTAGTGCAGACTGTTTTTCCCGCTTCAGTATTACCGCTCATATGATTCTCCCAAGGATAAACACTAAAAAACATCAAAAAATAAAATGCGTACAACACTGTGGCTCATTCAATAAAGGAGGTCATAAGAATCTTGGTAAAGAAAAGAAGAAAAGCGCTGGGCTATTTTGTTTCTTCTGCTTCATGAGATTTATCGGCATCAGTCAGTTTTCTGTTCATTACTTTGGTTTGGATTATTATACCTGAGGAAACTTGGATGATCAAAGTTTGGCAAGCTTTAAGCATTCTACACATTTACAATAAAGAAAAACTCCTTTTAATTATGCTGCTAGGCCTAATGTGCTGGGGCAACATCCCATGATACACTGAACCCCTCCATGCACTCCCTTTTCTTTATATTTACTCTCCATGTATGAATATACGATTAATTAATGTCTTTTAGGCAGATTGGTGTTCTTCCTCAGTCTGTTTCTGTGGGAGGTTTCTTCCCGTTAACAAGAAGTTTTTCTCTCCACTGTCGCTCACCGACTCATGCATGCATGCTCAAGGTGGAGGATTGAATCGAAGAGAAGCTTTATGCAAGCCAAACCATCTTTCACATCTGGGAATACACTACACTATTTCTTTGAAAGTGTGCTATGACTCATGTGCAGAATTATCTTTTGGCTCCTTCTATGTGGAGGGTTGCCTTTTCAGTAATGTTAAATTCAATGCTAAGTCTTTTTTTGTGGTGGTGAGCTGTAGATTAAAGAAGTGCTGGAGCTGGGGGATGGTGTGGTCTGCAGCTGCCTGTTTCAGCTAAATCATAGCTGGATGAATGTGGGGTGCAAATATTTGCCGTCATAAGGAGTTGCTCTGCCAGCCAGCACATATGCTTGCATCATGGTCACCCTGATGACCTGGAGCTCGCTTTGTAAGAAGAGCTGTCATGAAATGTGTTTGCTGCTTTAAGATATTGGCTTGCATCCTGAGTGCAGGTTGAAAACGGTCGACTTTATCACAGAACACAGAATCTTTCCCTGTAATTCATACTCGTGAAAAAAACTGATGATCCCCCTTTCTTTCTTATAAATGTGTCTTATGTGTCTTAATAAATCCTCCAGCTTTGATTCGTAGCACTCAATCCTTCAGCAAAATGAAGTGCAGCAACATGTGCTGAGTGCAGTGTAAGCGGATCAACACATTATGGAAGCTGAAATATTGCAGGGCTTTGTCCAAATATTTTCTTAGAGTCCCAGCTTCTTTTTGGAGGCAGCTGACCTTCCCACACAGGAATCAGAGAGTGACACATGGCTTTGACATTGACTTTAGGCCTGTTTTGGAATCGTTAAAGGCCAATTTGTCAGCATACAACATGAGGCAGATATTGAGATGTGTTTCAAGAGGTCACACATCTGGACCTTTTGTGTTTTAACAGTGTCCCGCTTCCTCTTTTAGAAGCCCAAAGTACATGTATAATGGGAAGGCCACGTTCCACAGCCAGTTGGTCTTGTTTCATTAGCAAACTCTAGCCAGGGATACTTATTCAAACACAGCCTGTCCCTGCTGGCCCATTCAACCTTGGATGCACGCTCCCCTTCCTCCTCCAGGCACACTGCATGATAATAATCATTAGCTCTAATGAGTTAATGTAATTATCAGCTGTATGCGGTGCAGAAGAGAATAGTTTTATTAACAGCAAAGCCTTTCAGACTTGAACATGAGTAGTGCTGTCAGCAGAAATGGAGAGACAGGCGGGACAAGGCCAGGGTCTGCTCTGATAATCAGTCACTGCAAGGGCAGCTTGATTAAAGGAAATGGACGGAGTGGAAACTTTGAATGTGTGTTTTTAGTTGTGTTTTCAGCCTGTCTGGGTGATAGCAACGGCAAAACAGATGCTGAAACAATTAGGGCAAGTTGGAGGATGTTTTTACTCCTGCTTTGCCCCCCTCTCTCCCCGCCTCCTGCCTTGTGATTGCACATCAAAGTTGTCGACAGAGTGTAAAAGTTGAGTTTATTGTTTGACTCCTTAAAGCAGTTGTCAGTTTTTAAAGGAGCCGGGGCTCCTGGCTGCAGGACTAAGTAAGACAAAGTGACACATGCAGAACAAAAACGGTCAAACACACAATGTCAAGAGTTGAGCTCTGATCCAGGACAAATTCTTGCACGTGCAAGTTTAAGGTCCAGCAACTTTTGGTTGTCTCTCTACATATTTAGACATCCTGCAACAATTTTATGCTTATTGGCAAAAGTTAATAGTACGTTGAAGTCTTCTCAAATTTCCTAGCCTAGATTCTCTCATTTTACTTGTTTACGTCATTTGTTAAAAGCTAGCAAACTTAAGCAATGTTGCTCATAACGTAGTAAACATGCCAGTATTCACTTTATGTATTGAAGTTGTCATTTACAAGGCAATAATATTGGTTTTAAATGTTTTATTTCATGCTTTATATAGAGACAGACAGAGCAATGGTTTGTTTGCTTTGAGCAGGGAGGAGGCTGGCCTCATCTCAGAGGTGACTGATTTACAGTTTGTTGCTGTCTGTCAAACAGCTGACAGATGGGGGAAGCAGCACAGCCTCCGCCACACTGTCGCCATTCGTAGATACTTTGCTGTCTGACTAGTGGCACGAAAGCTGAGGATTGCTCCTCCAGCTTGATGGGAAGGTTAACAGCTACAATAAAGTTGTGACAGTAAAGCATACATTTTACTGTTTCTACCTATAATGAACAATGAACCTGCCAAAAGGGCAGGTATTGTGTCTTGTCTGGTTAAACTGCAGTTAGCAGCTTCAATTTCTAAGAAAACTCTTTCCAATACTGGTCTTGTCTATGATGAAATCTCAGTTATTTTGGCTGTAAATCCTCTGAGGCATAAATAGTCTATGATATTCCTGGCATGCTCATAGTGTGGGCAGTTTTTATAAAGAGTCTTTTAGGTTTTTCCTGGAAAAGCTCCAGATTTGGGTTCAACATTGAGCAAATGCTATAAACCTGCTTTCTGTGCCCAGCTGCAAAGCCTACACTTTTAGGCTTGTGAGCCCTTATAAAGAGTAATTTAGGAATGAAATGTTAAAGCATTTTCAACTAAAAGCCTTTGCTCACTAAATACTTTTGTCGGGTTAACACTCTGCTCTTTCTCAGTGCCAGTCAGGTTTGTGACAGCTCTTTCATTCCAGCCCTGAAGAAAATTATCACATAACAGTTTTAAGTTCCTCTCAGACTTTGTGAGAGCTTGGATAGAAGTCTGCAAGGCACCTGGTTCTCACATGGGCCTCTGTTTAGATTTTCACTTTGACTTCTCCAAACAGGGTCAGGCTTCGGGTTTCTGTTGCTTTAGTTTAAAAAGAAAACAGCCAATAATCCTATTTGGATGTCAAAAGGCTCTTATTGATTACAGGATCCAGATAGGTTTTGCACTTAGAAAATTTAAATGAAGCTTTAAAAAAAAACAAGCAACAAAAATATAAAATGCAGCTCAGAGAATTGATTTGATCCTATCAAGACAAATCCCACAAGTATTGAAGGAGCAGTGAAGTTTTTGTGGCAGAGGGGGTAAAAGAGACTAATTTCCTCCTAATTGAGCCACAGGGTTCTTGTTTTGTCAGGAGATTTTCAGCCAAATGGAGTCAGATTCCCGCAGATCTCCTGGGATGATGGGAGGGCAGAGCTGGAGTCTAGCAGAGGCTGAAGATCCCAGAAGTCCCCCCCAGCTTCTAATCCCTGTCATTAACTCTGTTGCACAGAGAAAACTAGCCTGACCACCAACTAGTACCCTCTCATCAGCCATGTCCTTTGTCCCTTTATTTCTTTCACATCCTCTCTTTCATCAGCTTCATCTCCCACTTCTTTACTTCCCCCTGTGTTATTGTTTCCTACATTTCACACAAGGCCTCCTTCTTTTTTTCCCCTAAGAGTGCAGGTGACAAAAGATAAGTGTGTCAATAAAGAAATATTCAAGAGAAAATATACAAAATATGAGAAATGTCTCCTTTTATCATCGAGTCTGAGCTATTTTTACAGCTCTCCAGTACAAAAACAACTGTCCTGGGCCGTGTATGTCATGACAAATAATATTTATATTATCATTCCATCATGCCATCTACTAAATAAATAGTTTACAATGAGCAGCTATAAAACAAAAGTCTCACAGCAGCATCTCAGTTGGAGAGACAAACTGTCCTATTATAGCACATCCTGTGGTGCTTGCTGTTTTGTCCTCTGACACAAACACTCACACAAAACACACGAAGTGTGGTGGGTAGGATGGGTGCAAGGGGGGTCCAGGGTCCTGTGAAGGAAGAGGGGAAACACCTTGTGACCCTCATATTCCTGGCCAAGCTACTGGAAGTGTGGAGGCAGCAAAGATGGGCAAGCGGAGAGAACTGCTGGGCAGCTGGCTCAGTGTTGGTCAGTCAGAGCTGTTGGCTCATGTTTGACATCCTGATTACCTGCTTATGTCTGCTTTGTTTGTCAAGTGTTTCAAAGATTGTAATCTGAAAGAAAAAGTGTCAAAGAGGTGCAAATTTTAACTGAATGAAGATTCTCATGAGCTAAATTTAGAATAAAAAGTTGCCATTTTGTAAGTTTTTTCACATATTTAAAGGATCAAAATAAGGATCAAATATGTAGCTGTAATTGCTATAGTCAGGGACCATCGCTAAGAAATCAGTCTTTGTTTCTGTAATGTGCTCTGAAGTCATGGAAATCCAACAGTGTGTGTATGTGTGTGTGTGTGTGTTTATTTCTTGGCCGACGTGCAATACGGAAGGTAGATAAGCAGCAAATAAACAGTCGAGATTTTGTCTTTCGTGGCAACAAAAATAATCGTTAGCAAACACTGCTGCAGTGTGGCTCTGACTGGGTCATGTTTGGGTTGCGATATGGATGTCAAAACCAACTGTCTCCCAGGCACAAACAGCCTGTCTTCTGCTGCAGATAAACGCCCTGCTCCACTTGACCCATCCAAAGGAAACTTTGCTTTGATGCACTTATTGTGCTGGCTCAGCTCACTGACCTGCAGCACTTAGTAGGAAATAAGTATTAACACACTCTTTTAAGGCATTCAAGCACTTGAACAGTTTGGCTTTGCAATGAATGGTTAAAAAGATTTCTTAAAGCAAGCAGAATACATGATGATGCAGAGATTCTTCTTCATCTTCAACGAAATTAAACTGAGACAATACAGGCAGAAGAAATCTTTTTTTTAACTAAACAAAACAAGCATTATTGTCATTCAGAAAGCAAAAGAATATTTTCATCCTTCTCCTTCACTTCGATGCAGGAAGTGTGAGGAAATTTTAATGAAACACTCAACAGGTGTGTTGCTCATTAGCAAAGAAGTGCTTAGAGCGACAAAATGAAACAATGGGACAGCTTATCGAAGCAAACATTTCTTTATGACTGGGTGGGTGTATGTGGGGGGGGGGAAGGTCTCCATACAGTTCAATGTTGGGTCAAGAGTGGGCAGATGTGTGGAAAAGATAGAGCTTTGTGACTTCCAGCTCAATGGTTTAATGAGGCACTTACATTAAAATACAGCACATAGTCCTCTTGAAGTTCTAAACAGAATTACCCATTCCACACACCGATAATGTCTCGTAGTTTTCAGTTTTAGGTTGTTTGCAGCTGTTTGCAGATTTGGAAATTTCTCTGATAAATCAAAAGAGATTTGCACATTTTCACACAGCAGAAGCCATCTTTCAATGACTTGTATTATTTACAAGATGCACTGTCCATTGGCATATATTAGCAGGTAGATCTGAGAGTGTGGAGCTGGCTTTGTGGCATGGAAGTGCAATGTCGTCTAAGACAACAAAGTCTGCACTTAGAGAGCCGCTGTGGCTTACAGTTAGCTTTATGTTTCATGGAAAGGCACATTTTTTCCATTGCGAGTTATCATCATCTTTGATACATTCAAAATGCCTTCACAAGAGAGCTCACTCATACAGATCAATCTTGTCTTTGAGGTGACGCTACACTGTGACCCCTTGGCCCCCTGCAGCCGTGATTGGTGGTCCTTGCATTGGCCGCAAATCAAGGAAGGGTGAAGAATCAGAGTGCTGACAAACAATTTCTACACTTCAAACAAAGTTCAGGTCACAAATTACACCTTCAGTCACTTATCTCCTCCAGACTGAAGCTGACGTGTGTCTGCTGCAAATGTCCCCTGACTCTTCTGTCGCTAACTCCAGTCATAGATACATGTCACTCACCTCAGCTGTTGCAAAACTCATGATAGTATCAACTTCCCAATGAGTTGCTCGATTTTGTCCCTGTGCAAACATAATGACGGTGAGAGCGAGACCGAGGCGGTCACATCGCAGCAGCAGGGTCATTTCAGCAGCAGATCAAAAGCAGCCACAGCTGTGGAGGGGACACATGTGTGGTCTAAGCCTGAAGACAGAAAACTCTCTGGCACATTGAAGCTATGTCTGGAGGAAGGCTAGCTATGGTGATATGTGAGGAAAGAAAACATGGTGCTAAAAGCTAACTTGTGTTTTGTTCACATATATTTCATTTGGAGGGAAATGCTAAGTAAGCCCTCACTGTCAGCCGGTAATCCTCCTCCCTCCTCATGATCAGCAGCAGGACTTTATCTTGGCACCTTCAGAGACTGTGATTAACAAGTGAGGAGGTCCTCTGAAGATATCCAAGATGACGGTCTAATCTGACCATCTGTTTCTTATCTACCCTCCTTTATTTTTTAAATTGGTAAATTTATTTGTCTAAGGGATGCTGGACCTGCAAGCAGCAGGCATCAATCCTCTCCCTGGGGATTGAGGTAGAAGTGGGATCCTCCAGGTGTGTGTGAATGCTGTTCTGGCTCAGGATTTAGTCAGAACAGAATAAGCATTAAACTAGTAAAAGCCACCTGTTTCATCGACTAACATGAGTTGTTTGTTTTTTACAAGAGCTTTTTTTAGTAGGACACCATTTAACTTGTTAGCGTACATCTTCAACATCACCTTCACTTAGAATATTACTATAATTTTTTTCTATATAAATGAAAACAAAGTGAGAGTTATGTTGCGTAAAGCTTGGCAGAGAGCTCATATTTGCAATTTCCCCTTGGGGATCAATAAAGTATAATTCATTCATTCATATTTCTAATCACAGCTGTAAGAAGGATGGAGTGTCTGCCATGTTGGTTCTCATCAGCCGGCTCTGGCTGCTGCATAGAACAGTCACTGTAGGCTACCTTTAATCAAAAAATGTTTCTCCAAACCAGGACATTTGTGGTATAATAATCCTCAGTACTATTTATGTATTAACTCCTTTTTATCACCATTAGGAGGCTTGTTTAGGACAGATTATCCAACCTATGTGGTGTAAATAATGCTCAGCACTGCTCAGACATGTCCACTCTGTTTATGAGAAATTCTTCTTGGCTGGTTTTGAGTCTGATGGGGCAGCAACATATTCCGAGTGCTTAAGCAGTTTTTAACATGACTGTACTTGGAAAAATGTGATTCCAACATTTAAACTTGTGCATTTTGAAATTGATCCTGTGTTTCTATGTACTAAATGCATTAACAATAAAAATGTCCCTTATGGCCATCTCCCTTTATGTTTCCATCAGACATAATAAATGTTCATTTGCTGCCCTTTTAATTGCTCTGCAGTAACTCCTGATGTGATGCAATCAGTGGTGAAGCATGTTTGCAGACAGATCAATCACAAGAAATGTAAAAAATCAAGGCGGTGTCAATACGAAGTTTCCTTTTGTTTTCGTTTCAAACCGGTGTGTTTGCTTGTCCTTTTATCGTGCAAATGAACCCGCAGCAACACACACACACACACTTGTGCTGCCATTGATTATTAATCTAATCTTTGGAGAGAGAGAAAACAAACTTGCGAGTCATTGCGGATTCAGTTTCGCTTCCATGTCACGGAAGCTCCACTTAAATTCTAATAGGCTATTTCTTGTGTAGCTATGAAAGCTCCAGCATGAAGAAGTGAAAACTGCCGCCACTTGCGGGAAAGAAATGACAAGAAATTGTCGCAACTGGCGATTTGCGCTTTTAACGGCCTTTTAACAGAAGTCATTGTGATGGAAAAGAAGAAGCTGAAATGCCCGGACCTGTTCCTGGACCAGAGACGCCTTTTTAACGAAATCCTTGAGGAAATAAAGAAACGCTAAAAAAAAAAAAGAAAAGAAAAAGAAAGAAGACAGTACGTTACAGTGTTTGTTAAAAGATCCATTTGACACATGAAGAGAAAAGGAAGTGAGGCGGGATAGTCTGCATTGTTAAGATGATGTCATTTATTCACAAAGGATTAATTATTAATGATTAACTCTAAACTTTATCAGGCCTTTTAGTATTAGTAATAGATTTAATATTAATTGGAAATTATGTAGTTTTTACGTCACGTCTTGTTTTTGTTTGTTTGTTTGTTTGTTTGTTTGTTTGTTTGTTTGTTTGTTTGTTTGTTTGTTTGTTTGTTTGTTTGTT
>JAOXYM010000012.1:21350651-21364349 GCA_028567055.1 Leptatherina wallacei | reverse complement strand
GCCTCCCGAACCAAAGCTGGGAGCTGGTTCCATAAGAGAGGGGCCTGATAGCTGAAGGCTCTGCCTCCCAGTCGACTTAGAGACTCTGGGAACCACCAGTAGACCTGCAGTCTGAGAGCAAAGTGCTCTGTTGGGAACAAAAGGAACTATGAAATCTTTGATGTACACTGGAGCTTGGTTGTGGAGAGCTTTATATGTGAGAAGAAGGATTTCTTCTATTATTATTATTTATTATTATTATTATTATTATTATTATTATTATTATTATTATTATTGCCACTTTTCCTTTTTTGAAACTGACTTTAACTACTGATTAATTACAGTAAAATGAGTTAAATGTTTGATGGTTATGGAAAGGTTTTCCAGTCCCAACGAGGTTTGACGAGATGGGGCCATATGAAGGCACGTGAGGGTTCTCTCAGCCTTGCCCCAAATGAGCCAATGAGAGTCCAGTATGAGTGAGCCTCCTCTTGCCACTAAACACTAACATATGGGCCTCATCTTTTTCTAGAAAATGAGGCTGTAACTTTTAACATGTGCAAGCAAACAATCTGAATCCCTCTGCAGAATAAATTTGGGATGTATTTATATCTATATTTTATTTCTTATATAATCTATGAAGAATAGTGTGCATCATGAACCCAAAGAAAACTCCAGTTATTAATGATGCTTTATAAGCAATGTGATGTAAAATTTACATTGAGTCTATGGGTAGATGTGTTTTACTGTTTAATTTGACCTGTGATGGGCTTACATGCTTTCCATGTAATCGTTGTATAACAGCAAATCTGTTATTGCACTGAACATCAGTGCTCTCTCTTCCACCAATACCAGCCCCTCCTTGGTGGGAGTGGATGTAAAAACTTTCTGCTCAGCTTTTAAATTCTGCCGTTTACTGTAGGTTTCATTCAGTCAGATCAGGTGACCGGGAGCAAGATGGTGAGTTATTATTTACTAATGAATACCTTAATATTCCATCTTTTACTTTGACCTGTCATACTGAGACTTTGGAGGCATTTGTTAATATATTCCAGTGTAGCACCCTTCTTTCTTTGTCATGTCTTATGAGTGTGTCTTTTTTTCTTCATTGTAGACTACATACACTGACAAAGGTGAAAAGGTAAATAACTGAATCATATATGTTTTCCTTAAAAGATATTACTGTGAAATGGAACCCTTTCAGACTGCAATCATCTAATGAATGTTTTTTTTAGTAAGGATTTGAATAGATATTAAAAATGTGCATTTTAGAATTACAAAGAAATCTTTTATCAGTGATCCACATTCATTTCTTCTTGTCTTTAGCACGAGCAGGGCAGGTTCCTCTGCTTTGATCATTTAACTTTCTGGGTTGGAAATGCAAAGCAGGTAAGAGAACACATAACTTCCTACTGTTATAGATGGGGGATGCTAATCTTCTCCAGAGGGGTAGAGGGGACTGCATGCATTATACCATACCACCACATACTAATTTACCCCCTTCCAGAAGCGACAGCCTGCATTGCAATCACCAGGAGATGGTGCTAGCAGACAGATAGAAGATCATGTGACAATTAAAACCACTTCAGTTGATTGTAACATTTAAATATAGACTTACCTTTTATTTTATACTGAATAAAAGAAATTGTGTCCAACAGGCTGCATCCTATTACTGTAACAAGCTTGGATTTGAGCCACTGGCTTACAGAGGTTTGGAGACGGGCAGCCGGGAAGTCGTGTCCCATGTGGTCAAGCAAGGCAAGGTAATCTGAGACAAGCTTATACAAAAGAAGAACAGTTTTCTTTAAAGAAGTCGTTTATATCAGACTCAGTTGATATATTTGCATTCTTAAGTGTGAGCTAATGACATAGCGTGAAGTTTTTATCCTGCTCCTGTTTTCACTACATTCCACAGATCATTTATGTGTTCTCATCTGCCCTCAATCCTGGAAACAAAGGTACAGCATTACACAAATATCCAGTCATTTGACATTCAAGATTCAAATTATTTCAGTGACGTCACAGTTTATTAACAACATTTGTGTGAGATAGCACAACATGCAATAATCCCAATGTAAATAACATCATAGTTTTAGGAACCTTTCCTTCTCAGTATGAACTTTTCTGTCATTTTGAGATGAGTCACTTATTATTTCACATTCAAACTGTGTCAGTGTTGAAAGAAAACCAGTTTGATCTGAAATAAGGACATGAACTGGCATGATTGCGCCTTCCCAATCATTAAAACCAAGTTTGAATAAAGACATGACTGGAAACATACTGTTCTGATGGGCTTTGGATGAAACTCCAAGTCGAAGTATTCCCTTTGGTGAACGTGTGATGTCCACAGCATGCCACAGAGATATTAGCAAAAAGTGTTTCAAGTCAAGGCAAACTTTGTGTGACTCAAGCAAATGTCTTTTCTCAGAGATGGGAGATCACTTGGTGAAACATGGGGATGGAGTGAAAGACATTGCATTTACAGTGGAGGATTGTGATTACCTGGTTCAGGTGAGCTGCTGGTTTGATTAAAGTTGCACTGTCAGATGCTGTTTTTAAACCCAAAGCTCACTTTTAACAGATAATTTAATCACATCTGATGAACTTGGACATATGAATGCTGTTGCTTTCTTATGCGTCACCATGTCTTCCATTCACAGAAAGCTCGTGAGCGCGGGGCAGTTATTATAAAGGAGCCCCAAACTCTGGAGGACAAGTACGGCAAAGTCAGGCTGGCTGTGGTTCAGACGGTATGAGAGATCATAAAGGGCAAATCCTGTGAATTTTATTGAATTTGTATTCAATTCAGTTTTCAATTCAATTGTCTTAAATAACAGATTCATTATTTTGTCTTTGTTTCCTGCAGTATGGTGACACAACTCACACATTTGTGGAGAGGACAGGCTACAATGGGTTGTTTCTGCCTGGTTTCCATCCCCCTCTTTTCAAGGATCCTTTCTTAGCCAAACTGTGAGTTAACATGTTATTTGCATATAAAATAATAGCACACGTTTCTGAATGATATCTGATTAATGTTTGTGTGTGTGTGTGGTTTACATTCCTCCATGAATGCAGGCCGAGTGGAAAACTGAACTTCATTGATCATGTTGTGGGAAACCAGCCAGATGATGAGATGGTTCCAGCGGTAGAATGGTAATGAACTCTCAAATTTAATTTGTGTATCAACAACCCGGCTGTTAAAATGATTGTGCTGGCCTGTGGTCTGCCGAAAAACACGTCAAGGGGGTGGATGAAAGGAGGAGTTTCAGGATGTGTGATTCTTACATAACTTTGGCACAAGTCAGTGATCAGCATGACTTTGCAGTTTGAAGAGGGGCTTCAGTGGTTCTCCACATCTGGAAATGGTTTTCCCCACATTATACAAATAAGGCATGACAAGGTGAAATAAGGCAGTTCTCTGAGGGTGCATGGCCATTGGTTAATCCAGGAAAGAGGGAAGTAACATAGGTTGGAGTTTTTAGCTGTTAAGAAAATTACAGGACAAGCTCTCTCGTTCAGGTTCTACAGGCCATCATTTTTTTTATGATTAGGATAATGTCTTCCAGGTACAAGGGGAAAAAAGACACTGAGCACATGCAATGATTTAACATAATGAAGTAACAAAACAAAAAGCACTTCAGAGGTTTTTACATCTCTTTGTAAGGAGCCTTGAGATGATGTTTTATTGTAAATAAATTTGAGTTGAGCATAAGGTTTAGAAACCCACCACTCTGCCTCTTAATATCTGATTATTTAACAGGTATCAAAGGAACCTCCTGTTTCACCGCTTCTGGTCAGTGGATGACAAACAGCTTCAGACAGAATTCAGCGCCCTGCGCTCCATTGTGGTGGCAAACTATGAAGAGACTGTAAAGATGCCCATCAATGAGCCTGCCATGGGGAAGAGAAAGTCTCAGATCCAGGCAAGCATTTAGTCTGGTCAGCATAATAGGAATAGTGTTCAATAGGAAGACGGGTTTTGGATTAAAAGCTTCTTCTTGTTTTGTTTTTTACATACAGGAATATGTTGAGTATTACGGAGGTCCAGGAGTGCAGCATATTGCCATGAACACATCGGACATCATCACTGCAGTAAGATTACAAAACTATTCTTTGCTTTTTAGGAAGACATTTTAGAAGGAACTACATTTAAAGTTCTGAATGATGCCTTGTTTATAGATTCGTAACTTGAAGGAGCGTGGGATGGAGTTTATGGCTGTGCCAGACACCTACTACAACCAGCTGAGGGAGAACTTGAAAAACTCCAAGGTCAAAATCTCAGAGGATCTCAATGTCCTTCAGGTTAGATTTGCAGCCACATTTCAACACATTTAAACAACTTATGTCAAATGATCCTGATGCTTCAAACATAAATATTGACCCGAATACCCAGATGCATTAGACATTCATAGGAGTAAACTCTGTTTACACCAGAAGCTGTAATACACAGGACACTGAATCCACTATGATCTTGCATCTTGTATCCAGGAGCTAAAGATCTTGGTGGACTATGATGACAACGGCTATTTACTTCAGATCTTCACCAAGCCAGTTCAGGATCGCCCCACAGTGTTCTTGGAAGTCATTCAGAGACACAATCACCAGGTGAGAGAAGCACTGTATAAACAATTAGTGCAAACAACCTACAAAGTATATATTCAGCATATGAATGTGATAACATCTGTTCCACATTGAGGCTTCAGTTTGCTGCATATTTTTATTAACTTATTTTCACATTTTATTTACAGGGATTTGGTGCAGGAAACTTCAAGTCTCTTTTTGAAGCTATTGAAGTAGACCAGCACGCTAGAGGAAATCTGACCATCCTGACACCAAATGGAGTTTCGAAGAATATGTGAACCAACTGATATATCCACTTTACAGCTCCAACTTTCAACAATAAATCACTACAAAAATCACTGTCTCCTCAGGGTCAAATTTCTCTGCTATGTCAGTACTCTCATATTGTGATCTACACAGTAAGAATATCCAAAGTATGTATAATGACCTTTATTTTTCTCTGCAATTTAATCATTTTCTTCATTTTCTTATTATTTCCTCTAGTTTGCTGGTAATCATCTTATGAATTTGTATCAATTATCAAGACAACATGACAAGTTGAAAGTCATAATGCAGCTTTCTTCTTATAAAACATAAACAGAAAAAGATCTTAACAAGCTTGACTCAAGCACAAGACAATGAAAGCTCTCATAAATGAAAACATTTAACTATCGTTTGGACATTTCCCTGTAATAGGACTCTTAGTACAGAGACTGGAATGTCTGTTTTTCTTTTTTGTTAAAATAAATACTTTAAATGTCTTAACTATTAACTGTTTTGTAGCCAGTGCTTAGTAATATTTGAAGGTTTTTTACCAGATTTTATCTTTCCAAACCTAGCCTTGGTAGACAAATTCATGATCCAAATGCTCGGTCCCTTTCATGACTCAAGTGCACTTAACAATAGTTTATTAAGTCATGATTCAATGAGATCTCCCATCTGCAGTGCATTCATGGGTTCCTATAAAGGCTCCAGATACTGACTGTACAGTTTTAAACAGAAGCAAATAATGTTTTGGTTGCACAGTACTTAAGGCCACTTTGACTATTGAACCAATCAGTCCACTTCAGTCAACATTAGTTCAATGACCCTCTGCAGCTATCTGCCCCACACAAACAAGGAATCTTTGTTTCCTCAATGGGAAACTTGTAGTCATATGTAATCTCTTCATTGATGCCTATTGGCTGCCGGGAATATATCACTATCTTCTTCTGAGATTCCACAGTGATGATCTTTGCATAGCAGTTGGGCTGTTAGACAAAAATCCACAGATACAGCTGACTTATTATAGAATGTATGGGTATCTATTAATAATTAATCATATTCAGAATCACTTTAGTACAACTAGTTTATACTCACATTGCAGCTGTGGTTGATAAACCTGGCTAAGTTTCCACATTTAGTGGCATCAATGATGGTGTCTTGATCAACACGAAACAAATAGCTGCTTCCAATGCCCTCCTCCTCATATTTCTGCTCTCTCATGTCAGCGATGACCTAAGAAGGAAGGAAACCAAAATACCTGTTCATGAGGGTTGCTTGTCATCACTACTGTGCTGATGCAAACTCCTGGAAAGCACAGAGGACAACCATACAACCCAGTAGGAACTATTTAGAGCAGGGCTACTCGGGGCTGATGTCCTGAAGGAGGGGCTTGCATATGAATTAATTTCTAAACCTCTATTAAAAGCTTTTGTTAGCTTTACCTGTCTGATGATTTGGCCTACATATTCAATCACCATCTCCTCTGCTGCTATAGGCTCCATGGCAAACAGGCCCCACTCATGGATGTGACTCCGGCTGAAACAGATCCTCTTCCTTCGGAACTAATGCCAAAATATGGAAAGAAATTTAAGCCAGAATGAACTATAATGCATTTGTAAACACAAGCTTCACTCAATCACTACAAATTTTTGAAGACACTTTGATTTATCACTGATGTTATACAGGAAGTGTTTACGTTTATGTTTTTAAAGTAGAACTCAAACAATATACTGCTTTATATTCTGTTCAGGTAAATAAAATAAGTGCTTGAAATTGAAACACTTTGGTTTCAGTGTCTTTCCACAAATGTATGCAGTTGTCTATATTAATGACTTACCTTCAGCTGGTTGAACTTGACCAGGTCA
Organism: Leptatherina wallacei; assembly: GCA_028567055.1. Classification (NCBI taxonomy): domain Eukaryota; kingdom Metazoa; phylum Chordata; class Actinopteri; order Atheriniformes; family Atherinidae; genus Leptatherina; species Leptatherina wallacei. The sequence continues at coordinate 21,357,681 of JAOXYM010000012.1, read as the reverse complement.
CTATCACAGCTAAATGAGGACAGCAGGCGGCGCTGTTCAGACCTGAAGTCAGATCCAGCACGCTGTGAGGATTGCAGGGATGGGATGCAGGTTCCCTGCTAAAAAAAAATGTAAAAAAATTAAATAGTAAATAAAATATAGTGAACTATAGTTTATAAAAATATATAGTTTTTTCTCTTCTCCTGAATACCTGAGCACTAGTATACGTTGGATTGGTACTCAGTTTTGTACTGTTGAGGAATTTCATTTTATCCTTCCTGCTGACTTTATAAAACCCTTCACTGCGAGCAGAGCCGGTCCTGTGGATTGGCTGCCAGGACTTGTGCTCCTCATTCCTCTCTGTTGGGATCTTGGTCAGTGAGTGGCAGTTAAGGAAGTTAAGCACAGAACATGATTAACAAAGCTGTTTGCCTTTCGAGTGATATTTCAAGCAACCTACAAGAGAGCAAGACATCATTTGATAGTCTAATACAGGTTAAGCAGTTTAAGTGAAGCCAGTATTTAAATACACTGTTTTTTAAATTAATATTTGAAATTTTAGAATTATTCTCATTAATGCATGATATACCCTACAGATAAGATACTGACACCCAATCACCCATTATCACTTATTTAATTCAGTGACTGCAAACTAATTTTGATCAGACTGAATTTTAATGTGAACCTCTGCTAAAAAGGATATGAGGGTGGGGTATCCATAGAGTGTCCCTGAGCCACCCAGTGGCATTATCCTGCTCCTGCAGTCTTTCATAAGTACACTTCAGAAGTCTGGCATCTTCTTCATCCAGGCCCTCCTTCCAAACACTATGAAGGATTCTCCTCTCCTTGAAGAGTGAATGAAGACTACTACAAGAGAAGTAACAGCCGATTCTTTTGAGTGATCTCTGCCGATGACGCGCCCTCCTTCTCCGCTTCAGTCTCCTCCACAACTTTTTCCTCAGTAAAAACGTCTCCTCATCCAATAGGCTAGGCATGTTCTCCAGTCCCTGCAAGGGCTTAGTTCTCATACCTGAACTGATGAACACATCCCCACCATTAGAAGTGTCACATGAAGATTCAGAGTCACTATATGAAGAGGAGATGGTGATAGGTGAACTTCTGAGAAAGTTAGCTGACAAAGCTGCTGAATTTGTCATCATTTGTGTTTTCCTCTTGTGGATTATGGCTCTTCGGGGTAAGATCATTTCGCTTCCAGGAGTCTTGGGAGGTGTGAAATATGGATTGCTTGATGGTTGCGAAACGTATGGAGGGCTGCTGAGAAGTGGACTCACTATGCTACACTCTAACGTTGTCATTCCTCTGCCAGGAGTTGGAGGAGCTCTTCCAGAGCTGTAACATAAGGTCCTTCTTTCCTCCATCCCAGGAGATCTGGGTAGCTCCATGTGTAATGGAAGAGAGGCAGGAAAGAGATTAGGGAGAGCCTGACAAAGGTTTCTGCACACTGGAGAGAGGGAGATGACATCATTGGCTTCATCTGAGTCTGCACTTATAAGTTCAGCTTCAATCCCCTTGCCTGGTGTTGGTGGTCGCTCCACTTCCTCCACAAGAGGAGAAGTTGGTTTACTTTTAATTAAAATATCAGGGTCACTGTCCACCAAGCACCCAGTAGGAGTGAGAGGCCTCACATTGTTGTTTATGTTCTCTAGAGACTCTGCTGTCCATTCAGGGCTCCCCAACTCCACATCAAGGCCTGGCTCTACTGTGACACAGATTAACAAAAACTTTTTAAAGAATAATATTCATACATTTGTATAATAATTAGCTATGCCTTTCGAAAATACAATATAACAACAACCATCAAATTTAAAATCAGGTCATATTTTTCATGAAATATCAAAATATCTGAATTTCAACATTTGACATGTTTGCAATGTTATAATGTGAATAAAACATGAGTAAACAGTAGATTTGTGCATTTAATTTGAATCAAACAATATCTGTAAATATAGTAGAATCTGTAGGGAGCTTTTTGAATGTCAATGAAATTGCCTATGATTGACCTGAAACAATACTAATCTGTCCTGCTGGTAGTACAAATGAATTCAATCCACTGGTATACAACACACTGAATAACTTACCTGCAAGTCCTATAGGTGAAGTAGGCTGTAGTCCCTGGATTTCTCTAAGTTGGAACTCCATCATAGTATCCAGGTTGCAGACTTGTTGACAGGATGTATGGCTCTGTCCTGCTTGCTCCCTATGGTGCATATCTAACCAGTCTTGCAGGTCTAAATCCAGCTGAGCACCAGGGGTAAGAGGAGCTGATGGGGTTAGAGGGGGCTCAAACTCTTCCGAGTCTTCATCTGACGATATCACAATACACTCTTCACTGTTATCACCAATGTCTTCCTCCTTGTCATCTCCGTCACTGAGGTCAGAGTGTGAGCCTTCAAAGCTTTCTAAGGAGAACGAATCAGAGGAATCCAAATCTGATGAGTACTCGCTTTCGTCAGAGCTTCTCCCAGAAATAATCTCTGTAATTGATAAAAGAAACAAGTGTTTTCATGAGCATGTAGTAATCATTCCTGTTCGGCATGACAACTGTACAACCCTTTAACATACTGTACCTTTGTCTAAGCACTGTTCTCTGTCAGTACTTTGACAGATGATAGTATCTTGATCCTCCATCTTATCTTGTGCCAATGTGTTTTCTTCACATCGCTGATTAGCATCATCTCCTTCTTGAGGATTGTCTCTCTCAAGCTAATTAAACCATCAATTATAATAGTCAGTCTCAGAAAAGCCCTGTTTAAATCATTGATACCACACTGAATTTTTTCATTTATGATATTTATTCTTTTCTAGTATTTACCAGGATCTGAAGCTCATCACCAAGTTGTACAGCTACCTCAGCTTGGTGTGATATCAGATCGTTATCTTTAAGTGTATCATCTTCTTCTTTTCCATCATCACTATCACTGTCGAGCTCTAGTGGTCTTGTGTGTCTGCGTTTGGTTTTCACAAATGTAGATCTCACCGAATCGTCTCCACGTTTCACATCTAAAGCTACACAGAAAAACAGCAACACTGTGTAAGCTAAAGTCTACAAGACACTTCACATAATGTAAGAATTTAATACATCAAAAGCACTAACCAGTGATTTCAGGAGCAGAGCTTGAACTGCTTTCAACTTCAGTTTGTTTCCTTTTTACCTGTGAAACAATGTAAACAATATATTCAAAGCCATCACACTAAGATAAGCATCACTGAGCAGTAAAATACTCTCTGGAATATTTTACCCTGAAGGAAGGCAGCGGAGGTTTTTTGCTCTGTCCATTAATGCGACTGAGGGGATTTGTGAGTTGGTAACTCTCCCCAACACTTGGCGTTCCACTTTTCAAAGGAGAAACTTGCGTCTTGAGTGAATAAAATGACAGTTATATGGGAGGGAAAAAACTGCTATAAAAGTGCATTTCCATTTAAAAATGAAGGAAAAAATCAAGTAATTCAACAGACAAAAGATAAACAACCAACCTTTGTTTTCTTCTCCTGACAATCCCACCAGTTCTCAAATGCCTTGAAAGCAACCCCTTCAATCATTCTACGAGTAATATCCTTCTTTATGATCAGTTTCAGCTCATCCATGAGATCTTCCAAAACTTTCTCTGCTGTGATCTTATGGGGGCTTTCCAGTGCAGGTGGGTAGTCTGGTGGTGGCACAAAGGGATTAAATGTAGGGAAAGGTGGAGTGGGCCACGGTGGTCGAGGGAATGAAAACGGCATGCTCACATGCCTTGGAGGATTCTGCTTGTCTACAGAGGCTGAAAGTTGCGTGGGTAAAGGGTACGTGTGCACAGGAGGTGGCATAATTAAGGGTGGAGGAGGTACCAGAAAAGTTGGTTGGAGAGGAATGGAAGCAGGAGGTGGAATAGGAGGAGGGGGAACGGGGATGCCCAAAAGTGGTATCCAACCTGGAGGTGGGATGGGAATGGTGCCATTTGGTAGGCGAGGTGGGACAGCTGGGATTGATGGGGGAAACGGGGGAATGGGGAAAGGGGCTCTAAGAGGGTTTGAACACCTAACTGTAACAGCAGGAGCAGCTTTGGGGGTAGCATGTTGAGTAGTGCTATCAAGGGAACATACAAGTGGTGGTTTGAGAAAAGAGATGTCTTTTGTTGGTGTCAGAGCTTCAGACTGTGTTTTATTTGGAAACTCCATTTCTTCATTAGTTGTTTGATGCTCCTAGGTAAAACATAAAATGAGTAAAATAAATGAAATTGGGGAGGGGGGGGGGTAAATAGCTTTTGCACAGGAAACCACAGATTAGCTCACAATGTATGAGACAGATATTAGTGAAGAAATCTAGAGGAATTACCTTTGAGCTTGATAACAACCGAGACCTTGCTCCATCCTTTTCTTTGTTTATAGGAGCCCGGAACGCAGATGGAGTGTGAGTCTTCAAGTTTTCCGTGAGAAACAAAACTGCTTGAGTAGTTTCGTCCTCTTCACTTTCAGTGAGCAGCGCTGAACTGGCATTTACTTCATCATGGCAGGAGAGCTGGTGGGTGTCTGTAAAGGATCCACAGGAGGGTGAAGTGCAAAACTGAGGATTATCAGAGAAGGGGTCATCAAGAATGGGGCATGGTGAAGCTGGGTTGTCCTGAGAATGCATATCAGTCTCCAAAGTCTTTTCACCAAGGTATGTGGCATCAGTAATATGACTGTTGATGAGCAAACTTTCAATCCGGGAGTCCAAACTCTCCCCCTCTGGCTGGTCATTGTGTGGAGAGACTGCTAAAGTTTGCTGGTCATCTGTGAAATTAATGCTCAGGATGCTTAAAGAGTTGCAGTTTTGAGGTAACAGTGTAAAAGCAGAGTTAACAGTGGCTCCTGACTCCTGGAAGGGGGAAGCAAGATCACAAGGAGACTCTTTATTCATAGATGGGGCATTGTGACTCCACAGTGAAAGCTGTTGGCTCCTTGTTTGTTTCTGTGTCAAGGTGGAGACTGGAGGGTGTGGCTGACAATGCTTCAAAAGGAAGTTAAGGTTTGGAACTTGGCTAGATCTCCTGAGATGTCTTGCAGAATCACGACGGCATACCTCTTGCCTTGAAGGTTTGTGAACACTATATGTAGAAGGCTCCCCCTGGAGGATCGGAGTCGCCTGAAGACTGGAGTAGCAAGAGTCCAGAGAGAGAGGAGTTGATGTCAGGCAGGGAGTGTGGGGGGTTCCCTGCGATTGTGGAGTAAGCCCAAAGCTGCAAGGCGTATCCTGCCAAATGCTAGAGTAAGCTGTGTCCAGAGAGAAGGGTGTTGCAATGCTGGCAGGGCTGGAGACACTTCCCAGTCTGTGCCTGTCTGTGGTGTCCTATAAGAGATGGAGAGTACAAAGGAGAACAATTTAAACAAAAACATTAATTCAGTAACTAGGTTTTGAATTTTAAAAATAAATTTTTACTAAAGTTCAAAGCATCATAAGCAACAATAAATTTTTACCAGCAAATTGTCAGCTAAGCTTTGAAGAGCCTGCTCACTGCTTCCCACTGGTAACGTCCAGGGAGTATACAGGCCACTAAAAAGGAGCTGGAGATACCGTGTCCGATTTTCACCTGAGGAGTAGCATTCAATTAATCATTTAAGTCCACTATATCAAAATTTCACTACAGTAGATAACACACCTCTTTTACCTTTAGGATCGATTTCCACATGAATGATATTTCCCATCACAGATGTGTGATGGAGGTGCTGCACAGCATCTTTTGCAGCCCTCACCGTGTCAAAGACAACCTTTGCAATCCCCGAATGCTTCTTATTCTTAGGATTGTAAAATACTTCCACTTCTTCAATGTTCCCATATTTTTCACACATATTAGTCAGGAAGGTCTCTCTTACATTGTCATTTAACCTGAAAAAAGTCACTTCTTTGGGAGGAACAGGACCAACAAACCATTCATCAACCTGGAAGGATTTGAAGAAACATTTATTACTTCTTAATTACATTATAAGTTAATATAGAAAATATATAATACACTAAATAGTAAAAATTACTTTGAATTTAGGAACCAAAAGATCAGCCTTGTTGTTCTTGCTCCACAGGCGGCAGATGCGGGGATCTCTGACTCTGTCTACGGGAAACAGCCCTAAATCATCCACCTGTTAAAGTAAACCCTTTTTAGAATGAAAAATATAGGCTACTATATGCGGATGTTTATACTACACGTGAACGTGTGATGTACAGAAAGCAGGCAGTAAAGGATATTTAAAAATACTCACAGGTATATTAAAAAACTGTCCATCAAAGCGGTACACTTTGTATAGTCCTTTTGTCAATGCAGGATCAATAATCAACTTGCAACTTTTCCAATTCTGAGAAGGGGTGTCTTTCTCCGTCCTTTGTTTGTCGCTTTCCATCACATTTATCAAAACCTGTAAATACATTAAAACACTGACCATATGCTGACATTTGGTACTACACGAAATGTAGCTGTAAGCTAGCTGAAATTAGTCCTAGAGGTTAACACGCCCCAACAGGTGATGGAGAGCATCACCTGTATCCTTATTTGAAAGATAACAAACTGTAAACTTAAACATACCCAAGTCATATAAGTTTAAAAAAACGGTGCGTTTCTTTTCTCGCTTACCTGTACAGAAGTTTTATCCTTTGAGGGGGTAACATTGTGGCAAAGCTGTTGAGATTCTCGGTGTTGTTACTGTTACTCGTCGCGGCAGGTGTTGGATAATAGATCCATCCGCTAGCAGGCAGAGGTGTAGCCTAATATAGATCCTTCGACAATGCGGAAGAACACCAAAAATTGGATGGAAGTTGAGTTAATAAGTGACAGATGAATGATTTGTTTTCATCTTCAGATTTCCAACCCAGGAATCTTTAGGAGGCTTGTTAGTGACTTCTTCATTAGATGGCGACTCAATAAAAAAACATAGTTCTTATTCAGTCATGTGGAATTATCCTGATATGTCAGAAGGTTCTAACAATACATTGAATGTAATATGTTTGATATCATGCATAGTCTCCTACAGGTTAGGAGTAAAAGGAAAAACAGATAATAATAATAATAATAATAATAATAAT
>JAOXYM010000012.1:21333348-21344324 GCA_028567055.1 Leptatherina wallacei | reverse complement strand
GATATTGGACAGCTTCAGTAACTGCTCCCGCTTATAAACAAGTCTCCCGTTGTCATGGAGACTCATAATAACAAGTCATGAAGAGTCCAAAGTACACGGAGAAATCACTTAATCAGCACAGCGTCCGAACCAGCGTGAAAAAATGCTGTTGATGTTTTTATCTGTCAGTAGTTTTCTGGTCTGCAGCTAAAGCAGTGCTACTGTGGGCGAGTGTGAAAGCTGTGAAGTTGACAACAAGTGTTTTTTTCTATTGCTGCTACTCAGCGTCGTTTAAGTCACACTCTTTCTAACAAGCTCATTTGACAGCCGTAATTTGTTTTCACTTTGGCTATCTGTGATCTGAAAACAGACCAAACAACAAATATAAAAGGCACAGTTGTTGTTATAAGGTATTCTCAAAAAGACACGATCACTACAGTCCTTCAAAACAATCATCTGCGTCACACACAAACTGTCCGGAGGGTTTGACTTTGACGGCCTCTGTCGTCCAGCTCTGTCTGTGATCTGCTGAAAGTTGAAAGCAAACTTACCATTGCGAACCCCGACAAGAGAGCTGAAGTGCGGCTGGTGGCTTTCAGCTTAGCTCGACTCAAGTACAACTTTCTCCAAGACAGAGCCTGCATGGAGTGCTCGTTCAAACTCATTCCGAGAGTTGTTCCAAGGTAACCAAGAGTTTAAAGAAAAATAGCTACAAGCCGGAAATATTTACTGGAAGGTGCTCGGTTATAGATCAGATACACACGCAGGAGATTTCTTTCTCGCTGGATATAATATCTAAACTACGAGATAAAAGTCAGAAAGTTATGTCAAAACTTTCTCGTAACAGCTAACTGAAAATCTATGAGGAAACATAAGATAGCCACACTCCAGTGCTCAACAGGCACTGCACCCTCCCCTCTCCTCCTCCCCTTCTTTCCTTGCGCTACTAATAGACCATTTGTCATTGATAGCCTTTACAAATGTAGACTATAGCACCTTCAGCGTGCTCCAAAATAGTGCAATCCACTTTTGTGCAACATACAAGTCAATTATTTGCGCAGTCTTTAATCTCCTGTGTTTGTGTAAGTGTGTGGTTATTTATTTATTTAAAAGTCTTACTTCCAAAAGACCAAATATTAATATAATCCTTTACATGAATCATTTATTTATTTATTTTTAGCCCATTCTTAAGGAAGGGGAACAGAGAGAAAAGGCCAAGGTATGCCAAATTACACAAGAACTGGACTGAAAATCAGCGCAACAGTTCTTATGAAATTATGAATGCTCCTCAGAGCCCATACCTCAGTATTTTTAAAACAGTATGATATCATCTAAACAGAAACCAAAACAAATGTCAGCCAATTGGACAGCTTCCACAATCTATTCTTATTCTTATAGTAATAATATGGTAGTACATACCATTACAACTAATTCAAGGGCATATTAATTTCTTCTGAATGCACAGTTCATTTGCTGCTGCACAATGAATTAGGACCCACATGTTGAGCACTTAACAAATGTAAAAAAATAAAGGTATATATACTTTATCACCAGAAGTGATTCCAGATGATGTTGGAGTAGAAAGAATCCAAAGCCATCATAAGACACAAGGGTGTGTAGTTACAAGGGATGCATGTTGCATGGTAAAACACTGGATGGTGCCAAAGTAAATCACTCTCAAACTCTACATGCCATTCCATTACACAATTCTCTTGTTTCGTCATTATATAATACATTTAGAGCTTGAGTAAGCCTATGGCACCATTCGTTTCGTTTACTTTGTATTCTGTTGAATTTGAAATGAAACTGTGACTCATCTTTAGTTTGCCTGCTTGCAAGTATACATTTATTAAATATAATTATAAGTAAATAATTTTTTTTTCTTTTACAAATTGTAAAGTACATTAGTACAGTAGTGGTATGAAATGTAATTGAAAAAGGTTACGCCAACATTTCTAAGAATTTATTACAAACAGCTTTCAGTCCTCAGATGCCCTAATGTTCAGGCTTCTAAAGACAAGGTATGTAAACTATTTACGAAAATAAATTTTTAGCGACGCTTTAATTCTTTTGCAAGACTAATAAAACCTAGAAAATCGGTAGATGTTCAAATATTATGTAAATCAAAGAAGCGTCTGTCACAAGCTCATCCAGTCACAAACAAAACAAAACGAAAAAAAACAATAGAAGTAAATCCGGATGTGTGTAGGAGTGAACTCTCTTGTCTTACCTGCCAGTCTTCACTTCCTCTAAGCCCAACGCTGCATTCATGACACCCATAAATAGTCGTTGCTAACAAATTATAAGTAATATGAAGAATGTTTATTAGACATTAATGGGGCGGGGTTATCTTCACGTTTTTTTTATTAGTTATTGTAATATTTAAGTGCTTTTTGAAATGACAGTCGTTACCTTTAAGCTTTTCTACTGTAATGCTTACGAAGGGAGGATGCTAGTATTTCCTATGGCTCTTGAACAAAGCAGCATGAACATAGCAGCAGCTGGTGTTCCTGTGTTGGTGTAACGGGAAGGAGGGGGGATGAGCTGATCTGAAGGCCTGTTCAGCCATGTTAGTTTCTTCTGCTGTTCACAAACGATGAGAAAGCGGCGTCATGGCCTTGTCACTGAGCGGAGACGATGAGGAATATGAGTCAGAGTCTGAACAGGTATTAACCTTTACACATTATTACATTAGTTGAATTTGTTTGTGTGTATTTTGTTAAAGTGTGCCGCGAGGAAGTCGTTTGTTAACGTTTTTTCCTCGTTGCTTCAGGTTAACGTTACACCCGCTCTTCTCTGTTTGTGTGAATCAGGTTGAAAGCAAAAATGTGGCTTATTAATATAATACTCCAATCTACCAGACCATGAAAACGTACATTTAGTTACATATTATGTACGTGTTAAGGTTGCTCATTAGATTTGATTCGCAAGCGGTCTAAACGCATTCTCTTCTCCTTGACTCCTCTATCATGTTAGCCACAACTGACCCATTTTGTACTGACCACCTCTTGATACACAGCAGCTTCATCCAGTCATGATTCAAGTTATTTGCAGTGACCAGAAACACACCTCCCTGGCTCGCTAGTTGTTAGACCCTTCAGCTTTTGTTCAGGTTGAAGCTGTGATTTCCTTATGTTCTCCAACCTGCCATATTGTAAATGTGGTATTTTTCTCGTGCTAATATTCGTACTTCCTGAACTTGTCCCACCACTCTGCGCCTGTTTAGGCTTTAGGCAGAATGCTTTTCAGGCAGGGACCGAAGAGGGGGATGGGGAGAGGGAACAATGAAGTGGCTCTACTTATTTTGCTTGGTGGTCCACTGGTTCCCAAACTGGGTACAGATATCCCTCTCAAAACACTGGCTGTGTGTTTGTCATCTTGTTTTAGGCCAGGAGAAAAATACAGTGCTGGTAAATCTAGTCAGATGTTAACCACAACATAATGTGTCAAAGTTTTTATCTGTGGACCGAAGTGCATATTTACTGGGGTCAGCAGTATAAATTATGTCTAATGCACCTTATGGAATGTATTGCACAATCCCCCTATAAGAAACTTCATTAGAAATATGATATGAGAAGTGCTGATGTAAGAGTCAAATCTTTGTGTTCACACAATGTTTGTACCCACAACACCCACTAACAGTGCATCATCAAAGCTGGTATTTTGAGGATGTCTGTTTAGACACATGGTTGGAGAGAGCAACGCATGCTGTTATGAAGACCACTCAGATGATGAGCCTTGTGACTTTCTCCTACTGAAGTCCACATTGAAGCTGAGTCAGAGGATTGTGCTCAACATATTGGCTATGTTTGTGTTAAAGGCCTCGGTAACCAATCCCAAATTCCTGACATTTTGTTGCAGGGCTACAGTTAAAGAAAGACAACTTATACAATGGTTTTTTAGGGGACCATACTCTGCAAAGCTGCTGCCACCTGTATTTCCTCACCCCCTGTAGATCCTATGTCCCTTCTGCTGTCTCAGTGGTTTATGTCAAAACCTTTATCCTCACATGTTTTATCAATTTTATTTAATTAACATTAGCTTTATCTATGTTGTTGAAGTGCCCAATCAACACCCCGTCATCATTGTGGGCATATTTTAGCTTTAAGACACATGGGAATAGTAGAGCCCAGTTACTTGAAGTGAGTCGTTTGTCAGATTTGCAGCAAAAAAATGTCAAATCAAACTTTATTTATAAAGCACTTTTCATGTGATCAGCAACATAGAGGTAATTGACAAAATAAAAACAACCATCTGTTGGCCATACCTGCTTCATCTTGTTTACACGCAGGGGTGTACATCTTACAACAGGGTAGGGAAGAAACTAACCCAGTTGAGTTTGGGCAAGAAGAGATATGTGCCCTGGGCTGGTCTTTAATCCATCAGACATGCATGCTTCAGAGTCAGGAAATGTCAGTTATTTGTTGTGGTCAAAGCTGTGCATAGATGTTTTGGGTTGGTTTTTTTTTCTAGAAAATAACTTGCCATGGGGCTGTGCAAACCTTACTTTAGGTATATCAGAGAAATTGTTGTCAGCTTAGATCAGAAAAGTGATGAGGAAGTTAAAGTAAAACACTCTGTGTGAGTCACAGCCACTCCTGTAGCAGTTGCCTAACTGCCCTACAGTGTGTTTCCTTCCTACATTTTAACAATTGTTGTAATTATTATCTATAAGATAAATAGGCGCCATGCCAATAACTGGCTCATTTATAACAGGTTTTTTTTTAAATTTCAGATAAACACCAGCCAGATAGTGGTTTACCTGGAATATCCTGTTAGCTTCCCAATCGGTTTTAATTGTTATACCTGTCTGTAGTGCACAAGCATTTTTCTTTTTTTTTACAGAAAAGCAATAAACTTGCTGTGGTATCCTATGAAATAAAATGTGCTGTAAACATAAATCTACATCAATCTGCAGCATGCAGGCTTTGTGTTTTAACCAGTACTACAGTAAGAATAAATGATACCAGGAATATGTTCACAGCCTCAAAGAAATTATCACCCCCCCCCCCCCCCTCCCCTGTGAGCTTATTTTTATCCATCTCTCGCAGTCTCTCATTCAAACAGTTGCCACCAGCAAGTCAAATGTGTTACCAAGGTAACCTCTCCTGCTAAAACAAGAACCACTGAGATGGTGTGAAATTTGTCTTATTTTTCACAGCGCTGTAAGTGGTACCATGACAACAGGAAAGAAACAAAAGAATATGAGAAATTCACACCTAATCTGTGTAATAATTGAGATAACTGGTTACTTGATGAAAGGAAAATGAAACAGGAACTATTGTTTCTTTTAACATTCATTTATGCAGATAATCTTTTTGAAACACGGTTATTTTTTTAAACCCTATCAGTCATTGGTTGGTTACAGCTTTTTATTTGTGAAGCTATGCTGGTATTTGTTTCTGTAATGTTTAGTGCAAATAAACTTTCTTTATTTGACAGTAACAAATGTAGCTCCTTATCTAATTGGCACAAGCTTTACTATTTGCTTTTGAGTTGTTAAGCTTTGTTAACCAGAGAAATGCATGGTAGAGCATCCATGACAAGTTATTTTGGCAATATAGAATCAACAGTTGTTAAACGGATGATTAGCAGTATGTAGTTAAAATTTTGTGCAAAAATAGAATATTGGTGTTGAAATGCTGGACCGGTATAATGGCAGACTGTTTATAATTGTATAATGTACCACATGTCTGTGCAACATCATCTAGTATAGATGTCCAGATTATACAAGTGCAACCAATGTCTTAGTTAAAATCCTCCTCATACTGGCTGACACATTTTATTTTTCTTTCCAGATTCAGATTTTTATTCATTTTCCAATTTAATCATTTGTTTTCCAGCAGCGTGCAGCTAACCGGCCAAAGCCCAAGATGGGAACGTCATCGACTGTCAAGCTGCCGTCCAATCGCAGCTCGACTGGAGCCCGACGCAGGAGGACGCGCTGCCGAAAGTGTGAGGCATGCCTCAGAAGCGAATGTGGAGAGTGCCACTTCTGTAAGGACATGAAGAAGTTTGGTGGACCAGGGCGCATGAAGCAGTCCTGTATTATGAGGCAATGCATTGCGGTGAGTCGGCACTGACATGATTGTAGAAGTTATGACTTTATTGGTAGATTTACTGCTTTTTAAAAAAAAAAGAAAATTACACTTCCATATTTCAAGTTCATCTTTAAAGCTAAGTGACCTGATGTCTCAGTTCTAAAGAGTACACACAAGGTATTGACCCTATTACATCAACAATGTTAAATCCTGCTTTTCTTGTTTGTCTTTAATCCATGCAGCCTGTCTTGCCCCACACCGCAGTGTGTGTGGTGTGTAAAGAGGCAGGAAAGGAGGACACACTGGAGGATGAGGAAGACAAGTTCAACTTCATGCTGATGGAGTGCTCTATTTGCAACGAGATCGTCCATCCCAATTGTCTCAAGGTACAAAGAGCCAGACTGGGAACAGTTAAATAACTCCACCTCAAGTTGTCAAGTTATTCACATGGTGACTCACGGTGTGTGAGAGAGAGTAATGTGCCAAGAATGCCAGATTATTGTACTATTAAGGGAGTGACTCAGACCATTGGAGTGGAGTCAGTGAAGTTAATTTTATGTGAAAGTGGAGTTGTTTATGTAGCGCACTGACCATTCAGATGTGGTCTCCACAAGAATGATGCAAAACATGTTTCAGAATTTTGACTGTCAGCATGTGAAACCGGTTCGAATAGAAATATATTCTGAAAGTAAACGTCATCTGTCCTGAACACATTTCAATTAATGACCTCTAAAGGTGTATAATGGCTTGTTTGTAACCATCCTATCAAAAACACAGCGAGGTGTTGTTATTGCAAAAGACTTTGTCAAACCAGTTTTTAAAACCTGCACTCATTGTTTTGCTTGCCACAGGTAAGGATTATAATCCTTGTTTTCTTTGTTTACATAAATATTTCTTTCTGACTCTGGCTGTCTCGTTGTTTTTCATAATGCAGAATGAAATGAAAATTTAATCCAGCATTAAGTTTTAAATTCATTCGGAGGTGCAAAGATACGTTTAAATATTTAACACTCTGCTTTCGTTCTCATCTTCCAAGAAGCAAGGAGTTAAATGTGGTTGAGGTTAAACTGTGCTGACCGGCTTGACAAGTACACGTCACAACAGTTGCTTTCATTTCCTTTGTTTGTGTCAACCACACTGTGTGTAGGACTTCATGAAAGCTTGTTTTGCTTGAAATTCTGCTCATTTTCCCATTGTTGCCCTAGGTGAGTGATGCCTCAGGGGTGGTGAACGATGAGCTCCCTAACTGCTGGGAATGTCCCAAATGCAACCATGCTGGGAAAAGTGGAAAAGTGAGTACGAATATGCTTGATTCAGTTACAGCTTGCTAGGTGGAAGTATTTAAGGAAACAACCATAACAACAAAAACAACATTTTTTATTTGTGATGATCATCGTACCACTTCCTGTTTGTCAAAGCCATTCACACTTGCCTGTGTAAAACACTGAAGCAGAAACCACTGACAAGTAATAGACTTCGGTTGCAGGGATGAGCTTAGTAAATGTATAGTTGTGTTTTTCATGTCACCATAGGCTAAAGGTATAAAGTTGTCTTGCAATTATTGTCCCCCTTGGTATTGAAGCAAAAAAGGGGTCCCGGGTTCAAGTACGCCTCTAATCTCCCTGGCTCGTTGCTGAGGGAACAGAAGCCCATGAAGGAGGAGGGGGATGCTTCTTCTGTAACCAAAAGGAGACCAGACAAGGAGGACACACCCAGGTACAGACCTGAGGAGGCGCTCCACCGACAGCCACCACTGCTTTCCCCCAGTGGACTGTCACGGCCCAGACCTGAGGACAAACTGAGGAAGAAAAGGAAGCTGTTTGATGATGATGATGATGATGATGATGAGGAACAGGATCTCGGTGTGAGGAAGAAGGTTTGTATTTAACGTAGTGTCTTATTTCCTCTAGACATTTTCGATACGTTTTTTGGGGGCAGTTCCTCTTGTACTACTAAAAGTAATATCAATAATTCCCATATCATTTCTGTCTTCCAGGAAAAGACAGATGACCCTTATTTTTCCAAACTTATGCATCAAATCAAGACCGAAGACGAGGATGAAGATGCATATGAGGACGACAATGAGGAAGGAAGAGAGCCTCACTTCCGGAGCAGTGTAGACAGGAAAGGGCGGTTTGGGGACGCTGAAGAGGAAGGGGATTACAAGGACTTCAAGAGCGATCCTTTAAATGCCTCCATTAAAACACCGATTGCGGACAGTGACCAGTCTCACTGCAGCTCTCCACAAGCTGGACCCAGCAGCGAGGGTGGAAGTGAGACGCAGGAAAGAGGGCCTCGTCCAAAAGCCCGGCGTAAGCGCCGTTTACCGAACAGAGAGCTGAGTCGAGAATTGAGCAAAGCACTGAACCAGGAGATCCAGAAGACGGAGGACTGTCTGGCCAACGAGAACCGGCAACCCCTCAAGGTGGAACCGGAGACGGAAAACGAGGAACCCAAGAAGCTTTTCCGTAATGGTAATGACCTTGGTGATCAGAGGTCCCACCTCAAGACCAAAGAGATGAACGGGACCCCCTGGGAGTTGCGCCACTTTTATCCAAGTCAGATCACTCCGCTTGGCTTTAACCGCAGCACCCCAACCACCCGGCCGGTGCCCCCCCGCTCTCCTCCCAAGTGCGTCCAAATGGAACGACACGTCATTCGCCCCCCTCCAATAAGCCCACCTCCTGACAGACTCCCCCTGAAAGATGGTAAAGCCCACGTCATGCAGCGTGAGGTCTGGATGAAGATCTTTCATTATCTCTCACACCAGGAGCTTTGTGTCTGTATGAGAGTCTGCAAGACGTGGAACCGATGGTAAAGACACAACACACTTTAACAGCAGTTCCAGTTATTGCAGTGAAACAAAAACCTCCAAGTGTGAACAAACATTTGTTGCTTTTTTGTTTTAGTGTTCTGCTTCGGGATGATTATTTAAACAAATCTTTCTCCCTGGCTAGGTGTTGTGATAGGAGACTTTGGACAAAGATCGATCTGAATCGTTGCACCTCCATTACACCACTTATGCTAAGTGGGATTATCCGCAGACAGCCAGTTTCCTTGGACCTCAGTTGGACCAACATTTCTAAAAAACAACTAAGCTGGCTTATCAATAGATTACCAGGTACTTAAGCATGACTGACTTGTGATCTGTAGACAAGAAAAAAAAAAAAAAGCAGTTTCTCTGCTGCACTGAAAATGTTGCTCTAACTTTCAGGTCTGCGAGTGTTAAAGCTATCGGGCTGTTCCTGGGCAGCTGTATCTGCACTGTGCACCTCTAGCTGCCCTTTGCTGTGCACCCTAGATGTCCAGTGGGTGGAGGGACTCAAAGATCCACAGATGAGGGACCTCCTCTCCCCACCCACAGACAACAGACCAGGTACTTGAGGTTTACTCCTTCCTTCTGCCTTCAATGTCTGCTGTGTGACTGTGGAGGTAGAATTTCGATTACTGTGCCTTTCAGAAAAGATTGCACCTGAACTAATGGAAATATAAACGCATGGTACAACATACCAAAAAAATGACACAGAAAAGCAAAAAAGTTAACTTGGGAGAAGCTGAAGCTCAAATGAAAAGAGAAAAAGGTTAATATTGATCATTTGGGCTGATTGTTAATTGGTGATAACTAGGCCTGCCTTAGTTTAGATTTTTGTCATATTCAAAGATTTGTCTTTTTTTTTTTTCCTTGTTCCTTCTCTTACATTTTGCTGGAAGATTTTCTTGTAACACTGAAGCCAGTACAGAACTAACCTGCCACTGCTGCTTCATTTTTGTTACCATTACCTTCATCACAGTGCTTCATGAACAGCAACAGAAAGTACAATCACTCCTGTTTGCGCACTGAGATCATTTGTTTCTACAGAAGGAAAAGACTGAAACTGAAAATGTAAAATTACTGAACAGGAGGTATAGTGCTCCCTGTAAATCTTCAGAAGGAAAAGTTGCTTATGGGAAAAAATAAACGGGATATTTACTTCATCTAGTGAAAAGATCGGTCATAATTTTGGCTAAATCATTATGATGATGTTCATCAAAAGTCCTGTAAGTTACTGTGACATTTCTGCATGTTTCAATTAATTAGAAGAGAATTTTGACATTTCAGTTTGCCAGTTTTTCAGTGGCATTATGTTCCTGGATTTCCCTCACATCCTCCCTCAGTCCTCCTAAAACAATTACTGTGATGGTTTAGTTTCGTATGCAGTTTGTAATGTGAGGCAGTTTTCTTTTGCACATTCTACCGACTACTTCTGTAAATACAAGTGTAATCTGGCACAACTTGTGCCCTCTTGCTGGTGCTTCGAGGCTCAAAAGCGGAGTCACAAATAGCATGAATGACCGAAAATGAAAGTATCGATTTGACTTGCTATCTTGGTGTGCATGGGCAAGTATTCTGAAAGTAATGTTTTGACCTTGGCCAACATGGCTCAGGGCCCAGCACTTCAGGAAAGCTACCTTGCCTGTAGAAGTTGTCAACTTCTGTTTTGAGTCTGTTTTTAAAAAAAACAAAACGTATTGATTCTTTAAACTTGCAGACCAAACTGGTCACCGTGGATGATCTGCAAACAACTGGTGGTACAAAAATCTGAGCACCAGTGGGAATTGAAGCTTCTCTTTTACTGCCATGTTGGTCCAATCTTCATGGTCAGCTCCGTAGAAGTTCCTTTTTGTTAAATCAGATTCTCAAATAATTCAACAAGGCAAATTTAATTTGCTTGAATGTATTCAGCAGATCTGAAAATGGCAGCTACTTTAAAAGTTACAACTCTAGTTAAAGCCCAACCTGGATAACATTTAAAAAAATACTTTGTAATTGTTTTTTCTTGCTGTCTAATATTAGTAATTACTGAAACTAGTTGGAAAAAAAAAGCTTTTTAGTTTGGGGACCGTACCGTCCTCTTCCGCTTATCCGGGGTCGGGTCGCGGGGGCAGCAGCTTGAGCAGGGAAGCCCAGACTTCCCT
>JAOXYM010000012.1:21310207-21321386 GCA_028567055.1 Leptatherina wallacei | reverse complement strand
CAGACTCCAGCTCCATCCCCACCACAGAGCCAGCACACCTGATCACTCTGTCCAGTGTGTTGGTGTCTCTCTTCCTGGTGCTTCCTCCCCAGCACACCACAGCATAAAAAAGAGCACCAGCAACCACAGACTGGTGGAAGATCTGCAGCAGTTTTCTGCAGGGGTTCCTTTCCCTTCCTCAATAATGGCTTCTTGATGGCCACCCTTCATGAAGAGCATTTGTGATGAGGCATCAACAAACAGAAGATGGATGAACTGAAGGCCCAGATGCGTCATGTGTCAGCTCTTTACTTAATGTCTTCAAATTTCTGAATTAAAAGGTCAGAACTTTCAGATGCTGTTCATCTTCTGTAGAAGTTTTTTTTTATTATTATATTTGTTTTGGAGTTTGTTTTGTTTTCTTAGTCATGCCACCTCCCATTTTCCCTCTTATCCAGTTGGATTTTTTTAAGGACACACTGCTCACCAAACTGATATATGCCAGTTGTCATCTCGTGCAAAATACAATTTATGTGTCAAACTGTGTTGTCTGACCTCGAGCCTTCTTAGATCCAAATGTTGCTCTTTGTTGCACTGAGTTATATGACCTTGTTCTCAGATAGGCCTATGATAAAGTTTTAAACCACAACCCTGTAATCTTTCTTATTATTAGATAGTTGTTTTATCCCATTTTCTTAGACTTTATTGTTCAAAACCACATATTAACACTATGTGACATTCTACGGCCAGCAGAAATAGATGTGGGCTACAGAATATTATCATGACAGCAAAACAGAAAATTAAAAATCCAAATAGTGCACAATGATTGTGTGGTTGAGGTTTGGAAGAACCCAAATATTTACGGCCTGACCACACCCATCAACAACAAATTGATTGAACAGTTTAAGGACATCTGTTGGCCTTTAGGGTTTAAGACACTTTTATTTTCTTCAATGAATGTAGAACTAAATAAATTTCTTAAGTATTTACTTATTAAAACTGTGCCGATTAAAATGCAAGAGGATCTCTTTTCCGCCTTTGCTGTTAAATATACTCATTTTGCTTTCTGTAGTAATTTTTTTAATCATATACATAATAACGAATAAAAGTTTGCGACCAAATGTGCTGCGAACAAAGTCATTTCCGGTCCGGGCCCAGGCGGATCCCTCGCGCAGAGCGCGGCAATACCAGACGGCTCTCCTTGATCACGTGATTTTTGTATCCGTGTTTTGACCATACTGTCTATTATTTTGACTTTAGTTCAGTTTAGACACCACGAGAAGTTTGGTCTCACAATGGAAACCAGCGGTATCAGTTTAATGATCATGTATGAGGACGAGTCGGTGGATATTCGTTACAGAAACGGAGCGCAGTTACAGTTGTCACCATGTGGATGTGAATTTATGCTGGTGAAAGCCACTGATCCCCACGGACATCCTCTGCAAACCACCGAGAGAGTCCGACAGAGGACCAGATTCACTATCAGCACATACAAGGTGCCTCTAGTGTTAAATGTAATATATTATTTTGCAGGACCTTAACTATACTGGCATATCTACTCAACGTGAATCTCTCTCTCTCTCTCTCTCTCTCTCAGGAGCTGTTGGTTGCTGCATTGTTATTCAGGAATGAGTATGCCAGCAGACCATATCTGCCAGAAGAACTCATCCCTGCTGACCACAAGAAGGTATCGAGCCGGCCGACTATAGATTTCCCTGATGAAGACATGCAGAACTTCTGTAAGATCACTTATGGAAGTTCTGCATATCTTCTGGCAGCCTTTTTTCAGCATTGAATCCTGTGTGCAGTGGCCCGAGTGGTCCTCCTGTGAGGCTGAGCTTGGACCTGGAGATGAGATCATCGTCAGGTCAGAGGGAGGACGAGCCATTTTGGCGCTGTCCCCCTCAGATCAAGAATTCTCTGTTGAGTTTACCTGCAGCCTCAGCCAGCCTGAAAAGCAGCACCACAGCATACATTGTTTAAGCAGAGATCCTGATGGCAGCTCAAGCAATGATGATGATGCTGATCAGACTAAAGGGGTTCATCAGTGGGGAGGGGCCAGAAATAAAGGACCAACAAGATCATCTTTGTCTCCTCGGGTTATCAGCAATGCTCAGGTAATTCTTGGTAACATCTGTGTGCTTACATCTCAGTTTTAACAGCAAAATTAACTTCTCCTCTTTTCCCAGCCAGAACAGATGTACCAGTCCACCACAGTGGTCCAGCGTTACTCGTGCTGTTCTGTTGCCCCCCCATGGGCCTACCCTCTCTCCTTGGCCCGCTATCACTGGGCATCTCGTCTCTCTAAACATAAAGATGTTCCAGCAGAAGAAACAAGCAGTTCAAGCCAGGCAGATGGGAGAATGAACATGTCTGACATATCATGTACAGAAAGAAGGTCACAACTTCCTCAGGCATTGCCTCTCACTTGTCCATCACCTCATCGGCACAGGTTTGCTAATTAATGATAGGCACACTGCACAATATGTAATGTGTTCCTGTACTGATTCAGGCTCCTTTTCATGCATTTAAGGTGGAAATATAAAAAACCCCTTTCTAGTGAAGAGGAATCGGACCCTCCAAGAGACCTTGTAAAAATTATTTGGTGTCAAGGAGTCGCCTACAGGTAGGTGAGAAAGCATTTCTCCCTTTACTTAGAGACATCGTCCTGTCACTCATTTGTTTATACCTGCCTTGTGGCTAGTTTGGTACACTTCAAACAATTAACGAGAAATTGGGTCTCCTCTTTTTCTTATCACTATAGCGCATAAGCTAGAGTAGTAATGAGCCATGAGGGAAGAGTGTATCTCCTGAATGAAAAACATTTACCTAAAAGAAGAAGTTTCGCCTTGAAATCGCAATAAAATGTCAGATTGAGTAATTATAGAAAGCAGGGACAAGATGGACTGAAGCAGTGTGCAACACCTGTAAACTGATGTAGTACAGACTCTTTAACCCTATAACACTAAAGGTGGGTATATTTCACCCATGCTACATTGGTTTTGAATGGGTAGAGTACACAACGTTAGTGTTCTAGGGTTAAGCTGCTCGTGGTGATGAAGGATATGAACAGCTCTGCAATGATAACATTTGTTTGTACGTCTGGTGTATAGGATACTGAGTGAAGCCGTCCCAGTCATCGAGATTTCCCCAGGTGATGGATCAGTCATCCGGTCTAATGGTGTTCTTAACTCTTATTTCACCCATCACAAACCTCCTCTCCATTCAGAGCAGGTAAATTTAAAAGCTGTCATCACAATCTGTCATTTAGCTTGCTTCAATCTCGCTCATTTATTGTTTCTTTCTTGCAGGTCAAAGAGCTAACTTACCATTTAAACAGTCTTCCACCTGATGTACTTGGACAAATGTACTCTGTGTGCTCTATTGTGAGCCGTGCAAGTAGGTAAGATACCAGTTCACAGATTCTTTTTTGTAAGTTTAAGGTCATTCTTCTTCTTTTTTTTTGAAGTCTTAAATCTTCACATACACTTTTCACAGGATCCTCACTTGCTATAATCAGGCCAGGGAGTTACTGCAGCTCCCTGCCCAACCCAGCTGCTTGCAAGAGGTCAAAAGTATTCCCTGCTTATACTACTATTGATACTTAAAGTTTCAAGCCTTTAATCTGTTAGCAATGTACTATCATTTTGTTTACAGGACAAACATTTTTCTCAGACAACAATGTTTGAGCAAAGTGCATCCACTTCTGTGCTTGTTGAGCAACACATGACTGTGACACAGACAGTGGACAATCGGTACATTGTGTTTTTCTGATTCATTATTTTTTAAAGTTGGATACTTTATTGACAGTAATGTTCATTTAACCTTCTGTTCAACTTCAGGTCCAATCTTGTTGCTGCAGAGCTGGAGAAGATAAAACGATTCAACTGTATCCTCCAGCACTTAGGTGATGGTACGGAGACGATGTGCTTAATTGTGATGGGAAAGTTTGCAAATTAGTTGGGTTTATCCTCAGAAATACCGTGTGCGTTCTTTAACATATTGCACCCAGTTCTGCTGGAAAACACCCCTTTGCTAAGGAGGGAGAGTGGACGAGTAAACATGGAAAGGAGCTCTGCTGAAGTCAGCCATGAACCAGTAAATCAGGACTACATCGCAGAGGCTCTTCAAAAGACTTCCAAAGCCATTCAGGACATTGATGCACTTATATCAGGAGCCACACTGACTGGAACAAGTTCTTAACATTAGTTTTAAGAAGGAAGGATCATAAAGCTGCATTACTATATGTACATACTTTTGAATGAAGTAATTGCAACACAAATTGTTTAGTTGTTTTATTTGGATTTAGGTTTAATTCAACTGTCAAATCTACAAGCAGATGTTTGGGTTTTTCATTA
This sequence comes from Leptatherina wallacei, assembly GCA_028567055.1. Lineage (NCBI taxonomy): Eukaryota > Metazoa > Chordata > Actinopteri > Atheriniformes > Atherinidae > Leptatherina > Leptatherina wallacei. Next base: position 21,317,049 of record JAOXYM010000012.1, on the reverse strand, counting down.
AAGTGAGATGTTAGATCACAACTCAAGCAAGCCGTGTTCTTTGTGTTGTCATTTGCCTCAGGTGTAGTGTAGGATAAGATATTGAAGTGGATTGGAACTTCGCAGACATATCTAACTTTTGAACAAGGTCAGACAAATGCAAAATGTGTCTTTGTGGTATTTAAATGTAATCTTTCAGTAAACTGAGTCAGGGCATAAAGACATGGATTCAGCATTCTGACCAACACATTTTCACAGTGTAACACTATTTGGAATTATCTCAAACACTGAGTAAGTAATTTTCTAGTCTACTTTTTGTCATGTAACAAAATTTGATTCCTATGTATGGATGACACATAGTGGTTAATATGGGTGTTGCAGCCTTTTATACTGTTGATGATATTTCCACCTGAAACTTCGGACATGCAGATTTATGTCAATCCAAGCTGATACCTCTCTGGAACTCCTGTGCAGTGGAGAATGTTTAGGCTTTTAACTTAATTCATAGATTTGAAATAATAATGTACAACCCAAATTCCTCAAAAAAGTTTGGACACTTTGTAAAATGCAAAAAACAACATAATTAAATCAATTGCAAATCTTATAAACACATTTTATTTCTAAAGGAAAATAAACAAAATCAGATGTTAAAAATTGAGATATCATTTCATGGAAAATTTGAGCTCATTTTGATTTTGATGGCTGGAACTAATCTCAAAAAAGTTGGAACAAAAGGCTGGAAATGTAATTACGCTAATTATAAAAAAGGCACATTTGACAATTAATTAGGTTAACTGGCAATAGGTCAGTATAATTAGATATAAAAGGAGCAATGTCAGAGAGGGATAGCCTATCAAATGTTAAGCTAGGCAGAGGTTCACCAATCTTCCACAAACTGGATCTAAAAATTATGGAACAATTTCAGAAAAATCTTCCTTGTCTAAGATTTTGAAGCTCCTACCATCTGTGTATAATATCATCAAAATACTATGAGAATCAGGAGGAAGTTCTGCACAAAAAGACAAGACCAAAGGTCAAAACTGGATACTCTCTGTCTCCTTTAGCCCCCAGACAGCACTGTAATAAAAACAGGAATGATTCTCCACTGGAAATCACTACATAGGCTCAGGAAGACTTGCAGAAATCACTCTCTATGAACACAGTTCACTGAGCAATCCACAAATGCAGGTTAAAGCTCAACCACATGGAAACAAGCTCCAGAAACATTGCTGTTTAAAATGAACTGAGGAAAAATGGACAACTGTTCTGTGATCAGATTAAACAAAATTTGATTTTTTTTTTTTAGGAAACCATGGACACCTGTGTCCTGCAGACTGAAGAAGAGCGGGACCATCCAGCTCGTTAATAGCGCAGACAATTCAAAAGACAGCATCTGATGGCATGGGGTTGCCTTAGTGCTTGTTGTGTGGAGAACTTACACACCTGTGAAGACTCCTTTCACCAACAGAAAACATCTGGTGCATCATGAAACGAAAAATCCTGCAACAAAGGCCGAGGACTGTTGAGGAGCTAGAATCCTGCATCAGATAAGAATGGGACAACGCTTCTCCTAAAAATACAGCAACTTGTCTCAAGTTCAAGTTCAAATTCAAAGACTTTATTGTCAATGTATATAATTATACAACAAAATTTGTAACGCAATGCCTGACAGTGCACTTTAAAACAAGATAATGATAATTAAAAAAATAGGTAAAAAAAAATGAGTACAAAAAGTATAAAAATAAAACATACACAGTTCTTATAGAAGAAAGGATGCTACACAACAGTAAACATTACCCTGCTCCAACTTTTTTGAGATGGGTTGCCATCAAATTCAAAATTATATGTTTTCCATGAAATAGTCAAATCTATCAGTTTTGACATCTGATATGTTGTTTGTGTTCTATTGGGAGTAAAATATGGGTTTATGAGATGAGTAAATCATTGTATTCTGTTTTTATTCACATTTTTTACAGATTATTAGTTTTAACCCTTTACTATTTGAATTATAGTGCATTTTCATATAAGAGAATGAAAAAGAAAGATCAATTAATATATAAATAACAGAATTATGCAGCCTTGCATAACTAATTGTCCATGTTATTAAATTTGTCCACATTGTGCTTTAGAACAGTCAAGATTGAAATGGTGGTATGCTTTTACAGTAACGGACAAATTCAATTGCTCTTCTATATTTGTGTATTAGTGGAACAGCTTTTGGAGTAAGCATCAATTATTCTACGTTGATTCAAGTAACATGTGAACAGTGAACAGATTGATCAATACTTCATGCATTGTTGATGCATAAATTTGAAATTTGGCTTGGTCATGCTTGTAAAAATGTCAACTGGTTTTCCAACATTTTACTTGGAAAAATAAAAGTAAAAATGAAAAAATATATATATTTTTAAAAAACTGTATTGAAAAGAAAACAGTCAAATTTCGAAAAAAATATCAAATCTCTACATTCATTACCAGCAGTGATAATGTTAATGTTTTGACCTATGTTCTATTTTAAATGGTGATATATTTAGGATGAAAACTATTTGGTGTCCTGCAGTTGAAGAAGCTCGCCTCTTCAGTTATAACTGTTTATAATACAGTCACCAGGTCAGATAGATGTTTTAGCTCCATTAGATTAGGGAGGATTAGGGAGGATTCAGCTGATCTCAGGTCAGTGGGGCTCTGTAGCAGCCAGTTTGCAACAACCTCTGTTATTTGTATTCTCGCGAGACACCGCGAAGTTTCCGGCGTTGTGTATGTTCCTGGAAACATGGCGGCCAGCTTCCGCGGCCGTCCTATCCGGAGTCTTCGGATGCGAGGTAAGTGTGAAAAACTCGATTCAATGGTAGCTGAATTAGCAGCATATCACAAAAGACATTTTTCTCAGGCGTGTGATGACACCAGAATGTCCCCTCACCATGGACGCTGTGTGTGTTTTTATCAGGTCGGAATGACAGCGGGGAAGAGAACGTACCACTGGATCTGACCAGAGGTAAGCAAGGCTTCATCACATCACCCTGAACGCGATTATTGTTCAAAATAGATGAGGGGACTTTCTGCAAAAAAATAGCCTCTTGAAGTGAATTCTATAATAGTCTGTGCATTTTCCCTTTGACAGCAGTTCCTATTTCGTCCGTTTTCCTTTCTGTTTATTGTAAAAACATTGCTAACGAGTCACAATAACAGGCGGTAGCTTGCTAACTAACTAGCTGGGTTAGCGTTAGCTAGCTGCCACAGCTAACCAGCCGTGACGACGCGCTGTTGTTTTGATCGGTATGAGTGGGCACCATAGCCTGTGATTTAACCAGACAGTCGTTTGTGTTGTAGCCATGATCTGGTCATCACTGGATGCTTGACAATTAGGGCCTCAAAGCTGTTTGCGGAGTCGCGCGTATGAGTGCATCGGGTTGTTCTTATGATACACAGCTGCTCAGCAGTCAGATTTATTCCTCCAGCAACAACTCTGCATACCGGTTTGTTTCAATGACTGTTTATTTACACGCAGCGGTGGTTTTCTCTCTGTCTGAACACAGAGATCCCTGCTGATTCGAATGCATCCGCATTAGCAATGGACATTTTGCACCTGAAAAGCCCGATAAATGGACACCCTATTGTCATGATTCAGACCCCTCCATTAGGGATTGGAGGCGCTTAATCTGTGGGCTGTTTATCAACTTGGATATTCATAATGTCTAATTGTACGTTTTTCGCAATAATATGCCGGTGTAATATGACAGATCTAGAAGCTAAGCCATGTTGAAGCTCATTACATTAAATGTTCGGTTTCGAAATCCTTGTCATCTGTTTTCTTAATTGCACATGACTGCACTTGAGCTCAAACCCAAGTGCCATGCAATATCCCAAAGCCATTCCCAATGCATTTGCAAAAGACTGCTTCTGGTATAAATAGATTCCCATTATTGTCCTATCTGTCAGTGGGCATTAGTACAATCTGAGCCGACTCATAGTGTGGCATAAAATGCTCACAGTTGATTGTTTAAATTCTTGTCATCAAATAACTAAGGGTAATAACACAGAATTAGTAATTTAGTATTTTCCTCTCACACAGTTTGCACTCATTAAGGGAGAACATACTGAGCGTTTGTAAAGTCCCTTCAGCTGAACTGAGACTGATGAATAATACAGAAATGTATTACAGTTTGATAGATTGAAAATAAATCATGTTCAGACTGTGGTGCATTTTATTACTGAGGAGAAAATCGTTTGTACAGTTCATTAAGATGATGTATTACTGATGTTTGCAGCATTTATCTTTTCAATGAAATACTGGTCCTGGATCTAGTTTTCATTCAGTTTAAATGTCAGGTTATTACTTCTTGCCAATGGAATACATTTAGTGTTGCAGTGAATACATTATAGCTCGAAGAAACTGAAAGAAATATGTATGTGCTCAAGTCGTCTAAATCTTGTTTTGACTGTACACTCTGAATGAGTTCAACCAGCTGAGCCGTCTTCCTTCCTGCAACATATCAATTACAGTTCATGCACTATTATGGCAATATGCTTTCCTAAGTTACATTGTATTTCTTTTTCACACTTCTGCAGAACCATCAGAAAATTTACGTGAAATCCTCCAAAATGTGGCCAAATCGCACGGAGTCAGTAACATGCGAAAACTGGGCCACCTGAACAACTTCATAAAGGTAACACTGTCATGTCATGATGCCCCCACCTCACAGTTTTTGTGGTTACTTGATTTTGACACTATTGAAACGAAGTGAAAGCTACACGTGCAGTGTTTGAAGAAGGCTGACTCTTGAGACATCTGTTAAGACTGATCATCTACGATTATGAAGTGTCAACGCTGACCTCTCCTTGATCCTCTCTCCTTGGGAGTTGCTGCCAGCAGGTCTGGCTTTGCCTGTCATTGTGATGCTGACAGTTAATGTAACAGGAGCTCTGGGGATGGGAAGGCGCTCTAATCTAATGTGCACCAAGAGCAGCTTTCTGGCTTTGTAAGCTGAGATAATGAATGTTTACTAGTAACTCGAAACACCATCTCACTTTTTATTCTTATTTTAACCTGATTTATTGTATATGCTTCATCAGTTTTTTCCTGTGATGTTGATTGTAAAAGGGAATATTGTACCGTGGATCTCATATGATGTACATGCAGATATGTAATGATAATGAGACTGATGCACCTGTGGGTGCAACTAAACTGAAACCTGAAGCAAGGAATTGTGGATTTTAGGAAGTGTCAGACCAGAACTTGAAAATGAACAGGGTAAACTTACCAACAGGGCTTTCTGTCCCACTTAGCAGTATTTTATCAGATGATGGTGTACAAATTTATTGCATGCAGATTTTAAGGAGTGTTTAGATATTTGGTAGTTTTTGTTTTACCATTTAGTTTTAGAAAAGATTTTTTTCTTTTCTTTTTTTTTTACTTGGGAGAGTGACCAGTGACTTTTGTTGGATGATGTTATACTTTCCTCTGAATTTGTCTAACGCCTTCTTATCATTGTAATGGTTTTGGTGTATTGTCACTGTTAACTATTAATTGGTTGAATTCAGGTTGTTGTTTGCATCTATAATAACCAAACATATCAAAATTAAATATCAACCTACACTGAGGTGGAATAACACAATGCAGGAGAAAAAAACTTGTAGTTTCTTCTTCTTTGAGCAACCGTGTTTTGGCTCACCATCACCCTGCTGAGAAATGTCAAAAGCTGTTTATAAAAGTGTGTAATTCAGCAAACGATTCCTGCCACTGTTTAGACGTTCTGTGATTCCCTCTGCCAGCCCACTGCCTTTCACCACTTTTGTCTGTCATGGACGTATGATAAACCGTTGTTTGTTGCTCTGCAGCCAGTGAGTATTGTGTAGCTGCTATTGTAGTATACTGAGGGCTGTGTGTGGGCCTGGGTTGTGTGTCTGCAATCTGTACACCTAACTCTCTTGTTTATAACTGACTGGAGTCTTAATAGCCATGGCATGTATGAGTTTGTGTATATGTCTGTTAGAGCTCTATCTCTGATTTCCTTTTAAGGACAGCGAGGGTGACCTAATCCCCCATGGAGAGTGTCACATGCCCCCTTCCCCATCTCCTCTCCCCTCCTCCCACCTGCTTAGTCTCTGACATAACAACTAGTTTTAAACAACCCTGTAATCACCCAAACTGATCTTGCCACCCATCCCATCCTGTTTGACGCTGACCTCCTACTCAGATATGTAGTAGGCCTGGCTTTGATGGACTATTCAAACAAAACTGCTTTATTAACTTCTGCTGTGGTAGACTGGAGTGCTGCAATCTAGTAGTACCGATTTGTGAGTGGTACTTGGATGCCTCGAGGTGCCTACGGGGAGGGAAAAACCCCAGCTCTAAAATGGTAGAATCCACTGCCTGAGGGCTTTATTGCACACATGCAGTGTGTTTTAGACTTTGTTGTTGTTAGTTATGTCCTGTCAGATGACTGCTGTATGTGGGCTCCTGTAAATGATGGAGGACCTGTTACAGAGGAACAGCTAAAGGTAGAACTAAATGCTTTAAGCAAAACAACACTGACCGACCTTATAAGGTTTTCAAAACAAGAGCAAATAGCCCAATAAAAAGAATTAAAAAAAATCTAACTATTAATGACTTTTTATTACCTACAATGTTCACGCATTTACACAAATATGCCTATAAGTGGAGGTGACAAATTAACACTCACTGCTTAACCTGTGAATGTATTGTCACTTTTGCTTTCAATCTTAAAACTTCCATCTACCACCAATGACCACCATTTCACATTCACTTGCTCAGATACATAGGCAAGGCAAGGCAAGTTTCTTTGTATAGCACATTTCATGTACAGGACAATTCAAGGTGCTTTACATACAAACATTAGAAA
>JAOXYM010000012.1:21281777-21307114 GCA_028567055.1 Leptatherina wallacei | reverse complement strand
AGAGCCAGAGGAGCGCGTTTTAAAATAAACTTATATTATCGGCTATCGGCGAAAAAAATGGCCGATACCGATTATCACAAAATTGCCTAATATCGGCCGATATTATCGGCCAGGCCGATAATTGGTTGATCCCTAATTAAAATGCTTTGATGCCAACTATTCTAACATGGAAAAAGTTCATAAAGGCCTTAACATACTTTGTAAATTGGCCAGCAAAGACCTTTTACCAGACAGGTAATGTTATTCCCATCCAACATGGCTGAGGTTGAATATTTCTGGTCCTGCTCCAGCAGATACTAATTCTCAGGATGTTTTCCCAAGATAACGGCAGATACAGCCTAAAAATGCCAAGTTTTCAGTCGGTTGGTGGCGGCGCTACTTGAGACTTTTTGCCACGTAGCATGAGTTGCGAATTAGAAAGGGACAGAGAGAGAGCGTGCTCCCTTATTCTCGTGGCGTCTACCAGATAAATGGTTGGAACAGCGACAGTCTTGATAAGTTTAGTGGAAAACTTAGCTGCATTTTCAAGAGTAGGAGAAAGTCATCCCTCTGAGAGGAATACACCGCTCTATATTGCAGCACAATCAGCCAGATGAGTGAGTTTTGGCAGCGTGTGTCACAAGAAATGAAGACTTCAAGCAGTCTGTGCTTATTTTGTTAAAAAAATCATGATTGTGGCATTCACCGAGTGAGATTAAGCAGCCGTTGTTATTTTAGCAAGTACTCAGTATTGGTTGGTACTCGTTCCACCAAATCCTCTACGTAGAACATACAGTGTATTACTGCTTTTCCAAGGCTGGGGGCAATGCTCGGCAGATTCAAGGCAGAAATCCTCAGTCATTGTGTCGATGGTGGATTTTTCTTGTGGTATGTGTTGTATCGAAGGACTAAAAAAAGTTGGACATGTTAACAAGTTCAAAATGTAGAGTTAACACTTTTTTTGAAGTTTACTTAAAAAATAACAAAGAATTTATTTTGTGCCTCAATTTATCCAGAACATTTCTCTTCTCTCCCTTCCTCTGTAGATAATATCTGTCAATGCAATGCTGTTTCCCACCTCTATTGCAAATTCTCTAATTGCTGTGGGGACTGATGGACTGCAGGAGAGAGACCGCATGGTTCGTGCTGCCATCGCCATCGTATGTGAACTAGGTGGGTACCTGCTGTTTAGATGGAGGCACACAACACAGTGCCACAATAAAGAATAAATCTGGAAATATATAGACTAATACAACAAATAATGATATTTTTACATTCCTTTAGCTATTTACTTTCACTTAATTATATAATTTTTTTCACTTTCATATATATATATATATATATATATATATATATATATATATATATCTCTTACGTTTGATATTTGAATGGACAGAAAACCTAATGTATCATTCATGTTCATTCATTCATTCAACCTCATCTTAAAGCTGAGGTAGAGAGCTCATTTACAATCTAACCCAGCAAAATTAGGTCAGGGATGATGACAATATTGTTGGAAGGAAATTCTGAAAATAATAGTTATTGAGAACGTTTTATAGATAATAGAAGACTAATATTGACTTATCTCCATTGTTTAAATGGTTTTTGTAAGATTCCTCCTGACAAGCAATGTCCAATAGACTCATCTTTACTCGTGTGTCCCTGTTTTCTGATCTGACTGCACTTCAAATGTGGGTTATGCTGAAACGAATTTCCCTGGTAAAATTGTATACTAAAAAAAACTCTGCTACAACAATAATTTCCCCTCTAAAAGGGATAAAAATAAAGTATTTTTCATTCATTTCATACTAGACATTCAAATATTTTTTTTGCAAGGCACGATAAATGAGAGGTATATAACTGTTGATGTTGGATGTTCCTCCGCTTTTATGTAAAGGGTTTACATAAGCAGCTACTCATACCTGTTGAAGTGCAAAACTCAAAGGTTAAAATACACAATAAGTAGCCGACTACAGTTAAAGCTGCAGCCTTTAGAAGAAGGGATCAGGTTTGTCCTCATTAAGCCATATATTTAAATTTACAGCAAGTAATGTGGTGGCTGTGTCTGTAGAAGCTTCTCCATGAAATGAGGCCTTGGTACTCCCTGGATAGCCTGATTGAAGCAGATACAAAGTGATATAAATCCCATTGTGCTCTGACATTTAACAGTCATGATCTGTGGGGACATAAAGAAATGAGAGCAAAGTCCTTATGGTTAGTAGGATTCTGTGTCAGCATAAGTTAAGTTATTTTGGTTTATTCTTTGTTGCCATGTTGTTGCCTCTGCAGCCCTGAAGAACCCCGAGGTGGTGGCCAAAAGAGGAGGTCTCAGCACCATCCTTAAGAGTGTGATTGACTGTCAGCTTAGTCGCATCAATGAAGCACTGATCACCACTGTCCTCCATCTACTCAACCACCCATGTACACGCCAGTACGTGCGCATTGACGTCGAGCTCGAGGTACATGTATACGGTTATGAATTCCGAGTTAGCGGGTCATATATAAATGAGCCTGTGTGCTGGGAGTGTTCCCAGTCAGGATTATCAGCTGTAGGTTGCCTGTCTCTTTCCCATGGAGCTTATGGTAATCAGTTACAGCATTTCTCTAAAGCCTCATTGTCTGTAAATATACACCTGGGATGGAGGCAGTCCATCCCCAGTAATGATACCCACATGGATGTGACATGAGATCAGGAGTAGATGAATTATTACTATTATTATTTCAAAGGAATATTTAGAGATTAAAGTTCAATAGTCAGTGAAAACTTGTATGCTAAATGTACCAATCTGTGTGTGCTGTGTCCTCTGTCCTGCAGCAAATCCTCGCGCCTTTCACTGATTTTCACTATCGTCACAATGCGGACATGACCGAAGGGCAACTCAAGTAAGTGTGTGTGAGAGAGTTTGAGGAGTATCAGTGTTGAAGGTGAAATGAAAAGATCAAGTGTCTGTCGTTTCCCACTGCTGACTGCTTGCTGTGCTCCAGTGTTGGTGACAGCGCATGCTGGGAAGAACTGGGGGTTTCTACAGTTTTATTGTAATGTGACCCTTGTTGTCAGGGATGTTCAACTCCAGAATAAGTTGCCAGAGGATGTAAAGCAGGCTAAGTTGCAATGCTGCTCTATCAAAGATCTATTCTCATTTGCTTGCTCCTGAGTACACTTGATCCATTGCAAGAAACATTATAATCCCTTGTCAAAAAATCCCTTAAATAAATCATATGGATATTTTAATGTACCAAACACAATGTTGACTTTTTTACATTTTCATGCTCGCAGGGAAGACAGAGAGTCCCGTTTCCTGTCAAGCAGAATGGCGATAGTTGCTGCTTTCCGTTCCTGGTCTGGTAAGAAACTTCATTAGTTTAGTGGGAATGCTTCTTTGTTGAAGGCTTGATTAAAAAAACCCCCAAAAAAAACGTTGTTGTCTTTTACTTACTTGTTGTTTGTTTATTATATATTTATTTATTTCAGGGATTATCAACCTGTGCAAGGCTGGGAATTCTGGAATCCAGTCTTTAATTGGTTTACTTTGCATACCAAATATGGAAGTTAGGGTGAGTACTGAAATGGTTGTACATCAAATATTTAAAAATATATGTGAAAAATACAAATACTCCCTGGAGCTTGTTTTGTAACTGTAGTTTGCATTTATAAAGCTGGTTTTCACTTGTGTGGATACTGGTTTCTGAGTGCTTTAATGTGTTTCACCCTACAGAAAGGCTTGTTGGAAGTTTTATATGATATATTCAGGCTCCCTGTCCCCATTGTGACTCAAGATTTTACAGAAGCTCTTCAAAGTGTTGGTAAGGAGAACCTCTTCTGTATCATCAAAATGTATTTGTGTATTTCCTCTCAGTATCTTTTCATCAAGTAGTTTGAGTGTTAATGCAGTGTGACATTTTGGTCTGATCATGAGCCTAATCAAGGCCATGTGTTCTGTACTCAGCGTGGACTAATCTTAGCTCTGGTACACTTCAGATCCCGCCAGGTTCCAGGACACCTGGAGACTTTCTGATGGGTTTGTTGCCACTGAAGCTAAAGTCATTCTGCCCCATAGGGCCCGCTCTAGGTGAGAGATGATAAAAGACAATAGAAATAGAAATTGATGTCAGTTCTGTGACAACATCATATGTATATATATAATTTGCTACATTTTTTGCTTTATTAGACCTGACCTGATGGACAACTACCTGGCATTTGTTCTTTCCGCATTCATCACAAGTGGACTGTTAGAAGTGAGTCCGTCTTTTTTTAATATGCTGTGACACCAACATGGCTAAAATGTCTTTGAGGACTGTTAAATGGCTTTTTTTTTTTTTAACAGCAGCTTTAGCTCTAGGATGTCAGTGCTGCTATTAAGAACCCTCCTCTCCCGCCTTATTTTTGTTGCTGTAGGGCCTTGTGGAAGTTGTGACTAGCAGTGATGACCAACTTGCTGTGAGATCCACCATCCTCTTGGGAGAGCTTTTACACATGGTGAGATAAAAATAGATGCTGTTATATGTCACCCAAAGCATATTTTGGAAAGCTGCGAAAATATTTCTTGGCACACTTCAGCCCACGTCACAACAAAAGAAATGAATCCGTTTGTGTGTGCAACAGTGCAACGTTTATACTGAATCACTCTTGTGTGTTTTGAGAAGCTGTCTACTGCAACCAAGTTACTTTGTTCCCTGTACTAAATTTGTCTTTGTTTTTTTCTTGTGCCTGCTTCTTTCTTCTTAGGCCAACACTATTCTCCCTCATTCCCACAGTCACCACCTGCACTGCCTTCCCACCCTCATCAACATGGCAGCCTCATTTGACATCCCCCAAGAGAAACGACTGTGAGTACAATCTGTCACTTGCATCTGTTTTTCCTCCATAAGAAAATCATTATTACTACAAACAGATGGAATTAGATCCTGAAGTATTTGGACACAAAACATTGAGTTTACAGTGAGTTTTGTCTGGAGTGTGCTTAATGAAGCTTGATTGGGTTCTGATCTATGGGGAGGGTGGTGAAATGGAAATTATTAAATGTAATAGATCTTGAAAATAATCGTAGATTTTAAGATGACTTCGTTGAACTTTTTTTAGTATTTTTTTTTTTCTAAACTAAATGTTGTTCTATGCTTTGAAATCCAAAACACTTCCAGTATTTGTGCTGTGTGTACTAGAACAGCATGTTCACTCCCAATGCATCACATGTTTTGTGAATTTGCCCTTTCACTTCAAAGTGTGAAACAGAAGAGCTTTATGAACTGTGAACTTATTAAAAACACCCCTGTTGTGCATCTTCCAGCCGGGCAAGTGCAGCAGTGAATAATCTGAAGCGTTTCCATGAGAAGAAAAAGAAAGGCTTGAAGCCACACAGTCTATACCTGGACCACATCATTCGCAAATCTGTGTCATCACATAACCACAGAGATTCACACTCCCGTGCCCCAAAAGACATCTACATCATAAAGGTAAAGATCAACGTGCTTCCTAGATGGATTCAGATGCTACTTGACGTCAGTGTCATGGTCTGTGATGTAGTTTGTTAAACTGGAAAGAGACCGTCATCTGCCACTTCTTAAAGGCATGAAGCAGCTGATCTAAATTAATTGAATCAAAGCTAAAACTAGAATATAACTTCTGTTGTTTCACTTTTAGAGTTTCAAAAAAGTGTTTTTATTTTTTCAGGATACAGAAGAGGCACTGATGATGAACCTGAGAGACAGTCACATTCTCAACCACAAGCAGAACTTGGAGTGGAACTGGTTGCTCATTGCTACCATCCTTAAGGTCAGGCTATTCTCTTGTTACAATGCAGACTAAGAGTTTATTCATTTATTTTTGAACTCTTGCCTAAAAATGTTATTTGTCTCTCCCAGTGGCCAAATGTAAACCTCAGGAACAACAAAGATGAACAGATGCACAAGTAAGACTCAGTCTGAATATTTTCATATAGTTATAAAATGCTTCTGACATCTAAATGCATATTTGTTTCTATGTGATGCAGGTTTGTCCGGAGGCTGCTGTACTTTTATAAGCCTAGTAGTAAACTATATGCAGGACTGGCGTTGGATCATCTTAAGGCCAGACAACTCACTGTGGTTGGCTGCCAGTTTGTAGAGTTCCTCATGGACTCTGATGAGGTGAGAACAAGTTTTGACTAACAAACATATTGTTGCTTGGTCTTATGTCATTCTGTTAACTGTCTCACTTCATGATGTCACCAGGATGGTCAGGGTTATCTGGAGGAGCTAGTAAGGGACATGGTATCATGGCTCTCCTCATCTTCTGGGCTAAAGCCCGAGCGCTGTCTGCAGAGTAACGGCCTGCTGACCACACTCAGCCAGCACTACTTCCTCTTCCTGGGGACGCTCTCTTCCCACCCACAGGGAGTCAAACTTCTCGAGAAATGTGGCCTGTTTCAGTGGTGAGTGAGCAGAACCTGTCAGCTTTTCTGGGCTCTCTTGGGTCCACAGAGTTTAAGAATATCTATGTTCGTCTGCTAACAGCTCAACCTCATTAACGCTCCGCTGTTGTTTTGATATTTGCAGCCTGCTGAATTTGTGCTCTGTAAAGAACCAGGATGCTGTGTTGAAACTTGCTGTATCCACACTGGACTACAGCAGGGACGGTCTGGCCCGGGTGATCCTCTCTAAGGTCCTTACTGCTGCCACTGATGTAAGAAAGCCACAATAACCTTGATGCATTTACACGATGTGCATACAGAGTGTTAATAGGGAAGCTGTTTTTGTGGACAGTTGAAAGAAAAAACGCAGCAGATAACTGCTGTGTCAATGTATAAAGGGAGTGGGTATCTGAGTCATGAGGGGTTGAACTGTGAGATTCATCTGATATCAAATCTACACAAGCTGTTTCTTATTGCTAAATTTGCCAAAAAGTCATCTCATGGTGGTTCTTGTCTTCTTTGCAGCCGTGCAGGCTTTATGCTACCAAGCACCTCCGTGTGCTGCTGCGTGCCAGCGTGGAGTTCTTCAGCAGCTGGGGCATGGAGCTTCTAGTCACGCAGCTTCATGACCACAACAAGGCTGTGTCCATGGAGGCCCTGGACATACTGGACGAGGCCTGTGAAGACAAGGTGATTGAAAACATGCGCATGCCTTCGGTTGCTGATAGAACAGTAGAGGTGTTTGTGAAATGAGGTTAGATTTTTACTCCCTCAAGCAGAAAGCTTTCATTAAGGATGCTTAAAGTGGCGAAGTCCTGTGCTGAAAGAAAAAATAAGTTTATATGTAATTTTCCCCACTGCTGTTTCATAGGCCAACCTTCATGCACTGATCCAGCTCAAACCAGCTGTGTCCCACCTGGGAGACAAAGGCCTCCTGCTTCTCCTCAGGTGTGTGTTTACCATAGCTTTGCTTACCACAAATGGACTGCAGTGTCAGACGTGTGGCAGTCTTTCAGGATACCAGGCAGCATTGTCACAACTTAATAAACTGTACATCTTTTTTGTATTGTCTAGATTCCTCTCCATTCCTAAAGGTTTTTCCTACCTCAATGAGAGGGGGTATGTCAGCAAACAGCTGGACAAATGGCAGAAGGTATCATCAAAATATCAGGAGACAGCAAAAATGGATTCTAAATTGTCATCCATGTAGTATACATTTTTAATAAATTAGGCTGGTAAGTTTGATTCTCATCTCTTCTGTATTTAGGAGTACAACCTTAAGTATGTGGATCTGATTGAGGAGCAGCTCAATGAAGCACTAACAACATACCGCAAACCTGTTGATGGAGACAACTACGTTAGACGCAGCAACCAAAGGTGAGAAAAAAAAAGATCTGGCCTGATGACCTGCAGGAGTGAAGGTTGTTTTTGCCCCCCCCCCCCTCTATATTTTAAACTTTTTTGTTTTTTTTCTCCAGGTTACAAAGACCAAATGTCTATCTCCCTGTGCACTTGTATGGTCAGCTGGTTCATGATAAAACAGGCTGCCATCTACTGGAGTCTCAGGTAAGGGCTTCATGTTAAAGGCCGATCTTCTTCAGCTGGACAGTTGACTTTTCTACATTAGCTTCTCTGATAGATTTGCCTCCTAATATATCTGTTTTCATTTTTGTAAAGAGCGTGGTTCCTGACCTCAGCTACACAGTTCGCTCCCCGATGCTGGACACCTGGGAGGGCATTAAACAGCTGAAGGCTGCTCTCTGGGCTTTGGTCAGTAACAATATTTATTCAAGGCACCTCAGTTACTCTTCCACTGTAATTTTGATACTTACAAAGAGATGGATCTGATTGTGTGTTGTGTTTTTTTTTATTTTTTATTATTATTATTCTTCGTCTAGGGAAACATCGGCTCTTCCAACTGGGGTCTGAATCTCCTGCAGGAGGAGAATGTCATTCCTGACATCCTCACATTGGCTCAGCACTGTGAGGTGCTGTCAGTACGAGGGTAAGCTTTACTCTCTTGTGTCACTTAAGAATCAGCTGAATCCTCGATCTTGAGTTTACACGTATCGATTCATTAATAAAGGAATGCTAAATAATTTCATCAGTCATATGTAAGTCTAATGGGTTAACTGGACTGAGTTTTGTCCTTCCCATCACTTCCCATCCACAGGACATGTGTGTACGTGCTCGGTGTGATTTCCAAGACCAAGCAGGGTTGCGAGGTGCTAAAGCAGTATGGCTGGGATGCGGTCAGACACAGTCGCAGGACGCTGTGGCCCGTCACTCCCGATGAGGTTGACACACATCTGACCTCTGAGCTTTCTTCAGTACCAAGCACGCTCAGTCTGAACTCTGAATCCACCAGCTCCCGCCACAACAGCGAGAGTGAGTCTCAACCAAGTACGTTGGACATTATTTTTGCTTTATCACCGACATTTGCAGACCGATGGCTCAACGCTTGCTGATGTCTTTGTTGTCTAGCATCTACAAGAAACATTTTTAATGTATTATTACAGTTGTGGTGGACATTTCCTGTTGTGTTCTTTACGTTGTCTCCTATTTGTGCTCCTAGACATGTACATCTTGGATGATGACAAGTGTGATGTTCTGGACCCTTCAGACGATCCGCCTTTCTATCTACACTCCAAACCAGTCAAAGATCGCAGCCCCTTCACAATCTTGGCTTCAACACGCTTCGTTCGGCCTCGGTTCCTCAACTCTCTGTCCCTCCCCAGCAAGAAGTTACGCTCCACCAGTGACCCTAAAACCCCATCAGGCTCTCGCACCACTAATGAGCTTATTGCAGGGAGCATGAGGCGGAATAGGACAGTGACAGAGCCCTCTGTCTACAGCCCAAACCAGGGAGAAGTCTTCCCCCTGGTGTTTAATGGCAGAGGAATGCCAAAAAGTCCAACAGTTAGCCTGGAGACATCCTTTGTCGGGACCAGGGGGGGCTCGGAGGAGCAGCTTGTGGATGGCAGGCTGGCAAGGAGTGGAGGTTCAGGCCTTGGACTCAGTGGTTTAGGTGTACATGGGGCTGTGGAGCACCACGGCCGGGAGAAAGAGCAAAGCAGCCGAGAGCGTCTTGCAGGAGACGGCGGCTCCTCTTCTAGTGGAGGCAATGTGGGAGGAGGTGGAGGAGGAGGTGGCAGTACTCAATTTAAAAGCCGCAGTCAGAGCTTTAACACGGACACGACAACCAGCGGCATCAGCTCCATGAGCTCCAGTCCTTCCCGGGAGACTGTTGGAAACCCTGAGCATCCGGAGCCTGAACCAGACTCCTCTGACTGCGTGAGCCTCAACACTGTAGTGTCTGCTAAGACTGTCAAAACTCTCTCTTCCCCCACCCCCCAGGCTCAGACTAACCACATGTCCACCTCTAAGTCCTCCAATGTTTCTCTGGTACCACCGGGCTCCTCACACACTCTCCCCCGCCGAGCCCAGTCTCTAAAATCCCCCTCGGTAACCACCATCAAAAGCCTGGCTGATTGCAGCTTCATGTACACCAGCCCCAGAGACGCGCTTGGGTACGCTACGCTGAAGAGGCTGCAGCAGCAGAGGATACACCCATCTTTGTCTCACAGTGAAGCATTGGCTTCACCTGCCAAAGACGTGCTGTTCACTGACACCATTACTATGAAGACTGGAAGTCTGGACTCCAGGCTAACACCTCGCAGGTGGGTCAGCCATCATTTCAGGGGGTTATGGAAACAAAAAGTGCTGCAGCTGGTTTAATCAATTTTTTTGTTTTTTTGTCTTCAATGCCATGTGTATTCCTTTTTTAATTGGCCTGTTTGTTGCATAAAATGAAAGATGTAATGTTCACTCATTCTGAAAATAATGATGGAAATTTTGCAAATGACGCTTCAGCAATGATACGCCCGTGTTGGGCTTTGGTGTCTGTCGACATTGGCAATGACGGGTTTGAGAGTGTTTTTTGTGCAACTTTTGCTGTGTCTGTCAGGATATCACATAGGAGGCGTACCTGTCCAGAACCCTCCGTCATAAGTCCATACCGCAGGCTGTCCAGAACACTTGTACCGCGGTGGGTGGACCGGACCTACCCAGTGTCGTCCTCAGTAGAAATGCACCTTCTAGCTCTGAACTGCTGCTGCTTTTTCTAGTCTAGTAACATCTCCGTGCCTCCAATTGTTAGTCGTAGTATGAGTAAACCCCATATAGATAGGTCATTCTCTAGTTCCCTGTTGGCCTACTTAGAGAGGCATGAACAGGTGGAGACATGCCATTTCATTGATGCGACTACTGTTTGATTTCTTGTTAAAGAGATTGGGTATGTACAAGATGGGGGGGAAAACAGACAAGGGTGAGTAAAGTTAGTGCCAGAGATGGGGCCAAAAGATGTTAAATATGTCCATGAGTCTAAAGAATATTATGGATTGCTCAGTAGTTAAATGACACTCCATAGAAAGTGAGAGAAGGAAAAAATGGTGTAAAAACATTGTTTGACTTTTTATTTTTTTATTTAAACATCTGTCTCCATATTTGTGATTTTTCTATGTTAAGCTATGTACTAGTTTCCTGATTCAGAATTTAGTTTGACCAGTCCCCATCTCTCTGCTTTTATCCAACATTTCTTCACTTAATCCCCATGTTCCTATTCTGTCCCAGTCTCTCCCCCCAGATCCTCTCACGCACCTCTCCTCTTGCCCTTCCTAGGTTTCTGAAAGCTCTGAGCTTTGCCTCTTTGGATAAAGAGGAATTACTCAGCCCCATCAACCAAAGTACCCTGCATCGCTGCTCCTCGGTGCGCTCAATGGTCTCTAGCGCCACCTTTGGGTGTAACGATGACTACATTGGCCTCGCATTGCCAATGAACATCAATGATATGTTCCACATCAAAGACCCGGCCTACTTTCAGCAGAGGATCAGCCCTCCCTCAGAGGAGCGGAAACGCTTCCTTTTTGGTGATGGAGATGGTAAAAAAGAACTTTATACTGGATTTAATGGTAATTAAATCACAAAACTGTATGAGGAAAAATATTTTAACACGTGCATGTTTTTTTTTGTTTTTTTTTTAATAACTTCTCCAGGCGATCGCCCTGCTGTCCCATTACTGAAACAACAGTTCAGTATCTCTGAGTTAATTGTGTCCAGAGGTGAGACCCCGAACCACATAGTAGGTTCTGATGAGACGGGCTTGCAGGAGCACACCGAAGAAAACTGCCTCTATTGTGTGGGTGCCATCGTCCTTGGATACCCCACTCAGCCACAGATCAACAGCACACACCCTCGCACAGGTGAGGCGCCACACATTCATTTTACACTGATATGCTTTCAACTCCGTGCACAATGTGAGAGATTTTATTGTAATTTTTTTCGTCAGATTATGTTGACTTCCAGTCATGGGGAGGCCAGAGCGGTCATCGTCTGGAGGTGATGCCTCAGTCCAAGTTCTCTGGGGTGTCAGGCTGCAGTGATGCTGCTGTTTCCCAAGGCTCAATCTGTAGCACACCTACACCTGGTGACGTCGTCATTGGTAAGACTACATACAACCTCAACGTGCTATCAAGCACCAAAATCTGGTACTTTTAGACCATTTATCTGTAAGATCTGTTGTTCATTTCCCAGCCAGAGAGACCAATAGAGCCTTGGAGTCTCAGTTTGTAACATATCTAAATATAGATCATGAATCAAAGTGAGAATAAAAGCAAAAAAAGCAACATAGTAACTTTTTGTAAAAAAAAAAAAAAAAGAAAAGAAAAAGTGTTTGTAAAGCAGTGATTGCGTTTATTGCATTCACTATGATAAATGTTAATAATATTGTTTTCTGTAGGCGGTAAGGCGATATCAGAGGACGGCCCTGCTTCTCGAGTCTTGCTGAGGAAGGAGGTCCTCCGCCTCATCATCAACCTCAGCTCCTCTGTAGGAACCAAAGGCCATGAAACGGGACTACTGACGTAAGTATAATTTTTTTTCCCCCATTATTCACACGCCATTAAGCCACAACATGAAAACCACCTCCCTCATGTTGTGGAAGTCCCAGAACAGCCCTGGTATGTAGGGCATGAACAAGGGAACTATGCACCACGACATTGATGCACCTTTGCAGCCACCATCAATGACTGAAGCTGCCATGTTGGAGTGTATCTGAGCTTCAACAATGTCTCCTTTGGCATCTTTTTAATGTCCACATGATAACAGTTTGTTAGGTTTCCCAGCAGAATTTTATATTATAACAAGATGATCAATGATACACGTATACTTGTCAAATGTTTGCAAATCTATCAAAATGTTTCTTTAAGGCTTGGTAAATTTCGCTTCTCTCCTCAGGATAAAGGAAAAGTTTCCATATGCGTTTGACGACATTTGCCTGTACTCCGAGGTTTCTCACCTCTTGGCCCACTGTATGTTTCGCCTGACTTCAAGACGTTTCATACAAGAACTCTTCCAGGATGTGCAATTCATGCCAGTAAGAGACCAAACTGCTTGTTGTACCTTTCCTGAAGTGGATTGCATATTTGTGTAGACTTGCATGTGTTTAATCATTGTTCCTTATTCTCGCAGATGTATGAGGAAGCGGAGGCAATCCTGACGAAACTATCAAAACCTGTTGAAGAGGATGTTAACCCTCCTGTAGAATCATGATCACCCCATGCACAACGGCTCCTTACGACCATGGAAAGAAAGCAAGACTGAGATGGTATAAGTTAAAGCTCTAAGGACAAAGATTTATTTGGCATGTTTCTGTTGCTTTAAACAGAGTGTTGCCACCAAGGAAAATGAGGATTTGATCATCACTCAACTTCCTTTTAGCAAATATGAGCTGGAAACAAAAGACATCAGAATCTGTAAACAAATGTAACACAACACACCTAATGCTGTTTTCTGGTTGTCTTTTTTTTTTTTTTTTTTTTTAACAGGAGAAATGGGGAGCAGTTTAGCCAAATACTGTTTTCACATGGCTTGAAAATCATGGCCAACACTCGATAATACATCAACGTAATGCTAAAGGACAAGCTGGAGCATTAACACAAATACTCAAGTTGTGTTTTTAAAAAATCCATCACTTCACAGAGGAGGTGTTTTTCTGAAATGAAATGAATAAGGCATGTCGTCATGTCAGCCCTGAGATTTCTCGGATCCTGCTTTTTTTTTTTTTCAACAAAACACTACAGAGGAATCCGACTGTTTTTAAAATTTATCTGGAGCCTTCCTGGTTTATATCCCACCCTGACCTGTGATCTTTTTCCAGCAGATATGTGCTTTTGCTTCTATTGCCTCACCACTTCCTACAACCTGTACCTTCTTGTCAGCACAGATAGCCCATTAACTTTCTATTTCTTGTATCTCAGACAATCAAACATCACTAGTATTGTATTTTCTAAAGCATTCTAGTTACCACCTTTACTAAGTACAGAAGGAGAATAGCATGTAATTTAATGCTAGATTATCCCATCCTGTACTTGCTTAGGACCTTTAATGTTTTTTTTTTCAGCCATTGCATTTTTAGTGAGCTTCACAGAAGGAAGTTATTTTAGAACGGTTGATTACAGATCTATTACTAAACTGCTCACAGATGTTTCCAGTACCTGCACAAATCCAGCAGCTATTCATCACAATGCCTTCTTACCTCTGTGCTTCACCTCTACTGCATGTTCAACAAGCATGGCAAAGTTGTAACGTCACTTTAACGTATTTCTTGCTTGTCTTTTTTAAGAATAAGTTGCCAGTACATGCTTTCATACATTGTAGAAATGTAATTACCCCAGGATCTGTTTCCACAATGCAATATCACTATCTGTCATTGGGTGAGGAGGAGGAGGAGGGGTGAGTTGTAGTGTGGTGTAGTGTGATGACTAAAGGATATGTAAAAGGTTTCCAGGGAAACGGGGGGGGGGGGGGTCTCTGTTTCTATTGGCTTGTTTTTGCTATAATGCTGCTACACAAATGGACTCATAGAGAGATGATTCATAGATCAGCTGAGTGATGTCAGATCCGATCTATTTATTATATGTCTGTACCATAGTGAGCTCAACCAGAGAAGAAAAAAGTTATTTATATTTTTCCTCAAGACTGTATTATAATTAAAAAAATTTTTTTTTCTTTTTGCCTGAATCGTGGTTTCCCTTGTATAATGTGTACAGTATGTTTTTGGGGGCATTGATGACCTGAAGAAACATACAATCCTATCAAAGGGATGCATTGTTAATAAAACAAAATTTGAAATACCCAAAATATTCTATGTCTCTATTTTATATTTAATTTGTGACCGGTGTCTTAATTTGACCATCCAAGTCT
Source organism: Leptatherina wallacei (assembly GCA_028567055.1). NCBI lineage: Eukaryota > Metazoa > Chordata > Actinopteri > Atheriniformes > Atherinidae > Leptatherina > Leptatherina wallacei. Next base: position 21,292,487 of record JAOXYM010000012.1, on the reverse strand, counting down.
TTAAAACTACAGAAATATTTAGTTTCATTTTTGGATTAGTCATTTAGATGCTTGAACGTTAAATTCTGTCATCGGTCTCCTAAAAGGTTCAAATATGCTGCGCAGAGTTTAACTATCATACAAAAACAAAATCAGTTTTCCTACACGCTTATCTTGGGGGATGTTCTGTAAAATGAGTTTGTCTCATCAATGCTGCTTCCAAAGAAAAGAAAATGATGTAAAGGTACAGTATGCAAGAAAATTAAAGGTAAATGACAGAAAAATGTAATATTATTAAAAACGGTGTTTCTATTGATATCTAACCACTTTACTAAAATATGTTTTTATTCTTATAGAGTGAGCCAATCATATCTATTTGTCATGGGTCCACATACATGGCTCCTGCTATATTTGTGCCACCATTTTTACTATGGTGTCTGAATGGACAAACAACTTAGTGTGTGAAGTGAGAACCCTCTGAGCTTTAAAACTGCCATACCAGCTTTGTTTGATGGGTACTAGAGCATGATTTGGGGGTAATTAACACCTTGAAAGGTACATAGAAGAAGACAGTACACGTACACAATTTTTTAGGTAGTTACCTGTAGCGCTGTCATTGCTGCACCTGATACCACTGGATCCACTCACCGATAAAAACATGTGTATGTCTGGAAGAACTTTGGCCACTGACGACCACTGTCCATTGGCAACTGTGCTTTGCGTTTAAAGTCATTTCTATGTCCATTTTTACCACTAGATGTCAGTAATTCTTACACACCGTACCTTTAGGTTTTAGACTACCTGAAGTTTTTCAGTGACTTTAGTATGGAAAATGCTTTGCAACATGTACAGCAGGGAGCCATATCATGAAACTTCCATGTGCAACTGGGAGCATCAAAGTGAAAGAAGTGTAGACAGTCATTTGTAAAACATGAGCAGTGTTTACAATCAATATCTCAGAATTGGACTCGAAGATGCTCCAAGTTTGACAAACACAAGTGCAGCTGCAACAATCCCAAGTCTTCCTGAAGTCCGGAGAAATATGAGACATCTTCATTACATTTTTCATAAATTAAACCTCATGTAAAGGACAGAAACATGAGCAATGCTGAATGATTGCTCTTGTGCTTTTGGCCACAGGGATTTTATTTTTGCTTCTTCAAGAACTCATCACATTATGAAAGGATGCTGCCTTAATTATTATTTTTGAAAGTTTTATTACAATGAAAAAAAAACAACCTTTATGTTACAAATCAGCAATGCTTTCAGTGCCTTGGTAGCTGATGATGAACAAACCTGGACATACTATTTCCTTTATTAAAAAGACTTGAAAAGATCAATCTGTGAGTGCTGTGAGCACTCTAGGACTCATACACTTTTAAAAAAGTGTGTTTTGAAAAAATAAATACAATCTATTACCAATTAAAAAATTAAGTTCTTTTTTAATGTATCTTCTTTGATTGCACACTTTACAGCAGACTATTTGTAGAAATTTTCCTAAAATGCTTGGAGTGTTCAAATTTCTCTAAATAATGCTACTGTTACACATACTGAAACATACAAATAATTACATCCAGTACAAAAAAAGAAAAGGAAAAGTACAAAATGACTGTCATTGCAGTAGTACCTTGTTGCATTTTTGCATTACTCCCCAAATATATTGCACAACTACGTTACTATCTGCCCCACAACTCCATTTCTGATTGAGGTAAATAGTTAAGTTAATAATTTCTATATGAAGCCAAATACCTGGCTCCATGTTTGCTTCGTACCATTTTCTGTGCCCATCCCTGCTCCATGTGATACACAAGTATCAGCTCTTCAGAGCTGAAAACAGTTTTTGGTATTTTTTGGTGTTGGTGCTCAGAAACTGTCAACTTTTTCCCCCTTGTCAATACTTTCAAAAGTATCTTGCTCCATTCTTTGTGAAAGTTTGCCGTCATCAGTGGGAGATTTTTTTGTGCTTGAGCCCGCTTCCTGTTTCATTTCATTGTCTTCATAACTAATATTATCATACACCTCCTTCATTTCGTTCCTCATCTCCAGGTTTCTGTTAGCCACCTGAAACTGCAGCAGCACAGCTTTATTAACTCCGGGGCCTGAAAGAAGGAAAAGGGGCTCATTTAATTCTCAATCTTATTTTTCATTAGTGCCCCTCTGTTGCACAGAGAAAAAAATTGTGAAAAATACTGTACATACCAAAATAACTAAGCAGCACAGGGAGGAATATCAGTCCATGAACCATTCCCAGAAGCGTTATGACAAGATTTAACCGGAAGAAGAAAATCTGGATGAGCTGTGCTTTGGCAAATGCCAGCACAATGATGCCTGGCAGGTTGGTCATTGCAACACCAGCAAACACCTACAATGTAAAAAAAACAAACAGAATTAACTCAGGCAGCTGTTTCTTTGTTATATAATGTGCATTTTTGGCAATAATATATGTTCATGTCTCTAACTTCAGGTTTTTGAAAGATACTGTTGGATTATTTCATAGTTTACTTACTGCACTGCCCATATTGGCTGTAGCCTCCTTTGCTCTTTTCACACGTGTGGGCTGAATGCTGAGTGCAAAGGATCTCGTCATGTGGGACACAAACTCTACAGAGATACCCACCGCCTGTAAACAACATTGATTATGTAAATCAATAAAGGGAATTCCTTTTACAAACATGAAATATTCCATTAGTCTTTAGAATAATATTTGTTTAAATAAGTGTTCATTTGATCTATCATTTCATTAGAATGATTTTAAAATATAAATCATTAAAAAAAAATTCAAATTTCCACAAGTGGTACTTATCTCTAAAGGGATAGACAAACACACAATAATGATGAGGACAAGAAAATTAAACATGATGGAAAGGTTTACAAATATTGTGTCCAACAGATTTACAATGCCCCAGAATAACGTCTCCATAACAGAAAAAATACAAAGGGAATACAAAAAGAAAAGTCTGCTGTGATTGGTCAACTCTAATCAGCTGCAACTGTGCTTTTGTTTGGATTTAGAGTCACGGGGGAAGTACGTGAGTTTTATTGGGCATTAAATCAGTATATGCCCCCAAGTGCAGGATGAATCCTTCCGTTTTTGGTATAATTTTCTAGGATATGATCCAATTTTACAACCTGTCCAGGCACTCCTTTAATGCATTGTTTTGTCATTGCAGGCTGAGACACTGGAGTATAATATTTATATTAAGAACCCAAAAAACTGAATTTGATTTCATGGTTACTTTAAAAAGCCAACTCTAGAGCAACAGAAAATTAGACGCCCCATGAGAGATGATTTCTTACCGTGACCAGATTGATTAAAGCAACTGCATTGTAATCAATGCTCCATAATGTCATGACTCCAACAGTGTCCACGACGATCATGATTATGGTGAGCAAGTTGAGCAGGCCGGAGCGTATATCCAAACCCAGCAGCAGACAGCACACGACAAAGGTTGGCAGCAGACACAGGGAGATGTTGAAGAGTCCCTCTGATACAATAGTTAGGTACTGCTCATAGAACACATTAGTTGCCCTGGATGAAGGAGATAAAGAGGTCATGAATAGGAATTACTGACTACTTAAACTTAATCACAAATTCTAAATGAATATTTCATCGGAACTGAACATTTGGAAAAATGTAGAAACTAAAACTAATTGAGTTCATAGGAAGAGAAAGACAGTAAGAAGATTAGGGATCTATGGTACATACGTGTAAGGAAACACTTCAAAGTCAGGTGAAGTGCCTGTAATGTTCCTCATGCCCAATGTGATGTCGTCAGCCAGCTCTCTGGCTTTTAGCAGGGCCGCAGTGAACTCCTGAGAGTTGGCCAGAGGTACGTGGTAAGCCATGAACCGAGAGGCTGGGACCATCAGGAAAAACAAAGTTAATCTGCTGTCATCATTACTACTTAAACATCAAATTTGACAGCTTTGAGATGATAAAAAAAAAATGACATACCTATTATTTCTCCACTGTCATCTTTCACCACTGCCGTGTCATAGGCCCCTAAACCACTGTTATGTAAAAAAGAAACTGTGAGATTGCTGTTCGCCTGATGTGTTATGTTTATTAGATTGTGTGCAACTACAATACACACCCTTTGGAGCATAATAGGTCAGGCCTGTTACCCAGGAAGTCAGGGAGGAAGCGGTTGAATTGTGCCTCATTGGGCCTGATGACACCATCTGGAGAGCGGGCCACGCACTTAGATGCACACAGTAGAGAAGCTGTGGAAGAATGCAGGCAGAAAGGGTGTTCATAAAGTCATGCTAATGACTTTTCTTACGTAAAGAAATTCACTCCTAATGTGTTGTTATGTGCTTTTTAGTAAGCAGCGGCTCTCACTTATGTTTGCAGGGCAGAACTTTCCAGCATTTGGTCCAAAGCTGTAGAGGCGACAACATCTAGATCCAGGGTTCAACCAGTCAATGAAATCATCCACCCATGAGTTAGCAGGAATTGCCAAATAGGATCTATAGATCACATCATTTGTTAGTTAGATGATAAAAAGAAGACAACTCATTTTATTGCTATTGTCACCAAATTCCAGTAACAGGGTCATTATGTGCTTGATAATATTTGGAGGTATAGGGAACTATTAACATCCTATGTCCTGCTATAGACACACAAGCTGTGGAATTGTTCAAATGTTGATTTTGTTTCTTATTTTTTGACTCATGTTACATGTCCTTCTGTCTTCTGGTCTGCAACAACTTTTAAATCTAATTGAAAATATTCCTAAAAGACATAATTTAATATTAAAGCGAAACTAAAACTAAAGTTAGCTTAGGCTTGTATAAAATCTGTCTCTGTTTAAAGTCCTCTCTAAAAGTTAACTAATCAACAAATGAGATATTATCTGTTTAATTCAGATGGAAATAAAATAGTAACAAGAGTGTATTGGTTTATTTATTTGAACTTGGAAGTGTATTTTTCAGACATGTACAACAGTTAGCTGATAGGACGCTAGCTGTTTCCTTATCTTTACAATATGGCAGTATTAGCTTCATTATTGAAGAAACCAAAAGGCGAAACAAAAATGCCCAACTATTTTTTTAATGCTTGAGAGAACTAAACTAAACCCTTTAAGTAAATTATAGCAGCAGTATTGAATTAGCTCCATCATTTTTTGATTTATCTCTAGAAAACAATAAATTGTGGCAGAATGATTAATCCAAGTGTTTAAATCTCATTTAATAAATCAGGTAAAGCACTATATCCTTATATTTCAACCATTCCTCTTCTACTGTTAATGTTATACTTAAATTGGGCATCACGTCTGGCAGAGAGGATATTTAGAGGATACTTAATTTTACAGGGAGAAATGTGACTAATGCATTTCAAACATAATCTTAAAGGATATTTGGATGGCTTGTTTTCTCTACATTGATTTAGAGGAGCTATTTATCTCCTCAGTGGCATTCGTGCAACTAAGTTGATCATTAACTAATCTGATTGGCTTGTATGTTAGAGTGCAAATACGATATCAGTAGGTTCAAGGATCCGAAAGATTATGATGATGTGAAGGACACGGGAGAAAGAAGTCTCATCATTGCACTAAGACGAGGAAATAGTAAAGTGTATCATAAACAAAAGGTAAAATTAGGAAAGGAAAAAGGAAGGAAGGAACCGTTGCTCACCGATCAGGGTAGTTAGTGGCATACTGGATTTTCTGGGTCATTGAGAACTGATCACAGCCCACGCTGGAACAGACTCCATTCATGCCTTCCACAGTGTTGAAGTTGTAGCCCCTCTTTGTCACAAAATAAACAGGAATCCCGACCTCAAAGTATTTATACAGATATTGGAAATAGTCCAGCATATACGAGCCCTGCACAAGAGTAGAGTAATCTTTGGTAAGTTACACAGAAAGAGAGCTGCACTGTGTTTATTTAGATCATTCTGAATAAAGTGGTGTTTACTGACCTTTGGCATAGCCAACTCCTGATCCAGACCCACTTTTACATTCAGCATCAGGAATATGGAGGCACAGAACATGAAGATGAAAACCAACATCTGAAGAAAACACATAGTTGAGTGTGTCAATAAAAATCCAGTCAAAACACATCTGTGCATATGTCGTGGTTTTCATATTGAAGGTGTATCAGAGTACAGAGTTTGTTACATATAGCAGCAGCTTTACCACTATTATCCTGGTGTAGCTATGCAGCAAGAAAGGGGCATAGTATTTCCTCATGAACGGCAGCAGAAAGCCCTCATTTGGTTTGGTGGGACGCTGTGTTGACACAGTAACACAACAAAGGATTTCACAGCGATTTCTGTCTTGACGCCGAGCATCCAGGGACAGCAACGCCACAAAGGCTGTCATCTGAAGGATAAAGTCCATAAGCACAGCCAAAGCAGCATACAGAGCAAAGGATTTCACGGCCGGCATGGTGGACAGGGCCCCTAGTAAAGCACAACAGAAACATGGTCAAGTATGAAGACATTGTTTAAAATTCCTTGTTGATTTTTTAGATTTAGTTATGTTAGAGAAATTGCATAAAAAGTTCCTACCTAGGAAGAAGCAGACTGATTCAGAAAGGCTGCACAGGAGCATGCTGGGAGCTACATGACCAAGTACACGGCCAATTTGCTCCTCTCGCGTCTCTCCAGGCTTCCGTACATCCCTCTGCAAGGACAAAAAGGTAAGGTAACATTACTGAAGATGAAGATCAATCAGCAACACTATGCCACTGTGTATTCACCACACACACACACACACACACACACACACACACACACACACACACACACACACACACACACACACACACACACACCTGGTACTCCAAAACAAAGATGAAGATGTTGTCAGCTCCAACAGCAAGCACTAAAAAGGGCACAACTTGCAAAATGACCAGCGAGGAGGGGATGCCGATCCATGAGTAGAAACCCATGGAGGCCAGAACGGAACAGCCAACCACCAGGATCCCACCCAGACCCACCAAGAACTTGGAATCCACCTGCAGGACAAAGAGATAAGAATGTGGATATGGTTCTTTTTTTATTTCCCATATCTTCTGTTCTATCATGTTTTCTGTACTGCATAACTTTATGGCCAATAAACCACACAGAACACGTTCTACTGTAAAGATAAGCACCATACAGCTGACATAACTATACCGTGGTAGCTTCTGCTTATCACAGAGTGTACATGACAAGCAGTGTTTCATCAGTTTTATCCTCTCGATAAAGCTATTTTTATAGCAAAAGAATTAAGACTTATCATGTTATTGTAGAACTAAACAGGATGTGCAGCTGATGCTGATGAGACACCATGTGTTTTCCAGACATTTGGTTTTTGGATATATAAAGATTTGGTCCTGATGATTGTGCTTTATTAATATTCAGTCGTTGACCAAAGTTTATGAAATTTCCTATTGAGTAGAACATTACAGTAGTTGTCATAACATTTTACTATCAGACCACAAAAGTGCAAAAGTGAAAATGAAAATGAATGAGTACAGTCATTAAGATCCACCATTAAGAGGCCATACTTGCTTATGCAAAAATGGATGATTACATGGATGGCAACAATTAATTACTAGTTACTTATCAAACTGGGGGTCAGTCTGCAAGTGGACACAAAAGATGTTTATAAAAAAACTAGAGATAACTATCTGAAGCCTCACCAGTATGCGTTTCCATGAAGAGTACTCCCCAAGTGCCACAGCGATGTAAACAAAGATTACTGCATAGCTGATCATGAAGATGGGAATGTCTTCTGCTGTTGTTCTGTTAATTTCATCCTCTAGAGATCTCTATAGGACAGGGAAAAACCAGTGATATTGAAAGGATTAGAGACTGAGAGTTAGGTGAGAAAAAGGAAGAGGAGAAAAACAAACACTCCCCGCAGAAAAGCTGCAGAAACAGTTCTTAATCAGCTAGACTACTCCATTCCCAAACAAAACAAAAACAAATCTTTTGTTAGAAGAGAGACAGCTGCAGATAGGACGGGGAAAAAAAGGGAGAAAGGCAAGAAGGGACACTAACATAAAAAATCCACCAAGTTATTTCCAAAAATCTTAAATCTTCCTGAATCTCTCCTTAGAATTAAACTGCTATGAAATATGAAAAGCATGTTTTCTGAGATCTTATAGATTACTGTACCTCTGCCATATATGCAAAGGTGAAATTTGAAGCTGGGTTCTTCTGGTAGTCCTGGACAATTTTAAGAAACTCTGTCTCCCACTGCAAAGCCACTTTGAACTTGGGGTTGTCACGAGCATAGTTGTTAAGTGAGAAGGTCATGATGAGAGCTTCAGCATTGGTAAACTCGTCATCTGGGGAAGCAAGACATGTGACGTTCGAGTAAATCTGAAACACCTTTGTTGAGTACTGTACAGATAGCTCATTATGCTAAACTCACCCTTGTAGCCCCCAACAGCTAGAAATGAAAAGACTGGAGCTCCGTAATCGGCCATGCAGCTCATTCCTAAATCAGTGATATCTTTGAAGGACAGTGGAGAGCTTGAGAAGAGACACAAGATGAGGATATTAAGTCATTAAAGGTTGGTTCATGGACAGCTGCAGATAAATGCCACTGTATTTTTTAATGAATGCTTACTTGAGGCAGTAGATGAGGTGGTCTCTCCAGTCCACCTCTTTGGTCTCTCCCAGCTCAGTCATATTCACTTTAGCGTTAATATTTTCCACGCTGTTCTGGAAGTACTGGGGCAAGCTGTTTACTGCACAGTCAGTCAGGGAAGGATTGGATGGGTTCAGCGGTGCATAACATACATCCTTCAGATTTGCTGTGCGGTTTAGATCCTCTGACCAAAACTCAATTTTCTATAAGTGGCAACAAAAAAAAAGAAACAAAAAAAGAGGCATTGATGAGCAAAAATAATATACTTCCCATTTTTAAAATCAGTCATTAGTCAGTTTTGACCATAAAGACTCTTTACCTGTATTTTTTTCTGAAGCTCCAGCAGCTCTATGACGAGATCTTTAGATATAATCCCACTAAAGTTCTGCTGTCCAAACAGCAAAGAGTTGTAAATGTGGCCTTTCGTGCCTGGTGCTGTCAAGATCAGCTGGTTTGTCCTAAAGAAGGGGGAAAAGTGCTTGTCATGGAAGTCTTTCTCCTGGCGGGCCCGGCTTTTGGGAGCAGACCACAACTCCACTGGATCAGTGGTGAGTTCAATGGACTTGAGGCCAGCAGAAAATGCAGCCACCACAACAGCGGACAAAAACAGCACCTTAAATGAAGATAAAGTATTCACAAGTGAGAGATCTCTTCTCCAACTGTCTACTATTTTTTTCCCAACCAAAAGACTGGATTGAGCAGATGTTCAACTAAAGTTACACAGCATCTCTTTGAGTTGCTTACCGTGAGAGGATAAGTGGCTATGAGTGTTCCCCAAGCCTGAAACTGTGAGCTCAGGAAAGCTTGAGCAGTCAAGCTGATCTTATCAGCACAGGTTACTTCTGATGGGTGAATGAGACGATGAGTGACAGGATTACTGTTCTGGTCCTTGCCTTTGCCAGTTTTCTTCCCTTTTTCTTCATCCTTTCTTTTTTGAGACTTCATCAAGCAAGAGACAATAAGGTAGAGCAAGAAGCTTAATATCAGGAGGCAGAGTAAGATAATAGAAATGACGAGGAATCCATCTAGCCCAAACAAATAGAAAGGTTCAGGGAGTGGCAAAGGAGGTGGTACACTCGGACACGCTTCTTGACAGTCCTGGCAGGAACAGGCCTGACCACCTGATGACGTGTTCTCGTTACACTTCAGAGGTTGTCCGTTGTATGGAACCACACCTTCAGGCAGCCCCGCGGTATCGCCTGGCTTAATCAGTCGGAAATCAATGTCAAGTGGAGCCAGGCCATTACTGGAATCCCCCTGGAAGTCATACCAGCGCTGTGGAGTGCACAGCTTGGCACCAAAGCGACCACACATGGTGGAGATGGCGAAGCCTCCTGTGGCTGGAATTCGGACATTTTTACAAGACTGGTAGGCGCTGTCTGCAAAGCTGGTGCTGAGATATGCCTGATAGCCCACTACTGCCTCCCTGGTGACGCCCAGTTCAGTGACGTTCATGACCTTTGTGATATTTACTGTCTGTGTCTGGTTAGGGCTGCAGGTGTTGATGCAGTGGAGGTGGGCAAAGTTCTCCGCACAGGAGGGGCAGCGGTTCAGCACAGCCTGGGACATGGTCAGGCTCTTCTGCAGAGTTGTCAGCTGTTTGATGGAGCAGCAGGCATATGTGTTGCCCTCTCCGCGATCCAGAATAGGACACACCTGCAGCAAGAGCAGGTTTTATTTAACAACAGGGAGACTTATTCATATATGCTCACTTCTCATGAAAGAAAGATATATTTTCTTAATTATTAGACTTTTTGACCCTGTTAACCCCTCTCATATCATCAACAAACCTGTTGGAGCTTTCTGTAGTGTTCTCCTTTGAGAGCTCGGGCAGGGCCATAGTTGAGACAGGGGACGATAGGAGGAACGAGAGTTTCTCCCAGAGATGGGTTACGGCCACACTCCTCATAGAAAGCGCAGTAGCCAGGCTGATGTTGAGCCTCTGACAGCATCTGGGCAGAAGAGAGTTATTAATAACAGCTAATTAATGTTAATAAGTGACAAATTTGAAATACTGTTTAAAAACTTTGATTTATATCCATATTTTCTCGTCAGTGATTTCATCATGAGGATAGATAGATAGATAGATAGATAGATAGATAGATAGATAGATAGATAGATAGATAGATAGATAGATAGATAG
>JAOXYM010000012.1:21262985-21281677 GCA_028567055.1 Leptatherina wallacei | reverse complement strand
GATAGATAGATAGATAGATAGATAGATAGATAGATAGATAGATAGATACTTTTTATTGATCCCCTAAGGGAAATTGAGGACTCAGCAGCAGCATTATTAATGACTTTTTAAGTAATTTTAACAGCATTAAGAATAGAAATTACATATCAAGTTCCAATAAGGACTTTTTTTTTGGGTGAAGTAACTGTGGTTGTGGCTAAATAGCTTCCAGACTTTCCATGTCATCACATTGTTTGATTTAAAAACATTTATTCGCCTATATATCCTCCTTCATTAGCTCAACCCTGGACAGTAATGTTTTTAAAACCCACATTAAGCTTGAGAATAGTATTTTAACTGTTCAAGCTGTCATTTCTATTTTAATATGATGTATTATTGTATTGTATTTGCTTTCTAAAAAAGTACTTTTGTTTATGTTTGTGTGGTGTCTAGTACAGAAAATCCCTTAAATAATTTAAAAGACTTAAAATAAAGTCTTATTCATGTTATAACAGAATTAATTTTTCAACCAGGTCCAACATATTTTAATTGGTGTAAATAACAAATGTAAATTTACTCAAGTGCTAAGATTTTAAGCTTTACTCGTACTGCGGCTACTTTCTACTTTGACAGCAATGTATTCCCTTTTATTTTAATTGAGTTTATACTACAGATGAGTAATTTGAAAATATAATTACACAGTGAAATCGATGAACAATAGTAAATTTGTGCATTGAACACTTTTACTTTAGGTGCATTTCTTTTCTTTTTTTTACAAAGTACTTTTTAATTAAGTAAGATTTGAATGTATGACTTTTACTTATAACTGAATACTTTAAAATTTTGGCATTGTTTTAATTTATTTTTGCTGAAGTAAACTGTCTGTTTACTTCTTCTACCACCCCTCATTTCATTTCCTATTTCCACTCTTTCCACATCAGCCTAAACCAGAAACTGATAATAAAATCCTGGTTTCTGCAACGAACCCAATACTGATGACTAAACCACACAAGACGTTTTATATGAGGAGTCGTTTTCAGGTGAATTATTAGTCATCTACTGTCAACATCATCATCTATTTAATTAACTTGTATGAACACAGTTATAATTTGGACTAATGTAGATTTGTTTTATTGGATCACAATGAATTGGGTTAAATTGATTATGTATGTAAAGTGCCTTGAGATGACTGTGTTGCAAATTGGCACAATACAAATAAAGCTGAACAGAATTTAATAAATACTCCTCTACAGTTGACATTGGACAAAGACATGTAACAAAGCACTGGAGAGTCATTGTGCATTTAAATTTGGGTTGCTGTGCTTCAGTTTATTGCAAAAATAAATTAGATGAATATTCATTTTCATTCAGTATTTCAATTCAAATCGTCTTCTGGGCACAAACCTCATGATTTTTTCCCCTCCATTAAATCAGTACTATTGGTTACCCTTTATGTCTGTCTGCAGTTTTACAAATATTCAACTAATCAAAAGTGTAACTAAACTAAAAGTTATGTCCAGTTATTTTCATTTCCTGAGAAATAACAATTTTGGACATAGGAGGTTTGTGCCCAACAGCAGCGATATCCTGTTACCAGCTTTAGCAGTTTTTAAAGTTGAAGGATACAGTCGTCTGAAGGAGTGTACACTATAGTACATTGAACTGACCTGTTTCAGACTTATCAGGCCCTGGTTCGCTACCAAAGAAAGCAATCCCCAAAGTTACTTACCACACAAGCCAGAAGAGTGATCAGAGCTCCAAACCGGATCATGATTCCAAAGATTGTTTCGGTAACAGAACAGAGATCTCGCATATAGCACACTGGAGTGTATATGAATCACTGTCCTGTATGTCCAATATGAAGACACATCAGGCAAAGACAGAAAGAGGAACTCTGCTGTTCTCCCCTTTCTCCTATCGTCTGTCTGTCTAACACTGAGATGGTTGCAGAAGAAAAAACATCAGGACTCGTCCAACGTCATCACTCCAGTGATGTCACACCTGTCTTATCTGGTGTGATTTTGCAGCTGACCAATCACCGCTACGGAGGATCAATTCTGCAGTTTGATCATTAACACGGGAGCAAGGATTATGTATTATGATACGGTTGCTGAGGTGACTCGCAGCACCTCAAGGAAACTGTTTAGGGAGAATCTGAAACATCAGCCGCACCCAGTTCTTCACTAAAATGAAGAGTATCAAACCATAAAGTGTTACTCTGCTCTCTCGATGACACATGACCTGCATCAGATAAATCTATTCATAGCCTGCACGACATATTTTTGTCTCCTTTTCAAGATTTTTTTTGTTATGGCAGTGTACAAATATGCAGAGCACAGCACACTACTATACATCTGATCGTAACCTTTACGCCGTCTACTGTCAGCGACTGTGCTGAGTGCAGACCATCTGATGTTTAAAGTGCAGAGAGAGAATTATGTAGTGAAACACAGCATGAATCTCTGGAATTAAACTTTTTAGGCTATTTTTCTCTGCAAAAAATACAGCTACAACCTGTTGACAGCAGCAAGCCAGCTTGATAAAACAAGACAAATCATGTCTTGGATCACAGTCATCTTTTAAGATCAGCTTAATTTATGCTGTTATCACATGTCAAGGTCATCTTTGTGATAAAGCTGACAATTGAGGCTTCATAGTTATACCACAGGACCGTCTGAGCAATCAGGGTGAATGTGCACATGCACATAAACTTGTGATAAACAAAGATGGTGGGAAAGACAAGAAAATGTGGAGCAGATATGGTCATGCTCTTTGTTCTTTCATAAGCTGATAAGGCACAGAAAGACAGAAATTTGTCTGTGAAGTACACCAAATCCCGCTGAAGACAGCGGTGTACATAATTCAGACCTTGGGATTTACTGTACAAGCATGTTGATCAATTTATTTACTGCTCTTCAGTTCATAGAGTAATTTCTGTATTGTATAACCATCCACACATTGGCTATGCAATTCTAAAGTATTAATAATTTTTTTTCAAATGCTTTTAAACTCTGTAAAGCATGCTGTGATACATTTATTGTATGAAAAGTGCTTCATAAATAAAGTTTGAATTGAATAATGATAATAATAATGAACATGAACAAGTTTGATTTGCTTAATCTTAATTTCTTTTAGTGTTTTATTCGCTAAATTTTCTTCTGTGAATCTCTGAATTATTGTATTCTTGTTCGGTTTTATTGTGTTTCTATAACCTTGACAGTTGGAGAACGCTCTGGTACTCTTTCTTTATGGGAGTTATCTCCACTTATGCAAGAGACTCTGCCCATTCATAAAATATTGTTTTTTTGTTTTTTGCATAATTAGCCAAAATTCAAAAAGCATCTATCACTCTAAAAGGTCTAACGTCCGAACAAACTCTTTAACCTCAAGGGTTTTCCAGTGACTACTCTTATTTTAGAAAATTGTGGGAGTAAAGCTACTGAGCCATCTTTACCACTTGGTTTGGGTATGTAACCACAAATGTAAATACATGTTATCCCTTCACTGTTTCAGGTTTTGATCAGTTAACTATTGTTACTATATTATTAACTATTGTCTCGACCATTTGTCAAAAATATTTATTCTTCTTACTATTTTCTTAAGACAATAAAAGCATGCAAAGAAACATTTTTTTTCTTGGTGTGGGAACTAAAGTGGATTAGATTTGTGCACCATAGTTTTGCTGTAACTATTTGATCTAATTCTCACATACTGCTGAAAGACTGAAATATTTTGCACAATAATTCTTTAATCAGTGGATTTATCATTATAAACACAAATCTACAAATAGTCTTTAAGTCATTAAGGAATGAAAATTCACTAAACAATTGTTCCTTGAAGAGAAGAATTAAACCGTTAAAACTGTTTACTGTATGTCATGCATTTACTCATTTTTTCAATCGTTCCAGATCTCCTTCCTTGACTTTTTTGTGTGTGCTGTGAATGTGTGTTGACCAATAAAACTAAATAAATTGAGTTGAAAATCAAAAAGTAGAACAATAGAAAATACAAGTTAATTTCAGATAAAACATGTCAAACTATTTTTGTTATTTGTTAAAATATACTTTAATCTAATGTTGTCTTTCATATAATGTTCAATTGGTCCACATTGTATAAACCTTCTGTAATACTGAAATAGATGTGAGGGGATAAATTATTACATAATTCAACACATCCATTCAACCTTTCCCATTACCCACTTAATTCGATGAAGGATCACAGAGGGGATGGAGCATATTCCAGCAGTTATCACAGGATCAACACAGAGATAAATAACCATGTACGCTCACACTCACTCGTAGGGTACATTTAGAAACATCAATTAACTTTACATCCCTGCTTTTTGATGGGGAGAGGAAGCCGGAGTACCCGGAAAGAAACCACAAGGGTATTCTCTTATCGAATTTCAATAAGTGTTGTGGTGGGCATTTTCCTTTTTATTCTCCTAAAAGGGCAAAGTGGACAGGTTTTGTAAATTACTTTTTAATTCAAATGGTTTTAACTTATTTTAGAGGTTGTGGCATGTAAAAAATGACAACCTGTATCTATTCCAATCTAAATTACAAACATCCTGCATCCATCCTGCATGCAGGAGCCTTCTGCGTGATCTTTTTTTTACTATTTCAGTGATGGATTTGTATTTTCATGGTTGAAAACAAAAGCATGGATTTTAGATGTGGGGGGGACTGAAAATCTGCGATTTGAGAAAGAAAAAGTCGCAGTAAACAGAAATATCTTCGCTTCAATCCTTTAGAAAATGCAGTATGTCTGACAAAATGCCACCTAAATGTCAGACCTTGGAGATCTGACGTACAGATAACACTTTCACCTCTTCATTATCAAGTCCTTATCATTCTTCCCCTATGGAGTGCTGCCATTATCGCTGGGCAAGCTGACATGATTTGGCCTGACTTTTTGGACTCTTGATTAGAGTGAATGATAATTTCCTTAGAAAGGTTTCGTTATCAGATGAAAATGCTGAAAGAATATAAAACTCTTGGAGGATAATAAATACATGTTACCATCAGTTTGACTCATAGGGACAGAAATGTAACTATCAACACTGTCTGGGGTCTTTTATTATTGATGCTTGATTTACATTGACCAGTGGTCATTGGTGATTTGGCCTCTTACATAAAAGTGCTGCAGGTTCTTCACAAATCAAAGCTATTTCCATCATTTGGGACATGCAAGTTACTACTATGTAATTCTTATGTCAAATATTCTATGTAAAAAGTCTGATTATACAATCAGATAATTACTTTGTGGTACTCCTATTTGGGTTTAATGATGGACACAAACTGCATGAACCTTTTTTTTTTTCAGACCCGCTTCTAACTAATTTTTATTTCCATGAATTAAGCTACTCTGAACACAGAAAATAATCCCAAAATATTTAGAGGATGCTTAATGTTCTCGTTCACACAGATTTAACTATTTGAAGCTGAATAAAAAAGCATCAATGTAAAAAAGTTAGCTCCTCCTCAACTCCTTACACTTTGGCCTGAAACCATTTGTTTTTGTGGCATTATGTGCTGGACAGCAACCAGGCTTCAGGTCACAGGTCAAAAAACCAGACCTTGAATACTCAGCCACTTTCAATCACTGATAACACAGTAAGACATGAGCAAATCATTCGGTTCTGTAAATGAAGGTGAGTTTGCGGAGGTGAGCTGAGAAACGGTCCCTCCCTCCCTTGCTACAAAGATGTCAGGGGCTATGATTAAATTTTTAATGAAACAATTATTTTTAGGGAGTCATGAATTTATTCCAGAAAAGTAAACATATCCAGGACAAAGACATTTTCTATCCCTATAAAAACAACACATTAATGTGGGAAATAATGTAAAATGCATGGCTCATTTGGAGAGTTTCGAAATATTAGTACTAAGTCAACTCAAAAATACACATAAAAAAGGTACAAAAAGGAAGAAAAAAAAATACATGCACATTTCAAAGTTCAGAAGTAACACCCACTACCTTAAACTTAAAAGTACAGTGAGTATGAAAAGCAGGAAAAATAGGTTCATGATTTAAAATCTGCGCTGCTTATTATAGTCTCCAGGCCCAGGAAGGCCTCTGGGGAAGCCACCTTGGCCTCCTCCAGGCATGTTGTTGTTTCCTGGCCCTGACATCATTGGAGAACCCTCAGCAGGTATGCCAGCAGTATTGGCAGGACCAGAATTTCCACCAAGAGAATTTCTGTTCATGGACATCCCATGGCCACTCATGCGCATCCTCATCTCTTCCTCTCTATTTTCAGAGAAGTTTCCCCTGAAGCCTTCCTGCTGCCTCTTTATCATCTCCTCATTGCGCATCCTCATCTCTTCCTCCCTCCTCCTGCGTTCCTCCTCCTGGCGGAGCTCAGCCTGTTTCCTCTTCTGCACCTCTTGACTGTGGAGCTCCTCCATCCTCCGCAGCTCCTCCTGTCGCCTCAGCAGGTCCTGCCTCATCAGCATCACCTGATGCTCATGTCTAGCTGCCTCCATCTCAGCCTCCAGCTTTTCCTGAGCCTCTTTCATGTTGCGGTCCACCATTTCGTACTGCTGTTTCTCCATCTCCATCAGGGCTTTCCAGCGCATCGCATACTCATACTCAAAGCTGCCAGGCTGAGCAAACCGTGGTGGCTGCTCACGCTCTTTATGAAACTGCTGGTTTTTGTTTATTAACTTCTCTGTCAGTCCCTCTTCTTCATCAAACTGTTCCATAGGTTCCACTGTAATGGGTCGAGGAAAAGCTGTGAGAAGATAGGCACCTTCACTACATTTATCCAAAGCCTTTCTTGCAGCTGGCTTTGAAGTGAACTCCACTATTCCTTTCCCCGTGGGCCTCCCTCGGTCATCCACTATAACCACAGCTCTTTCAATCTGACCGAAAACAGCGAAAGCCTCCTCCAGGAGCTCATTGGACGCAAACTCTGGTAAATTCTTCACGGTTAGTGCAGCACCATGCGTAGCAAACCTCACCCGTATGGGCCTGCCTTTGAATACAAAATCATCTAGCTCGGCTCTGGCAATCTCTGCAATGATCCTCGTCTCCAGCCGGATGAACCCGAAGCCTCTTTCCTTGTTGATAAAAATCTCACTGGCTTTCCCATATTTCTCGAACAGCTTCTCCAAATCGTCCTCAGTAGCCCCGGTTGGTAGGTTTCCTACGAACAGCCTGCTCCTCTGAGTGAATGTTTTCTCACCGGGCTTTCTGAAGCTCTGCAGGTCCAGGGTTAAGGCCGCGTTGGGGTTGGTGTGCTCACTAGGCTCCGGCTGTTGGCCATTGCTGTTGGTCCCCTCTGAATTAAAGTAGTCTCCCTGGCGGTTGGGGCCGTGGTTCTGATGAGGACCTCTGTTTCCTTGCATTTTTATCGGACAAGATAATACGAGTCGGTAATTTGCTCGTTATTAGCCGCAAACACTTAGCAGGTAGTGGCGCACAAAGAGTTGCGAAAATGGCGACTCTACGTGCTGTTGCGACGCTATTGTGACCTCAGTTCAGTGCGACATATGGATTCAAATCCATGACGTCTCCTCTGTGCGACGTAACTCATTAAAACAAGAAGCCTCGTGCAATTTAAAACGTGTTAAGTGTATATTTAGAATGCTTGTCACCTCTTATATCAATATAAACCATGCTCGTTAAGAGTATGAAATGCTTGTTATAAACTGATTATTTAGTAAGGTGTGAAGTTTCCCGCGAGAAGACGCGAGGGGAGGGGGGTGACGTAAGCAGGACATTTCGCGGGAATTGTTGTCCGTCCATGCTTACAGAGCACAGATTATAATAATATAACTTAACATCTGACCAAAGAGGCTCAAGACCTTAGCCTGAACTCCTTTTATATAAGGTAATACCCTTACATCAGTTGCAATTGCATTATTCCTGCACACGTCTGCATGTTTTATAAGACTTGAGTCAACTCTGACACTAACGCTACTTTGTTGACTTGTTTTCGGTTAAGCTAATTTCATAAAAGTGCACGGAGGGCATTGGATATTTCACAAAGTGGAGGACACATATCTTTATAGCTCATATCTTCCTTCTTAAGCATAGTCATGTTCTCCGACCTGAGTGCCCAGAAGGACGGCTCGTCGCTGCTCTGCCGCCCAGACTCCGAGGACCAGGGGCCGGTGTTTGAGAGGCTGCCGCTGGCCTACAGTCCCTGCTCCGACCGGTACAGTGTCGGGGAGCGTAGCTTCAGCCGCCAGTATGCACACATTTACGCAGCACGACTTATGCAGATGAGGCCCCTGTTATCAGAAAGAGCTCAACAGAAATGGGGTAAGCTGAGGAAAATCTGATCCACAGAAGCATCTACTTTACACTTAGATGTTTCTTTTAATATCTTTTTCTTTTCTGTCAGGATCAAAAGTGCTGATCAAAAAGCTGTGTGATCTAGAAACGGGGGAGCAGTGTTGCATTGTGGGCACCTTATTCAAGCGTATGGACTTGCAGCCATCTATTTTGAAAGAAATCAGTGAGGAGGTTAGCTTCATGCTAAGTTCATTCAAGTCTGGAAAACCCATCAAAATCAAATTAGTTTCTATCATGCATATGATTTTTTTTTTTTAAAGTGTTTCTCTCTCTTCAGCACAACCTCCTGCCCCAGCCTGCACGAACAAAATATATTAATGAAGCTGATGAACTTATTCTGGAGGATGAACTGCAGAGAATCAAACTGGAAGGCAAAATTGATAAAGACAAGTGTGTGACAGGTCAGTGTTATTTCAAGATATCACGTCGTGCTTTGAGCAGAGGTCTCGAATGTTCAGGCATTTCTGTCTTTCTCTCTCAGGTAGCGTTATTGCGATATATGGAGCTGAGAAAAACGATGGCAAATTCACAGTAGAGGACTTTTGCACAGCAGATCTCCCTTTGCAGGGAGTAAGACCTGCACTCAGCTCTGACAGGTAAACGTACTCGTACATGGTGAAAATCCCAGCTTTTTATGTAAAGAGACTCTGCTTGACTGATTTGCTTTTCTTTGTTCAGGTTTGTGCTCCTGACCTCAGGACTTGGCCTCAGCAGTAGTCATGCTGACAGTATGCTAGGGCTGCAGTTGCTGGTCGACATGGTAACTGGTCAGCTTGGTGACATGGGCGAGCAGAGTGGGGCAGCAACAATTTCCAGGGTACTGTTGGCTGGAAACCTCTTGAGTCAAAGCACCCAGGACAAGGATGCATCAACAAAGGTTGCCCATGCTTTTTCTTGTTTTTTTTGGGGGGGTTTTCTTGTCCCTTATCAACATGCTCCTTTAAGATATTTGAATATGTATTTCCCTCCTTTGTTTACTTTTCAGGCCAAGTACCTCACCAAAAAGACTCAGGCTGGCAGTGTGGAAGCAATGCGTTTGCTCGATGAGATGCTGCTTCAGCTTGCGGTGAGTCTGTGTCCCCCTCGGTGCATGAATATGCCTTTTTATTTTAAATTGTAGAAGGGGCACTGCAGTCAGCAGACATGGATGGAAACGGTGATTAAAAAGAAACTTTTTTTAAAAATTAAAATTTTGGGGCTGTGCATTTGGTAAATGTTGGGATTGTTTTCCAATGCTATGTTATTTCTGCTAATTAAAAGGCCTCAGTTCCAGTGGATGTAATGCCAGGGCAGTATGACCCCACCAACTACACCCTCCCACAGCAGCCTCTCCACCGTTGTATGTTCCCCTTGTCCTCTGTATACCCCACGCTACAGCTGGTCTCCAATCCGTATGAGGCTGACATCGATGGAGTGAGGTAGGCAGTTTCATACATGAAAGGGATTGATTGTAGTGATTATGCAGATATGTTTAGAATCCTGATTTTTGTTTGTTTCCACAAAGGTTTTTGGGCACTTCAGGCCAAAATGTCTGTGACATCCAGAGATATAGCAGCATGGACAGTCACCTGGAAATACTGGAGGAAACACTTCGACTCAGACACCTGGCCCCCACAGCACCTGATACTCTTGGTTGGTTGATGCAAAGTAGCTCACAAGGCTGCTTGTTGGTTTAAACATAATGTCTGTTAATTTATGGTTTTCTTTTTGTTTCAGGTTGCTACCCATTTTACCAGAAAGATCCTTTCATTTTGGAAGAGTGTCCCCATGTTTACTTCAGTGGCAATGCCCCAGCCTTTGAGTCCAAGCTCGTCAAAGGTTAGTGTGAGATGTGTATGTGCACAAAAAAAAACCTACGGTAGACATGTTTAATGATGGTGTCATTATTTTTGTCTTCTCCTGTCAGGTGCTGAGGGTCAGGAAGTCCTTTTGGTCACTGTTCCAGATTTCAGCAGCACCCAAACCGCATGCCTAGTCAATTTACGCACTCTTCGGTGTGAACCAATTAGTTTTTCAACATTTTCAGCTGATGAAGACGAGGAAAGCGAGATGAACGTCAGCCACTAACATTTGGATGATTTTTCTTCTGGCCACCGGTGGTTTGGATCAACCTTTCACCAAAAATCTCAATCTTAGCTGCACTGATGCTGTCTGTATGACAAAGGTTAATGCTGTTAAAAGTATTGTGTTTTTTTTTTTAAACATAGTTTTTTGTGAAAGAAAGAATGACACAGACATCCCCGTATCGGACATTAGGTGCTAAAAGAAAACAGAGAAGATACTCATTGTATATTAAAAAGACTTTTATTTGCACCCCATCTGTGCCTGAGGAAACATTTCCTCCTCTGACTCTGTTTTCATCTGTGACCTGCTTTGTACACATGTAATCACTGGCTGTACTGTAAAAACATTTCAGTTCAGGTATTTTTTTTAATTTTTTTTAAATGTGCATTTACAATAAACATCTCTTCATCAAACAGTTGCAATTTACAAAAAAGACTAAATGAAAACAGAAGATGCATCGTGAACTTGAAAGTGAAATTCACTTATTCAAAAAGATCATTTCTGTGAAAAGGCATTATTTCAAGTGTTAAGCAACAGATACACTATTTTATCTTTGTTAATATTCTGTACATTCTCACTGCTTTTGTGAAACAAAGACTGGATTCTTTGTTTAATGTAATTTTTTTGTCTTGCTCAAAAAACAGATGGCAATGAGAATTACAATAAGTGGAGGAAGGTTTACTGAAACAAGCCATTTGTGTTTGGTTTAATAGTCATCAATCTTGTACTCGTAATTATAATCCAGGATAGAGTCTGTGAACCCACCAGGTGTTGAGGATTGTCCCTCCCCTACAGGCCATGAGTCATACCAGGATGTAGTGGTCTCTGGTGTTGTGGGAACCATGGTTGTGGGGGGCAATGTGCTTGTTTTCATTGATCTTAACTTCATTAATCTCAGCTTCCGAAGGCGGCGGATACGAGCAATCCTGAGCTGCCTCCTCCGGTCCACACTGGAATTTTGAGAATACCCATTGCTGCCACTAGACACGCGTCTCTGCCCGTTGCCTGCAGGATACTGGGCTCTGTCGTTGGTGTAGCTGAGTCGGATTGGCTTGTTGCCATGGAGGGCCATGATCTGTAAAGGAATCAAAGAAGGCTGCTCATTAAGTCTTAGGGTCTTAATTATATATATATGTATTTATATTTATTTTTATTTATATATGTATATATATATATATATATATATATATGAGGAGGGGAAGGGTATCAGTCTTACCTGTTTAATGCGGTCCCAGTTGGACTTAGCCAGATTGAAGCTGCAAGCAGTTGCACCAGACTCGTAGCCCACCACACAGAGTTTGGTGACAGAGGAAAAGCCTTCAGCTCGAGCTGTCACACGGTACTCACCCGGGTTAAGCAGCCGCCAGTAATCCCCTGTTTGTGCTACAATGACAAAGAAGGGAGAAGCACTTCTGTTTTAAAGCAACTGAGTTGAAACAAAATGAATGTTTTTAAGAATGGATGAGTGCTGTGGGCTGTATGCTGACCTGTAGTAACGTCATGATTAATCCCCTCCACTGATATTGTGGCATTGGCTATGGGATTCCCCTGCTGATCTTTTACAATGCCTCTAATGCCACGATTAACCTGCAGAACAGGAATATTTGAGCTGGTTAACAAAGCTCTCATGTTACTGCTGCTAAGAGGTATTTATGTGATACAGCCCTATAAAGGCAATAATTACACTTTTAGGAAACTTCTAAGGAAATTCAAGCTTAATTTATGTTTAGAGTAACATAGATTACAGACCAGGATTAAGTTTGCTTGAATATTTTTTCCCCCTCACAGAACAGGTAGGAATGGTTTGGGGAAATATAGGGATGCTCCTATGATAAAACACTGGCTTGATATTGGTGGTGAACATAATTATTGTTTGAGGAATAGGCTACTTTTCTAGTTGAGTTAAATTATGTAAAAAAAAAAAAAGGCATTTGTATGTTCTAATAAATGATGTGCATGATTAGGTTTGGATTTAGGGATGCTGAGCAGGATGTTATTGCGGCCCTTCCACTCCTGACTGACTTGCGGCAAGAAAAGGTCATATTCATTGGAGTGACA
Source organism: Leptatherina wallacei (assembly GCA_028567055.1). Taxonomy (NCBI): domain Eukaryota; kingdom Metazoa; phylum Chordata; class Actinopteri; order Atheriniformes; family Atherinidae; genus Leptatherina; species Leptatherina wallacei. The sequence goes on along the minus strand of JAOXYM010000012.1, from coordinate 21,269,272 downwards.
GACCTGGTCCATGAAGGTGAGCATTGCTTCTCTGTTTTTCTCCCACTCATACGCCAACTCAGTCTGATGAGGAAACTTATCACAGCCCAAGAATATGGACAGCTCAAGGCAGTTGGTGTGCAGGTAGCTGAAGTCATTCATACCTGGCAAGGAGGTCACACACTCAGAAACTGCACTGCATATACAACCCACCAGGGTGTGGTACAATTACATGCAGAAAGTCAAATAAAAAAAGCTGTTGGTTTCTACTTACTGCCTGAGACGGGCTTCCACTTGGCTCGGTTGATAATTCCGACTGCTCCTACTGTTGTGTCTCCATGACAGGATCCTCTGTAGTTCTGTGTCATGGTGAAGTGTGTGGAGGCGTAGGAGACAGCCAGCCACCTGAAGAAGGACTCATCTGCAATCACCCGGAGTTCATCCTCAGGCTCAGCATACTGGTAGCCGGCACTCCTTCCTCTTTCATCATACTCATCTTCCCTGTGGCCATAACCCTGATTGTAGCCATGGTCGTAACCATGGTCGTTACCGTGGTCATACCCATGCCCTCGCCACTCTTCCTCTGGCTCTGCATATCCCCGACTTCTCCAGTCTTCTTCTGGCTCCTCGTGGTAGCCCATTCCCCACTCTGTTACATCAAAATCTTCGTCCTCATACCTGTAAAAAATGACTCTATTTGAGCTATTTAACAAAACTGTGATTAATGAAGAGCAAGGAAAGAGAAAGGAGGAAGGAAGATAATCTGGGAAATGGAGATGTGTGCAAAACAGGGCAACAAGCACAAAATATGAGGAGGAAAAAAGCCAAAGAAGTCATACTGTCTTTTCTGGCGGCTGTGTGGTCTCTGGCTCTCTGCAGGCTTGTTGAGACGAAAGCTGTCATAAGGAAAGGCCACAATTGTCTCCCCGCCTTGGAAGTTTGCACCCAACACAAATGGGTGGTTTTTCATCCAGGAGATTATGGCTCTGGTTTCCACAGCAATCTGGAACAAAAATAGGAAGATAAGAATTACATAAACAGAGGAGCGAAAATCTATGTAAGCACAGTCTATCTTGAATTTTGCATCCAGCAATCGTGTTTACATAGAGAGGGAACGCTGTCATTTTTACATCTAACAATGATGATAATGGAAAAACAAAACAAACACTTGGATAGAAGAAGAGGTTTTAGAATTCTTTTTGTTTATAATAATGAGTAACTGTTTGCATTGCAGCTGCCCTTGAAAGGAAATCTTTTTTCCATGGTATTTTTCACTTCATGTAAGATACAACAGTTTCATTTCTTTACCGAGCTATTAGTCTCAAAGTTCTCTGGTAAGGGCACATGATGGTTGGGGGTGAGTTTGGGCACCATGCCCTTATCCTCAGCATCCCAAAAGAAACTATTCAGATCTGGGAAGTTCTGAAAGATGTCAAAGCCCTCCTCAGTGAAGTGTCCAGTGGTCCAGCTACTGAGCTCTGATCCCTGCAGGAGATGAGAAAGAACAGACTGCCTCTAACTGCTTTCTGTGATTCACTGACATTTCCTTTTCATTTTGTTTGGAAGTTCACAAGATAGATAATTTTTTCTATACTCACTACTTCCAAAGCTCTTTCATGTCCATCAGGGTTTAGTGAGGGGACTAGATGGATGCGTATTCCCTCCACAAGGCGTTGGGCTCTGGGGTTTCTGTCTTTATACTCTTTACAAAGGTACTGCATGAGAAGTAGGATCATCTCCCTACCTACTGCCTCATTTCCATGGAGACCTGCCGTGTAGCGAAACTCAGGCTCACCTTAGGGAGGAACAGAAGAAGACTATTATTGTCTGTTAACCACAGTCACCTGGTGTTTATTAGGATTTGCAGGATACATCAGTGGTGCCATCAAGGCGCAACATAATGTCCCCTAATCAGCATTTCCGACTCCTGGAATATCTGAAACTCAACAGCATTTTGGCATGTGTTCAGGATGGATATACAGTGTGCTTTTACAAAATCCATCCATCCATTTTCTGTACCGCTTAATCCACGCAGGGTCGCGGGTGGGCTGGAGCCTATCCCGGCAAAGTATCAGGCGAGAGGCAGGGTACACCTCAAACTCAGCCCGGGACTCGAACCAGCGACCTTCTTGCTGTGAGGCTGCGGTGCTAACCACCACACCACCGTGCAGCCCTCTTTCACAAAATAATTTAGGTTAATGCATTATGATATACTTTACAATCCAACATATACTGCTCTTTCCACATGTTATGTGGCTGTATTCCCACCTATCTCATGCTCTGTGGGGTTGCCAGAAAGGACCATCGCAATGATTTCTCGCCCCTTGGAGCTGAGGCCCAGGCTGTATATGCTGGTGATGTTTGGACATTCTTCATTCACTGACTTCATAAGCTGAACATGTGAGACAAAGGAAGAGTAAACAGTAATGTACATGTGATGAGTAATTATTCCACATTTTTTAGGAGATTAACTGAAGATAATCATTGAAACTTAGTTGGTTAACATATATTAGAGGGGCAGATGCAGAGATACTTACAGCAACCATCTCTGAGTAGCTGTGGTATTTAAATTTCAGGTAATCCACTGGAGTCACTTCATTTTGTCTGTACAGGAAATCGCTTGGATCTGTGAGAAAAAGGAGATTGAAAATATATCACTCAACTTGTGTGTTTTGTTGCGTATTTGGAGGGGGGGGGGGTTACCTGGTACGGGGCACCCCAGGACCTCTAGTCTCATACAAAGAGAGCCGTTCCAGCTCTGAGGGATGATTCGGATATAGCGGGCCAGCACAGGCTCTGCAAGCTGGTTCATCACAGGAGTGTCTTTGTCACTGTTTGCAAAAAACAACTGGACAAGAGGACAAAAGTGTTGGGGTTAGCGAATCAGGAAAAGAGAAGAAAGAGATACAGGCTGTTCAAGGAGGTGACCTCACCCAATCAGCATATCCATCGTGGATGGTGGTCCATTCTCTGCTGTCATTGCTGAAGGCTAGGAAGTAGGATGTCACATAGTCACTCCTGTAAGAAAACAATATGAAGACATTGTGTTGAGTTCAGCAACAGAAAGAAGAGAATATATTTATATGTATGTATGTTTGTTTCATACTCATTCAAGGAGTGTCGTCCTTGAGTTATTACTCCAGTGAACTCTGTTTCCCTGCGAGCATCTATCTCAAACCAGTGGATCCTGTCCTCTGAATTTGCGCACCACGCTCCACCTCTCATGTTATCCTCATCATCAGAGCCCTGGGAACCATGGAGACCAGAACACATGCCTCTGAGTCCTTTGAGTTATTGGCGTTTTTGAGCATCAAGCTTAAGCATGCCATGACAGCTTGGATAGAACTAGGGGGTGTGTGTTTTAAACATTTACCAGATGATTTAATTATTTGGCTGAAGAAGAGATTCTCAGACTAAATGAAGTGAAAGACCAGCAGTAACAGTATTTTCCAATGCTACTAGCTGGAGTTTATTTTAAGGCATGATAGGCATTTGTAAGTATTAAAGTGTACCTGCATGTTGAGGCGTGCTCTTTGAGGTGTGAAACTGTACTGAGACATAGACGAGGCTGTAAGCTGGTCTGACTCAATCTTATGGGACTCCATCCCCAGAGGAGGACATTCTGATGTAAACACACACACACAGACACACAAGAGAAAATCAAGCAATATGTCAACAAAGTTTATTCATGGTTTCCAGATTTGAACAAAAGGCTGACTTACTCTTTGGCTCTTTGAAGACACGTGGTCTGTTCCTGGCTCGCTCCTCTGCCTCCTTAAGCTTCTGCGCTCTTTCTGCAAGAGGTTGAGAAAAAACAGTCTTAATGCAAAATAAATTGCACTCTCTTGTCTGAATAATGCTTCTCTTTCTATGCCCAGAAATGATCATTTAATTTGCTATAAATCCTCAAGAGGAAGTGAAGGAGGTGGCGTGTAGCAGAAAAAAGAAAAAAGGAAACAGATGCTATGATTTGGCTCCCAGTACAAGTTAGCTTTGATGTAAACTGATAATATTGACCCAGGAGAGTTGACGGACACTATTTAGTGCATCCTTATTTATATATGTGACACATTAAACTGTGTGGCACATTGAGATACTGCAGTTAATTGCTGGCAGCATGGCTGCCAGAATGAGAATGTAAACTCCTGCATCACAGGCTTGTTAACACACACTAATACGGTTTGTATAGGTATGAATGAATGAATGACTGAATGAATTGAATGAATTATACTTTATTGATCCCCGAGGGGAAATTGCATATATGTCAAATCATAAAAATTTCTGCATGTTAAACTACCCCCCTCTTTTTTTTTTCTTACCTTAGATGCAAATTGCAGCCGACCATACACACAAGAACCTTTTGACCCCACTGCTGACTGGGTTATTCATCATCTACTATGGGCTTTACTCCTCATCCTCCAGCTAACACGTGGCAACAATGAATGAGTGTGATGATACTTCATGCTTTCACTGTTACTTACACATTACAACATCCCCTGCCTGAAAACTCTCCCATGTTGTCTCTTCTTTATTACTCAAATCCGATGCGAGCATCTCCTTTTCAGTTAATCTTTTTGCTTTCGTTTCAGCTTATGTAAGATTTTTGAACTTTTAACATGCTTAATCTCCATTTTTGCTATGATGGAAGAACCTTTGTTCCCTTCGTGCTAGTGCCACTGATCTGCCTGATTGTGTGGAGGGAAATAACATCTGCATTCTCTTATGGGAGAAATGCGACCGAACATTTCAGAGCGCTGTGCTGTTCTCTGTTAGTGCCTTTGCTCTTAGGTCACAGGCCGTGTTCTTTGTTTTGGCAACTTCATGTAGTTTGACGTGAACATGCAGAAAGATATGATAAAAAAAATCCACATCTGGGTCCTTTTACCTTTTTCTTCCCTCTCCCTCTCTTTCTTGGCTCTTTCTCTCTCTTTCTCCATCCACTTTTCATCTGTCTCATCCTCTTTCCTCCCTGAATAAATATGAAATTAGAAAGTCATTAGTATTTTTATGGAGGTGTCTATGTATATACGAGCCTCATGCACAACAGTGTACAAACTGTTCAATAACATAAACAATAAATCAGGATCATTTATTCATCTGGAACGTTGTTGATCAAATGTTTGTTCTTGCGCTATGCTGATAAAGTTGTGGCAAAAAGACACTAAACTGATGGACCTGATAGATTACTTTTGGGTGTGGAACATATGAGTGAATGTGCTTACTCATTCCATAGTTGTCATAATCATCATACCAGGTCCTCTCGTAGGGAACTGTGGCTGTGGGCTCTTCAATATAAAAACCAAAACATGAAGTTAGACAACATTTTCCATCACTCAAAGTCACCGCTAAATTTTTACAAGATTACACAGTTTTTACCTCCAGTTTTACAGATTAGCCCTGCCTTGGTTTACTCAACCACAAGAATAGCTCTGCTTCTGTGATGTCTGCTGTGTAATCAAGCTGTTAAATCTTTAATTTGTGTTTTCAAGAATCCTAAGCTAGTTGGGATCAGATGACAGGGCAAACTTTGGAAAGTTTTGTTGTGGAACCAAGCAAAACCACCCACTCCTGTCTGAAAAGTAGGGCAGGTTGGTTTGCAGACTCACTGTAAAGTTATTCTCATGTGCTCATAAAGGCACAGATAAAACGAATATTGCAAATGTCTCTTAGTTTTTAGTACTAATGCCTAAGTCATCAACTCCGTCACAGAAAGTTTGCCATGTTTTCTGCCTGGCTGTGAATTTAATTTATAGCATGAATGAAAGGAGCCACCTGGTAGAACTTCCACTACGATTTCTTCTTCAACACCAGGAGAAGGTAGTTTTTCTCGCTCCTCTACTGCAAGAGGGAACAAGAAAACACAGTGAAGCATTCAAAAACCTAAAATGAGCTGTTATTCAAATATGAATAATCCAAACTGAGAGAGAGAGTTCGAAAACAGGACCGTGCCAGCATGAGTGGGTTAGAGGAAATCTTGGAAGAAAAGAGTTAGTGTAGCACTCTGGAGCAATGACAACAGAAGAGTGTCAAAATGTCACAGTCACAAGTTTTTCCAGTGTGTGATTTTGTGGAAAAAAAGTAAAGCTGTCCATGCTACTGACATCAGCTAAAGACAATAAAAGGTCATGAAAGATTTTTTTTAGGATTAAGTTTATACATTAGTTCATAAAGGTAAATTGCACCAAAAGTGAGCTTGTTTCCGTTGGCTGTGCCTCTTCAAAGGTTATAGCAACCATAGATAGATAGATAGATAGATAGATAGATAGATAGATAGATAGATAGATAGATAGATAGATAGATAGATAGAT
>JAOXYM010000012.1:21244376-21262885 GCA_028567055.1 Leptatherina wallacei | reverse complement strand
AGATAGATAGATAGATAGATAGATAGATAGATAGATAGATAGATAGATAGATAGATAGATAGATAGATAGATATTGCGAGGGAACATGCAGATCAGTCTGTGAGCATGTAAAATAAAATAAAATTTGATAAAATAAGATGAGATAAAATAAAATAAAATAAAATATAATAATTCAACAATTTAAACATTTAGCAATGTTTAATATTTTTGAGAACCAGAAAGTTTTATTTTCCCAAGACTATGTCTGACATGAATCAGATTTATTTTAAAACTTGACAACAGGCCAATTGAACAATTTCCAGTAGAATTGTTTTGCTTTCTTTTTCTGGAAATACCTCTCAGAAGCAGATTTGACTTCTTTTTGTTTTGATGTTGCAGTTAAAAGTAGTAATGATAACGGAGTGTGAAAGCTGTTGGCTCAACTTGTACTCATCTTTGGAATAACATTTTAAATCATTTTATATTTTTGAGAAAAAAAAAAGTTTTACTAAACGTTCACTCTCCAACATCTTCAGTCAAATCAAAGCCTAAACAAACAACATTACAAAAAAGGACTTAAACATACATGTGACGTCCCAGTAATCGCTGTCATCTGTTCGAACCTTCCCATCAACTTCAGGAGCAGTAGGGGTCGGGTCCACTTCTTTCCAGTAGCTTTCATAGTTATCTGTCACAAGAGGTTCTGTCTCGTCTCCTTTCCAGAAGTCATCATAGTTGTTGGGTGGAGAAATAGTCGACTCTCTCTCCTCTGGCTTCCAGTAGTCATATGTGGGCTCTGTGCTTGGAACCTCAGGTGGAAGCCTGGATGGAGTGGGGTTAGCTCCCCAGTAGTCATCGTCTGGTTGCCAGTAGTCATTGTCTGACGGAGAAACAGTTGGAAAAGCTCACTGATTGATGGCAGAAAAAAATATTATTTGCTTTTTAAATTACATTTACAGATATAGTATTTGTTTAATCATACTTGGATTTTAAAACTGGGTGGTACTTTTGTGCAGAAAAGGATCTCTCATAAATACTGAATGTTAATTAAAATGAGTAGGAAAGATTTTTGTTTCTTTCTGCCTAGTTTGGAACTGATTTTAGGAAAAGTAAACGATTACTCTTAATTCAATTTGTTTGCCAACAGTTGGTCAGAACGTGAATATAAAGGAGGATAGACTATGCATAGAAGATTAACATAGCATCTGGGTATGAAAATTAAAGCAGAAAAGAAAGATTATGAGAAAATGAGATCATTTATCATTTCACTTATTATCTCAATAATATTTTCTTAATGACTTCTTTCTGTCACTTCTCTGTCATAATAAAGCCTTTTGTAAATTTAGTGCTTGTGTAGAATAAAATAAATGTCAAGATGACACATTATAAGTTGTGGAATTTATATGAAATGGTAAACACATTTTATCTTCTGTTAGATGAGTCACCATTTTTTTAATTGATTAATTTGTTTTTGTAGACTAGAAAATACATCTGAAGGCTCATGTTTCATTTGTTCTTGCAGAATGCATCTGGGCCCCTTCTGTTCATAGACTTCCACCAGTCTTACATGTGCTGGGCCAATCACAACCATTTTTCCAATATTTAGCGTGTTTAGTACAGTATAATAAGGCTGAACAGACAAACAAAGATGAGTCATGTTCTACTGAACAGCTGTAGATCTTGGCAACAGTGCCTGATAGTAGATGTGGTGTAGCCTCTTTGTTTTAACTCTGAAAACAACTATTCTATTTGTCTTTTCATTATTTCCCTAGTCTTTATTATTTCTCTCCCCTATTTTTCCACCCTATTCATGGTGTAAGTTTCAGAGACCCATATGATCAGATTTTAGTGAGAAGCTGTTTTATAAGGGATGTAAATAAATCCAATTGCCATAAAAAAAAAAAATATATATAAGCCTTGAAAAGCCAACAAAATATTTACAGCCTCATATAGTCCCAGTGTGCATAGTTCTTACCAATATCAGGATAGTAGTCTGTGTATGTTTCAGGTTCAGTGGGGGATTCAGTTGGAATTGCTGGAAACAGGCAGACAGCAGGTCAACAACACTCATTCATGTCACTTTATGATTCAAGAACAAATATGGCTGCTGCGTCCTGTTCTCACTTGTTGTGGTGGGCGGTAGAGTTGTGGTTTTCTGTTTGTCCTTCTTTTTTCCCTTCTTGTCAGTTTTAGGCTTTTTTGTGGCATTTGGGTCTTTTGGTTCTTTGTTCTTCTTTTTGTCCTTCTTCTTCTTTTTGCTTTCATCCGGTGCTCTTCTCACCCTGCCCAGAATGTCTGAAAATTGGAGGAGAGAGATCTTTTTTAAAAGCACTCGTGGTCAATATCAAAATTGATCATTTGTAAGCAGATCATGTAACCTTGAAAAAAATAGAAAATTTAAAGTTCAATTTGGTTTTTTTCTGAAATACCCACTCTTCATTTCCCAAATCATGCAATTTAATTTCCTGACCTTAATTCAAAGTAAACACTCTTCAGATGTTTTTACCACACTGGTTTTGTGATAAATGACCAGTTATCATGCATAGATCACAATCTTTATCATTCAATATTTATTGAGTACATATGTTGAAAATGAATAAACGTTTACAATGTTCAAACATTTGCATAATTTATAAGCAATAGATTTTCTAATTAAGCTCTGCAATTAAAGGGGCTTTTCTGTAATGTGAAAACCCAGTGAGGTCAGGCAGAATCCAGACTGTTGGATTCATTTCATTGGCTGCTTGAGGTCCATCACTATTTCCTTTTGAGGGTGTCTGAAGTCCTTCAGCATTACCATGGAAAATGCATCTCTTTCTTTCCATCAGTTGTACTCTATTAACTCAGCTCTAATGACACCAAATCTGTCCAGATACTCAAGAAACACATCACTCTCTCTTCAAAATCAAAACCTGAAGCCTTGTAAAGAAGCTGTAGAGTTGGCAAACTGCTAAAAGCACATTAGTCCTGAAAATCCGTCTTCCAGCATGAAGACAGACAAGCGTTAGCTCAGCATTAATCATACAGAGCAGGAACTGAGCTAGTGGAAAAGGTCATAAAGGTCATAAAAAATCTGTCTGTAAGACGCTGCTCTCTGTACTTTCATGTAATGTCTGGTGGGAGGTAAACAAATGGGTCTGTTGTGTTTATTCCCCTCTGTGAAGAAGTATCAGCGGATAGGTGAACTCCCTGGACTTTCTCGTGCTGGTTGGAGCCGTCACAAATTGAATTTATGTTTGTCTGTGTCTGTGTTTTCTCTTCCATAAAGTGTCATTACTTCATCACTCAGACCTTTCCTCAGCAGCTTTGATGTCTTGTCTGTGTTGCAGATCTCTGCATATCTAAATGAGTTAAAATGGACTTTTATCCACTTACCTGCCTGAGCAGTCCTTTCTGTCTCTCTCTTGACCTTGATGCTGCTGCCCAGTGGGTATGCATCCCCTATAAGTTCTTGCACACTTTCTGGGTCATCCAAGGACTTATCTTGCAGCTGAACCTCTGCTGGCTTCTCCCTTCGAGACTGCTGGAGAGAAACTATCCCCCCAGCACTCCTCCCTTCTATGGGAATCAACAGGCAGCAAAGGGCCAGCAGAGCCACAGACACAGTCACTGCGGGACTTTTCATACCTACTGATCTTCCAGCTGCAAAATCCTTTAATTTGGAGTTTACACTCGTCTGTTTCAGCCGTTCAGAGCTCACACCAGTTTATTCTCCAGAAGAATTCAAGTCTCTTCTCCTTTCCTGTATTCTCTTTCCATGTGATTCACCTTTTACTCCAGTGGGGAAATTTCAGCAGCTCCACACGTACCCACAGCCACAATGTGTCAACCAAGCTCAGACTGGGCTAGACAGCAATAGAGGGGGAGGGGGGAGGGATAGGCAGGGAGGAAAGGGAGGTAGGTTGCAGAGACAGAGGGACAGATTCAAAGCAAAGCAGTAATCCAGTCAAATGAATAGACAGAGTTCCTAATAACCCTACAGTGATGGTCAGCTGAAAAAACAGAGTTAGACCAGAGGATTCCCTTCACCTGCCGGACAAGTTAGAACAGGTGCAGTGGTAGGACAGTAAATGGGGGGGAGAGGGTGAAGGAGGGGAGCTAAGGGTCCAGACAGTTGGGTTTTCAACTCCTGGGTGTAAGGAGAAGTATTCACCTTTATGTCTGCAGCTTGTGTTGAATTCCTCTGCAGAGAACTGCAGTGAGTGCAGGAGAGAGGAGCAATTCCTTGAACACCAGATTCCTCAAACAAAGGGGGAGGAGGAGAAAGTGAAAGAAGGGGGAGGCAGGGGTTTTACATGTGTGATAACAAACCAAAAACATATCTAGTCATCAGAGAGAGGGTTTTAAAACAAATGAAAAAAGGCGGGGATAAAAGTTAAGATTTTTCAGCCCATGGCTTGCTGTAGTTGGATTGCTTTTTGCTTCTCTCTTCAGGATAGTATGTCGTTCATTCACTCCTTTCTGGAAGAAAAGTTATGGTAGGCAATGGGGACAGAGGAGCACACACAAAAGATGGGAAAATTGTTTCAGCAGATGACAGAATTATAACCTTTGTGAGATCTGGTGTTTTCTTTGCCATCCCCCCATCCGTCTCCTGCTCTGTCTGCTGTTTGGAGAGTTTGTCAGGGTCCTTAAATGCTGTATGTTTAGTATTGTTCGCTTCCAGTCTACAAAACTCTTTTCCATATAATTTGGGAAGTTTTCTGAAATGTCAACAAGACTCTTAATATTTATTTGACAGGCACAAGTACAAAGGAATGATTTTCAGTGTCTTCCTCCACAAAGTCTACTATATTCAGAAAATATATAATAATAATGATAATGATAATAATAATAATACCTTTTATATATCTAGATGTAAATGGGACAAACTCAAAAAGGTTGTGATGGAGGCATGTTAACCAATGCTCGAGATTCTTCTCCTCGTAATACACCGAGACAGATGGACTGCAGGCAAGCCAGACAAACACACACCCATACACAATCAGGTCACACATTTTAGGTTGTAAATGTGTAAATATAAACCTGTGCATCATGTGTTGCCATCATACATGGAACTCATATCATTACTGAAGCTGGCTTTTCCACCTTTCATTGATAATAATCTCGATGGCTTTTCTCATATTTGACATATTGAACCAAACATCTATTTTTTTTCCTCTCAAAAGTTGCAGAAATGTGGTCAGTCTTAGATCTGAGAAGGGTTTGTATCCAAAGAACGAGATGGTGTTTCTGAGCAGAGTAGATATGGCTTCTTCCTTGCATGATGTGGTTTCAGGTTACCTTTCTAGATGCAGCAGCAGCAGCAAACTGAGTTGAGTTAAAATGGTTTTTCAACATTCTCTTGAGCTCATGTTGATAGATTGATCATGGCTTCTGATTAATGATTCTCCTGAGGACATGAAAGTCATACACATCCCACAATTTTATCTGTCCTTGGCCTTCATACACAAACTCCAAGCTTACCAACCTATATGACCAAAATACTTAAATTCCTAATAGAAAATTATATTATAGTGTAGTACAAGTCAGTGCACAGTTGAGTCAACCAATGATGGAGTTTGATCCAGCCCTTTAATTGGATCATCATCCTTGTGCAAGTATATGTGCATAAGAGGACAGTCGCTTCAAAACTGCTGTATAACAAAATATTCAAGACATTCTATCACTTTTAGCCTTTTCTGTGGGAGGTCATTGCACATGTGAGAATGGCCAAATTCACTGCACAAGTGTCTTTAAGTTACTTGTATGGTGATTTTGTCAGAATTTATTGCCAGGATTTTATAAGAGCAGAGTTAGACTCTCTAAGTGCTTTAAGTGACTTGCCAGTTGACATAGAGTGCCAATGGGCTGCTTTTCCACTCAGTTTCACCACTTGTATGTTCTATTAACACTTCTGCCTTTCTGTGCCTCTCACAAGATTTGTTTATGTCTTCTAAATACTGTACATTGATGTTTCATTGGACTATCTTAAACTGTGAGGCTAGAAAAACAGAACTGCCTTTAAAAGAAATGGACTGTGGAGAATTTGATTTTAAGAAAACTATCAAATTGTGCAACCATATCTATGAAGGATATGACTACCGCTGTGAAGAATTCAGCCCATAGTTCAAGTTACAGTGAGGTCAAGCAGAGGCCTTTCAGCTGGCAGGGTTACAGACACCCACAGGGGAGCAAGCTGTTTTTTTAAACCAAAACTATTTAATAACACAATAAAAGCACAGGGAAAGATTAGTCACACAATACACTTACATAAGTTGGCTAGTTCCTGATTAATTCAATATCTCATGATGGAAAAAACATTTTAAAATGCCTACTTTGATTTTATTCAAGTTCTTCCATTTATTTTTTGCTCATATTTTACAGGAAAATGCACTTCTATCTCTGCTATTAACCTCTGTGTTTATATAATAACAGTTAACTGCTTACTTTCTGTCATTTTGCATAAAATTCTCATCACCAGTTTCTAAAATATGATGCATGCTGTTGTGGATTAAATGATCAATCATGTATAACTGCATTAAAGAAAAATAGTAAAAAATTCGATGGATTGGCGACCTGTCCAGGGTGTACCCTGCCTCTCGACTGATAATTGCTGGGATAGACTCCAACCCCCCCCCCCCGCGACCCTGAATCGGATTAAGAGGTACAGAAAATGAATAGTTTATACAGTAATATTTACTGTACAAAAAAAGCCCTAACTTTACTTCAAGATGTCTGAACATATTTTTCTTTATGCAAATCAAAGGGTGACATTCAAAGAGATGATGAAGAGTGAGCATGACTACAGTCATCAAAGAGGACAGTTGTTTACTCTGAGCACAGGCAGCACGTATAGTTTAATTAGCTCTTCGGTGGTTACAACCAAAATCACAGAACTTTACACACTTGGGCGTTAATGGATCTGACATGCGTCTGTAAATTCCCTTGTGTCAGCATGAGTGGAGCAGTATGCATAATGTTTAGCGTCTGCACGTAGCCTTGAGCTGAGCGTCAGGATCTGCTGGGCAGGAAACAATGACATCAGAGAAAGAAAAAAAAAGACTAGAGTTGGGGGAGGGAAGTCAAGAGTAAGAGTGAAAAAAAAAACATAGCAATCCAGCAGGCTCACTAGGTACAAATGGAAACAGATTTATAGATCTCCATCCTTCTCTGTTCACTGCATTCTCACTGGATCTCACACCCAGTTGGATTTCTGGGACAAGACTGGTTTCTGTGTTCTATATTATCAGCCCTTTCAATAACTCTTAAGTGATATAATTCTAGTCGTGTTTATGCTTCATTCTCCCCTCAGACCACCATTCTTTGTACATTAACTCAATGCTAAAGCAAGCTAGGATTGCTCGGAAAAATCTCAGGAGACCTGGAAACAGCTCACGGAACTGTGATTTTATTCACATTAGAGATGAATAAAAAAAAATTGGCAGAAAGATGTTTCCATTCCGAGCATGTTGTGATTCAGCAGATCCACCACATCCCAGTCATCTGGCACTGTGGGATGGGAGCCATGGGTCTTATTGAGCACAGATGTAGCATGAAGCACCAAGACGCCTTTCGAAACACTTTAACCTTATCGACCCATGACCAAAATCAGCTTGGACTGAGAGGTTTCAAATATTTGGAGTGGGTTGGATCCTAATTTGGCAGCAAAATGTAAGTACATCTGCAACATTGTAGTAGTTTGCACCACTTATGAGACATGAAAGGCTGCCTGAAAGGCCTTAGACTGCCAGTTCATAAGCTCCACACAGCTTGCCAGCATCAGACAAACTTTTAAGTTTCATCAAAATGTTCTAATTGAGAAGTATCTTTAATTTTCAGAGTTGATTCAGTTTTGAAAACTAAATCTCTGACATATAGTTTGTGGTGCAAAAATGCAAATTAAACTTAGTGAGCAGACTCATCTTGGCAGATTCTTAATATGAGGCTAATATGCATCACCAAACATAACATGCGGCACACTGACCAAAAAAATAAAAAAAATCAAAGTGTGCTCTCTAGTGGCTGAATAATAGAAAGAGTCGTGGAAAACTAGACACCAAAGACATGTCCTATGATTTTCTTTTCTTTTTTACCAGTCATGTTTGTAGCTTAACAAAACCCACAGAGGAATGACTCACTGCTGAAAAATTCTAAAATTCAGTAAATAAAAAATTAAAAAATAAACTTTTTTCATCACTTTTTGGTGGTTTTACTTCTGATCCTTTCCATCTTTCTGCTGTTGCATTGAAATTTCCCCGCTGGGGATGAATAAAGGTCTTTCTTAACTTCTTATCTTAATAAAGCAAAAATGGAAAAAAAATAAAGTCACCTTTGGTTTGTCATACACATGAATGCTGCTTTTTGTGATAATTCAATTTTTTTTAAAGTTGCACTTCAATCTAAAATATTGTATTTGATAAATATTGATACCTTTGTACATTTTTCAAAACAATTAAGTCTTTTTTTTTTTTTTTTTTAATATAGGAGAGAGAAAAGCTAGTTTTTTGTGTAGCATACTAAATAGAGTTTGCATGGAATAGCACATGCCGGTATGGTTATTTATCACACTCAATACATGAAAGAATCAGATAATAGCTTTTAGACAGCATTTATTTAGCTTTCTCCATACAATACATTTAATGTACAACAGCACATACTGTTTTCTGAAATAACTCTGTATAAAATAGGGCTTCTACAATCAAGGTACAGTCATAAACTGCTCTGAGGGACATGACGACGGCAACAGTAAAACACCTTCATATAAAGCGCAGGATATTGAGAAGTGATTGTATTTGCCGAGCTGCTGCTGTAGGAAGCAGAAGTTCCCACCACAGCTCTCAGAGCGTCAGATATCCTGCAAGAACCCGTTTTTTTCTTCTTCTTTCATTTTCCTTATTTCTGGTTTCTCAGCTGAAGAACGGAAAAAGATGGTCAAATTTATAAAGAATATGATCTATTACGACAGCTGAAATTAAACATAACTTTTGGTAATATGAGAATAAATCAGGCCTTGTTTGGATACAGAATATATATCAAGGTCAAAGCATACACAGCATTATGACTGCTAGTCAAGGTTATATCTTTACAATCAAAAGATTAAACGGTTTCTGACTGGCGCTGTAAAGACAGGATTGGTTCTCTGTGTTTTCCTGACATCAAACACTTATATCACAGCAAAAGTATAGCTACTAGCACTGAAGCCACAAGAAAACCAGCTTATTTCAACATGGTAAACATCAGCCAATTAAAGTTCGTCTGAGAAAAAGGTTTTTTTCTTCTTTTAAATTTGCAGATGTCAAAATGTGTGGGCCTATATAGTGTCAGTAAGTAGAATACACATAACATCGACCAGCTTTTCTGTTAGTTTGTCGTTACGGTGAGCTTCAGCGGGATGAATACACATCATATAACATTTCCAATTGGTATGAGAGAAGGCCTAAGTACGAAGAAACATAAAAAGATAAGTGTCTGTCTGAGAGGCCAAACAAACAACAGGAGAGAGAAAAGAGAGATTTGTCTCAAGTCTTGAGGTAAGCAATGTGTTTCAGTATAATGCCCTACAGACAATCATACAAGTACAATCATTAATTCTCTATATACAAACTTCCTGATTTACATACACTGTACTGCTCCTCAGTTTAAGATTTAATAAAACTAAATATGAGATTATAGCAATGGTGCAATTATTCTTGAGTGATGAGGGGGAATATGACTTCACAAAGCCCGTTTCATGATTTGAAAAACAATGAACATTGCAATATGGCTATTGAAGATGGCCTGTTTCCTCTAGCATACATCACACATACTTATCAAATATCTACAACAGTGCAAATTTTCCTGATCAATCAAAAACATATCAAAAAACACAACTGGCATAACTACATCAGCTCATTCTTGAAGTTATAAGGGTGGAGAACAGAGATGGTGAGTAATGACTTATTAACCAAAATGTACATGACTATACTGTACTAGTTCATTAGGCTGGCATGTTATATGGGTATCAAGTCTGCATGCTGCGTTACATGAATGCAGGAGGTCTACTGTGGCACGATGGCTCAAATGAAAGAAGAAAAAAAAAAAAAAGGAGGGGAGGATAAACCAGCGCTCTACCCCACATGGCTCCACCGGATGTAGGCACTGAATTTACTATCACCATCTTAGGGGACAAGTTTGAGCTCAATAACATGTCAAGCTTATTCCATATCATTTTCAAAACATACACTATGCCACCTAAATGTGTGACTACTCAAGGAGGCTTAAGATAAATATGAAATGTATGTGCTATAGTAGTAACTGTTTGCACACTCATTGACACTACATACTGTAACTGAGACATGACATCAACAAGCTTTACAAAGAAGAGGAGGCTATAGGATGCTACAGTACTAGTGCTACCTGAACATGCTACAGACTGAGACTACAAAGATGGGAGCATAGTTTTACATGTGCACAAAGAATGAGTCCGCTTTGCAGCAGAGCTTTACCCATCCAAGACCACAGAGAAAGGAAAAAAAAGCAAAACCAAAAATCAAGTCTGTTGTTTTAGGATTTACATATTATCCTCATAAATGTTATGTACCATTTTTAGAATAACTGAAGTACCATCTCTGCAGCTTGATGGATAAAGTACTTAGTAAAGCTGGCTTATTGTGTGCAAAGGAAAGCACCCCATCTGTAGTCAGTTTCTGTCATATGACTCACATACATACATACGCAAACACATTCGCTTGCACAAGTGCACAAACCCTGAAGTTAGGAACAATTTCTATCAACACACATCAATAGTGTTTTGATTATCATAGAGAAAGAGCTAGGATTGCATACTGTACCACACATCTCCTACATATCCTAGGAGAGGCACCCTTCATTAGTATTAGCTCAATCATTTCACCACACACACATACCAAAAAGCCTATACACACACACACACACACACACACACACACACACACAGGAATAAAATTTTAAACTCTTCAAAAAAGGAAAAAGAAATTACAATCACATGCTTTATAACGGAATGTTGAGAAAGCTCATACCAGGCCTTTGGCTTCAGCTGGGACCAAGCCGAGCACACTCACTCTGTTATGAAACATCTCCTCCGCTTTGACGCAACAAGCTGAGAAATCAGACGACTTTTAGACATTCTGGTGAAACTAAGGAGTGTTAAGATCCTTCTTTAGGTCATTAAACCATCAGTCTGACAATAAAATTCTGAAGTGCTGTTACATAACTGGGAAGTTATGATTAAAGGGAGCCTTGTTCCATTCAGAAAGGGCGTAAACTGTCATTTTTAAAATTACTCAAAATATACTTCCCTATAATTAGTGCGAGTCTGAACTTTATCTATCAGACCCCTGGAAACATACATTGGTGTCATCCAACAGCCGGCTTGACCTCCACACATCTGGACTAAATATTCTTTCATGTATATCATTCACATATAAAGCAAGCGGCATTCAAAACCCATTGTGTATATTTCTGAGGACAAGGTGTATTAGTAATTTCTGTTCCCTGCCAAAACTGTTCTATAATCTTTCTGGATTTTCCATCTTTCTCTCCCCTCTCATGTTGATAGAAAACCTGCTTCAAACTGGTTAATGTTCTCTCTTATTGCCGTGAAGTTTACATGATGTTTAACAGTTGCACTGCTTGCGAATCATCAGTATCTGGAGTGCGAGAGAAAGCTGAGCCTTTGATAAAGCTATGCCATGTTCCCTCTCTGCTATGTAAACATACTGTGGCCGAGAGATCCTTGCAACACAAATGTGTACATTTTGGACTTCTAAACCGGTGTAGTTTAACCAGAATTTGGCAGCTATTAATTTGGCTACTACCTTTACAGAAAAGTGCATACATTCACTTTCTTTTCCTTTTTTCCCTCTTTTTTTGTTGTTGTGACATCGTAAATTTTAATATGCGACTGTTCTGAATCCTATGTTTAAAAAATAAATTATAACAAAAATCAAATTTATCTCTGAAAGATCTCCACATTTAATCTGATCAAAGTGCAGCACCCCAGCATCCGTGGAAGGTGTAGAAATGTTTGAATAGGTTCAGATAAGGCCCTGACTTGGGGCTGGTGGGCTCTTCTTTTACCTCTGAGTAAGCCAGCCACTCATACATTAATCGACATACTCACAGAACAGGATAGCTCTGATACACCCTCACACATAATCGCACACAGAGTCTAACTTAGATGAGTTTGGCCTCTCCCTCCATGTCTGGTGGTAGATCACACACTCCAGTGAAGTGCATCTCCTTTCCCCTGTTTCCCTGTGCTGGACCAGCTCTGGCCCCTCGTTCCCCCAGGCTGGGAGACGGCTGTTGGGCCTGAGGGTCTGGCGATGTCCCACGGGGGATTCCACCTGCCCGCTTCTCTTTCAGGAAGACCTCTAGTCGGCGCAGCATCTGCTTGGGGTTCTTTTTGGCAAACAGCTCCACTTCTGTGGGTTAGAAAACAGAAAATATGGGTCCCATGCAGGGTTCACAGTCTGTTCTTATTCTCACACTCGCATTCAAAAAGGAGGAGCTTAACATTTTGGAAAAACATACTTACATGATTACAGTTATAGTAGATTAATACAACTCATATTTGATTTAAAAATATGAAGCCAGAAGCTTAACTTAGCACCAAGAGTGGAGCAAATGTCAATACCGATCTTGTCGACTTAATAACACATAACTAACCTGTTCATCCATACAAAATCTGAAGAAATCGACAGCTCCTCGTTAAAAAAGAAATAAAAAAATACTCTTGTGGATTAATAATGCATTTCTATATCTGAATCTGAAACGATAACTCATCCACATTAGTGGTTCATAACCTGAAGTCCCCAATGATTACTCAGCAGTGCATGAGGTCTGCAATCCAAGTCAAGGTGTGTTTATTTAGTTTATTTAAAAACAAGAAGCGGCAGAGTCCTAAATCTAACAATACACAGTGCAAAGATGCCTTTAAAAGACAAACTGGAGTGAAAGGTTCGAAAAATGTTTTAAACTGGGAACCACAACAATGTCCACTGCAAATGAAACTGTAGTGATACTATGTATGTGTGTGTGTGTGTGTGTGTGTGTCTTTATCCACTGATACACTGGATATGAACATGCTTTGAGAAGAAATTAAGTCTTGTTTTACAAATGTTACTGTATACTTATAAAAAGAATCATTAATGTGATGGACTTCTTCATTTCTATCTTTGAAGATATAGAATGCATCAGCTGTGATGATGGCCTCATTCATTTCTAAGCTTTCAGTGTCAAAAGAAATATTAACAAGAGAATGCAAACAAAGTTTTGGACTGGGGTGCGTACAGCAGTAAAGGTTAGGAACCACAGATGTACAAGAATCTTAGCTGTAGTTTTTATATTTGGGCTTTTAAGGGACATTTTGCCACACAGACATAGGCAAGCTATGGAAGTTTTCATATTTTATGCCAAAAAAATAAATAATAAAGTATAAATAAAGTATATTTCATTTCATTTCAAATTAGGATAACTATTGGCTGTAATGTCACACGTAGGAGACAGTAAATCTTCTCAAAACAAGAGAATGAACAAAGATGACTGTTGAAAAGTTACTTTTTAATCAAGATAGACTAAATTAATATTTTTTTCTAATTAAATGCTTTGTTTTTTGTTTTTTTTTCATGGCTGTACAATTTTTCTATTAATTTATTTAACATTTATTAAAAATGGCTGTTCATATGTGAGGTTTTAACGTTATTAAGAACAAGAGCAAAGTCATTTTCTCTACCTTTTAGTACAAAGCCAGAGTCAGCAATGGTCTTCTGTTGGGTCTTCCACAGTTGGTAAAGGTGCAGATATGTGGCAACATAAAACTCATTCAGCACACCAACCACTTGCTGACGACGATTGCACTCTCTGATATGAACAAAGGCAGAGAAAGTTGTTGCTGAATCCAGACAGTAAATGACAAAAAGACAGCAAGCCACATACATATTCCATGAGCTACAATAAAGAAAAAAAAAAGCAAGGTGGTGCGACTCACTTGGACAGGGCCTCTTCTCTGAGCACTTGCAAAGCAATGCGCGTCATGTTGATTGACATCACACTGAATGGAAAGTTCTAAACAGGGAAAAAAAAAAAGGCAAGGAAATGTTGAGTCCACATGAAGTAATCTCTGAAAGCATAATTACTGGAACAAAAACTGGAACATGCTCATCTTGTAGCAGACTTTGCTGATACCTGCGTAGGGTGCTGTGATAACTTGTAGATATCCCTAGCCAATGGCAGAGTCTCTGGGTCCATCACAAAGTACAGAGTATGCATCAGTCCAAGGAAACCAGTGCCACGTAGGTCAGTGGATGGGTCTGTGCCTGCAGTACAAAAAAACCAGCACAGGTACTTCTTGTTTGATGCGAGTGCCATCAACAATTTTGAATGCAGAGGACTCTGAAATATATTTCTATCAATTAATATCTTTATATAGAAAAAACACTTATCAGTTTAACCAAAGAATTTGACGTATTTTTAAGCATTAAAGTCACATATTGTGAAAATAATATGTTTACATCAAATGAGGTTATGTCTTACCCTGAAAGCCAATGTTTTCCCAGTGTGCACCATAGCGGGGACAGTCCAGCCTGCTGCCAATCAGCCTTTTATAAATGGTCTGCAAGACACGCATGTGGACTGTTTGGCTGTTATCCACTGGGCCTATAAAACATAGACAGAGACAAATATGTGGTTTAATAGAAGCCCTCATGATTTTTACACCTGGCGGCATGATTACACAAACAGACCCACTAAACACACTCACACTGTGCAATGGCAAAGACAAGATCCCTCTCCTCCAGAAGTTCCCTGTGAAGTCGTGGAGGCCCAAAGAGGAAGTGTGTGATTGCAGCCAGACCAGTCCTACGAATAGTTGGCTGGATATTCCTCTACAGATGGCAGTGGGCACAAAAAGAAAATACTCCTTTACAATGACAGTCAGTTGTTAATAAGCTAATCCAAAACCTGATTCGCAGTTAAATGTTCAATTGTGGGTACAATTTCATCTGCATTTCGCTATTACATTTTTCTAATCTAAGAAAATGTTCCTGAAATAATGCATTGTCTCAATTTGCCATCTTAAGTTGTATTTCTTACCAGCAAGTCCCCAAGGTCTGTGGTCTGGAAGTACTGCAGGGCTTCATTGAAGGAGATGAGTGGGGTTGGGTTGGAGTCTTCAGTCAGAGCTGTTTGGGCATTACATAAAAGTTATTGTTTTACATCATCATGTTACAGTGGCACGCAAGTTTGAGTACCCCTTGTCACTGTTGTAGCTACTCTGAATAGCTAAATCAGTAAAAGACGACTTTTTCAAAGAATGGCACTTCTTTCATATTAAAGTCAGATTTTTTCTTTTAATCTTCCATCTTTTATAGTTTCAACACAATAAAAAGGTGTAGAAAGAGCCAATACTAATGTTTGGTCTGAATAACTTAACAAGTCCTTTGGCAAACATCCCTAGCTGTTAAAGGATTTTTGTAGCCAGTTAAGAGTCGATCAATTCTTGTTGTTCCTCCAGTCTTTATGCACAAGTTTTGTTTCTTTGTAGTTCTGTGTGACCCTCAGTCATGTTTGATTTGGCATTTCTTGTGAGGTCTGTAGAGTAGAGTTTAAATTATGTTAAGCCTGGTGGACAATGAAGGTCACAACAAACCTTCTGCTTAAGCAGATTTTCAGTTGTGTTTTAGATGAATGTCCCATTGTAGAGTCCATCCTCTCAGAGTGATGTTTACCTCCTGAATTTGCTGGCATTTCTTTGAATTCATCCCACACTTTACCAATTCCTCATGCACTGACTCCAAACAGGTTCCAAGCAATATTGATCCACTTCTGTGTTTTACAAATAGAGAGGTGTTTCTATTTGGTAAGAATGTAGAGGTTTTTGGTTCTTTTCCCCTCCAGGTGCAGTTAATGCTAGAAACTCTTTTAGTTTCTTAAAATCAGCTTGATATCTAACACTACTGTAAACTAAAGCTTTTTTCCCCATTGTATGGCCTGAAGAAGTATTATTGGCAATTAAAAAGGCAGCTTGCTCTCGGTACAAGGTTTGGGAAGTGACTGCATTTATTAAGCCTTGAAATCTGCATCACCTGACCTTATCTAATGTTAGCCAAACAAGCCATATTCCCAACAAGTACCTTGGACAGAGGCCTTGTGTAAAATCTCTTGGGGGGGATGGGACATATTTTTGCATCATCCTCTTTTCCCTGTTTTTCCCAGTAAAATCTATAATATAAATCAGATCATTGTCTCTTCACTTAACTAATTACAATGACAGATTTCTTTTTTTACCCCAAGTGTTTACATAAAGCCCTCTATAAAGTCACCTTCATCCTGTTGCAAACAGGTGAAACTGCAAGTCATGTCTTACCTGGCTGGATGGTTTCCAGAGCATCCCACTCCTGCCTGGCCTTTTCCAGCTCTTCATTTTCCCTGTCCTCTGTAAAAAGAGCCACACAGGAAGAAAGGGAGAACCAATTGAAACACTGGTCTCGCAAGTATTTCACTGTATCATGTAACCAGGAGGAGCATCCTCTTGACCAGACTGGTTCATTTGTAGTTCTAAATCTTTCCTGAATAACAGAGCTGAACCCTTCAGACTGCCTCTGAGATCAAGTGTTTCCTCAAAACGGGCAGCTTTCACTCCTTAGTGATTTTCTGGCTGTAGGGCCTGCTTGGTATCTAGGATATATTCATATGGGAAGAAGATGAAATGAAAGAGGGGATGGGAATATTACCTGCAGATTTGGGTGGGTCCACTCCTGCAGCAAGGGTCTGCAGAAGACCATTCTGCTTCAGTGCTGAAATCTGGACATTAAAAAAAATTAAATTGAATTACATTGCATTTAAAGAAGGTCCGATTTTTATCAAAGTGCGATACTATGAATAAGAAGTAACTACCGGCAGGGATCTGAGAGGTGCACTGCCATTGGTGTGGTCTTTGCCATTGTGACTGGTTACCACTCCGTTCATGACCTGAAAATAGGTCACAGACAATGCCTAAATACAAAAACTCTTCCTAGCAACATCTAATTACAGGATCACTTAGATCAATTAGAGGTGATTTTTAGCTCACAGGCTTATGGTTGGTGTGTCCATTGGTGATCTCCTCTAAAGGTTTATGCTCATGTGACAAACCATTCAGACCCTAAATAGGAGGACAAAGACACAATGCTTAACATCAATGTGGCGATCACAGAAACTTTGCTGAGGAAAGGACATCGTCCATCATCCCGGAACAACAGCAGAACATTGCTCTTCTGTGACAAATCGTATACCTCGATCCCACAACAAATACAAATAATATTAATAAAAGTAATAAAAGTTATATTTCTACACATTTAATAAAAGGTAAGCCATTATCACTGCACAATCTCTTACATACTTTCATCATTTGATTTTTCAAATGAAATTTTCCCTCCTGAAAATTAATGCAAAGTTCTAATACATAAAATTTGATGGGCCAAATGATATCTTAGAAAATTGTGCACGTCAATTTCCCTTAGGGGATCAACAAAAAGTATCTATCTATCTATCTATGATAACTTTGATTTTATAAGAACGCTTTCTGTGAAGGCCAACATATGAGAGCAGTTTAAATGATTAAATGAAGAGCAGTTTATCCAACTGTTTACAAATGCAGGACAGAGAGCAGGGAGCTAGAGGTAATGTTATGGCTACAACACCAAGTTTTAGGGATAAGCGTAAATGTCCTGTCAGCTGCCACCACAGCAACATGCCAAGTTGGATCAAAGATTACAGCTAAAGCAGGGAGACAAGAGTTGACTTTTGGCCTCAAGTTAAACACGTGTCACATACTGCTTAAACAAATGAGCTCTTAATTGAGCAGGAAGAGAAAATGTAACTCGTGGAAGTAACACAAAAAATGTGGCAAAAATTGTCCTCCTTGGTCACATTTGCATTTTGCCAGTGCCCTCACCACTAGAGGGAACATGAGGCGGTGTCTGCAACACAGAGATGTTGCTCAGGTAGTGCAGCTCATGCAGGATGGTACATCAATGAGCACTGTGGCAAGGAGGATGAGCCCTGCCAGAGCTCTACAAAATGACCTCAAGGACGCCTTTAATGTGCATGTTTCTGCTCAAACTGTCAGAAACAGACTCCTTCAGTAAGGTATGAGGGCCCGACATCCACAAGTGGGGTTTGTGCTCACAGCCCAACATCATGCAGCTGATAAGCATTTCCCAGAGAAGACCAGGATTTGCAGATTGGCCTTTGACGCCCTGTGCTCTTTATAAGAGAGCAGGGTTCACATTGAGCACATGTGACAGACATGAGTCTGGAGACGCCATGGAAAATTTTGCTGCCTGCCACATTCTCCAGCATGACCAGTTTGGCTGTGGGTCAGTGAAAGAATGGGGAGGTATATCCTTGAAGGGCCAAACAGACCTCCATGTGCTAGCCAGAGGAGACCATATGCTCCTGCACTGGGATCTGGGTTCCTTCTGATGCAGGACAATGCTCGACCTCATGTTGCTGGAGTGTGTCAGCAGTTCCTACATAATGAAGGCATT
>JAOXYM010000012.1:21226357-21244276 GCA_028567055.1 Leptatherina wallacei | reverse complement strand
TGGTTCCATTCACTGTCCACGTTGCACCACAGACTGTCCAGGGGTTGACTGATGCCCTGATCCAAGTCTGAGAGGATGTCCCTCAGGAGAACATCTGTTGTCTCATCAGGAGCATGCCCAGAAGTTGTAGGGAGTGCATACAGGCATGTGGAGGCCACACACATTATTGAGCCTCATTTTGAATTGTCTTGAGAAATTTCCACAGATGTTGGGTCAACCAGTGATCTGATCTTTCTACTTTTGAGTATGATTCTGAATCCAGACCTCCAAGGGTTAATGATTTGACTTCCATTTATCATTCTCATGTTTTGTTCTCAACACATTCCACTATATAATAAATAAAGATTTTCAACTCAAATATTTTATTCATCAAGATCTAAGGTGTGTTGTTTAAGTGCTCCTTTTCTGAGCAGTGTATATAAAAGAAAAGAGGAAAAATAAGAAAGAAAGGATAAGGGGGGAATACCGGTACCTCAGTACAGGATGTTATGTCAATGTCCTCTTCCATTGCATCTGAGCTTGCTGGCTATTAAAGTTGTTCCTGATTCTTGCCTCTAATGGCTTCTAAAGTCATGAAGTGAGGTGGGTTGAGGAGCTGAAGCAAGGTCCACCATGGTTTCTGTAGTGCACACTTGTAGAGACTGTAAATACCTATGCTTTTCTCATCTTCTCCTCAAATATGTAGAGCTCTTAATGTCCACACTCAGCAGCAAGATTTCACAAACTGGTTTTATCAGCCTTGATTGAATGGGCAGGTATCAGTCTGTAAGAGCTGACTCAGATAAATGTCTACCCATCAATATGCAAGTTCTCGGGAAACCTGCTTCCTTCCTCTCCTCCACAGATCGGCCCTCTGGTTCAGCCCCACCAGAGGTGCATTGAAGCTGCATAATGACATTGCTTCTCAGGGCTGGGTTCTCCCTGTCCAAAACACTTCATTACTTTGGCACTAATGACAAATCCAGTATGCATCTAGAAGTACAAGTACACCTGCAGATTAATGTACTTGCACCTAAACTATGTTACTATGCGATTTAAGCTTCACATGAAGCAAATATCCAGAGTGAGAACTGCCAAAGAAGATGTGGGTCACGGGAAAAGTTCTGGTGTGGCCCAAACTTCTAAGGTTGAGTGTGCAGACGCACACAATACCTGAAAATCAAAGCAAAAACACAATGTCAAATTCATAAGTTGAACAAAAGTACAACTACAATGTCAAACCTTAAGTATGAAAAATTATCAACTCTTAGACATGAATAAAACAATGTTGCAGCACAATCATCACCATTATTAATACCCATTTAAATGTTTTAATTATTTGTTGCCCCCCCCCCCAACGTCATATTGCTACTTTTACTGAAGCAACTGATCTGCATACTTTCACCAGCACTGTATAAATCACTTGAAAGTTACACTTGCAATGAAGCATTAAAGAGTACCTGTGCAGTGCCTCATCAAAAGTAAAATCAACTATCCAATAACTTGGGGGGGAGTAGATGTCTGCAAAAGCCAAACACATCCCCGATACGTCAGCTAGCAACCAGTATCTCTAGCAACCAACAAGCTAGCAGTACGTCAACTAGCAGCCCCGCTGACAAAGACGCAGGTACAGCTTTATTTCAAAGCGACAAATAAACGGCTGCCTTTGCAGCATGAAAGTCGACTAAAAAATCTGCACCAAAAGTCTAAATAATTTTTGAAACAACTACAACGTGCAGTTAAGCAGCCAAGACCTACTTACGTTGGCTAACGCAAGAAAAAGCCAGCTGCCAGGCTAACTAACGGGCTAACCCTAGCTCTATTGAACTGTAACGGAGATGGAGTCAGTCCCAAATCCGACAGTGACGCGCGAATAAATCTACTTTAGTCTTTCAGATGAATGAAATACGCTGCAAACATCGCGTGTCATTGCGTGTCCAACAAAATCATGCGATATGAACCCTTTTAAAAGTACCTCAGTTTCTGATTGTTTCTCCCTCCAATCTCAGCTTCCCTTCCCCCGTCCAGTGGCCACGGTAACTCCAAGTGCATCTCGGGAATCGTAGTTTTCCGTCCGTCAATAGCTTCATTACGTCATTCCTTTTGTCTTGCTCAGGTGGAACATCCAAGTGATACTTTTGAATTGTACCTCAAAGAGTCAACATCCATTATGGAATTTTCTTTTCCATGTCTTCACCCTGGTATTGTGTTTCAATTTTATATCATAAAGTCATTAGAAACTAATCTTTCCACAACAACTGCTTTAAATAAAAGAAAAATCTTGAATCCAGATCAAAATTAATATAAAATGCTCCTTACTTCTAACCCCAGCAAAGACTCTACATGTACATTTACATACACGTTTATGAAAACACACCTCAGCTTGTTATATTATACCCCATCCCCACTGTTACTGTGAAATGGGACAGTTTCTTTGTCAGGTGCAGAGCATAGATATAAACCAAAGTGGACAGTTTTTGGGTTTATACAAGGAAAGATCCAATAAAAACAAAGCTGAAAGTAAGGAATATAAGGAGTAAACAGCAGAATATGAAAACCCTGAAATGAGAATAAGTTGATGTGTGGTCTAAATTGCTCTGGTTGAGGGAAAGATGACCCTCTGCTTAAATATTACATCATCACTAAGTCATACAACTCTTTAACAGAAATGACTTCTGGAAAAATTCTTTGCAGAATCTGTGCCTTTATAACTCCGGATAATTCACAATTCAGTAGAAAACAATGCATCTACTTTTCACTGGATCAGTTTTATCCTGAAAAAATTGTTACTGTTGCTGTTTCTAATATAATGGGCAGGGGAAGGGAGGTCTCCTTCACAAAGGTCCCTCTGCATCCCAAAACATAGTGTGGCCTTAATGGGTCTTTAACACTGGATAGGGAAATGGTTGGTAACAGTAACATCGACAGATACAGTAATTAAATTATGTGTTCCTTATGAAGTGCAAGAATTTATTTTCAATTCTCTACTGATGAAATTAATAATAAAAAAAGCTGAACAAAAAAAGAAAGAGAGAACAAGAGAAAAGGCAAAAAAAAAAGGAACGGAAAAAATCAATCAATCAAGACTTTTGTCGGGGCCAAGGATTTGATACGGCTGCCAGATAGCTTGTTACACAACTTATATGCTCTAGATGAATTCCCATTTTCCATTCCAGCAACAATTTGCTTCTCTCTTCTCATTACAAAAATAACGGAATAACATTTTAATGGCAGCAATGCATGTCACATCTGCTTATGCTCAGATACTGAGGAGTTTTCAACAGATGTAAATTATTTGCCTCTGGAACATTCTTTCAAGTGCAGCATTACACGAACCAGGACTTGGAGCTATGCTAAAATGAGTGTTTGTAGAGCATGCAGAAGTCAGTATCAACCTTTCTGAAGATTTGCCTCAGGCACAATTTTTCAAAAGGTTTATGGAAAAAGTGAAAATGGCTAACCCTCAGTGCCCAGCCACAAGTCAGCTGTTTTCCTATTATATTTAAAAAATTACCCTCATACTTCAGTTATTTGACATGATTTCATAACTGAAATAAAACAGATAGTTAGGTGAAATAAAAAGTACAACTTCTTTAAATTTAGAGGTTTTACATTAATTTAGAAATATATCCTCTCAGGTCTTAAAATTAGGTAAACACAACCTTAGATAAACAACAGCGTATGACATATCGCACAATGTCATTATTCATTTAAAAAAAAAAAGCCAAGTCCACCCTCCTTGCTTCTATAAAATTTAAGAGCCAGATGCTGTCAGTCAAATGCACTTGATAACTGATCATCAGTATGTGTGTCCACATATAAAAGCAGACGTTATAGCAGTTTTGTTGGTCTTGTGGCATTCAGTTGTGTTACAACAGACACTCCATTTAGTTTACTGTGGCTTAATTTTTCTTAAATAAATAATGACCTCTGTCCTTCAGTTTGACTAATTCTGGCCTCTGTTTTCTACACCGCGGCCAAGAAAACGAGCTGTTACAAAACATTTTGGATTGAACAAAGCTACACAAAATTGACCAAATGTTACACAGCTGGCAATAATGGAGGACAGATTTCCTGTTTGGGAAGAAATCCACTGTTACTTGATCTTGGGGAATGTGCTGCTGGCTCACACTGAACTGCCGCTGGGTTCCTTGCACATCGAATGGCCGGACACCTGCTCATTCTGGCAAACCGACAGTCTGAAAACCCATTAAGAAGCAGGAAAACATCTTTATGATCTACATTTGCCTTAGTTTAAAAAAATAAACTTGAAATTCATCCATTGCTCCCTGTCAAAGTGGAAGAATTGAAGTCTCTGTGGCAAAGGATGTGTGGAAAAACACTAACAAGTCTTTACACTCTGTATTAAGAAAATGACCAATGGAATTATGGATTTAATGAGATTTTATTTAAGCTCTAATCCATCAAGAAAGGACAGTCTTTGTCAATAGCATAGAAAAAGCATGAATATCAGTCACACCACTGTTATTCATTGACTCAGCTATCACTGTAATACAATGCATTTATGTAATATCAATAAGTACAAAACTGAAAGAAAAGTGCAATTTACAAAAGAAAGAACTAGAAGAGAGAACAATATCCAGAGAATTATCAAAAAGAAACACTACATGTTAGTGTACTCAGAGTTTCTGCCAAGGTGGAGTTATTTGGACAAATGAGTCATTTAAGCTTGTATTACTGCAGCATGGGACCTCACCAGTAGGAGGCGCCAGTAAGGCCTGCAAATTCTACTTTTTGTGGGATAATTTGTGTGATGACAATAAACCATCAAAAATACACAGTAACTGTTAGCAGCCAGGTAATTATTGATCTAGGAGGGTGATTGAAGCTTTGTTCACAATTTATTCTTTATGATAGGAAAAACATCCATGTATTTCAGCTGATGAAAACAACAATCACTTTAATTCAGTCTGTATATAGGATATCGTGCGCTTCTTGTTGGTGCTGACATTGTTAGGATGTGCAGCCCTGTCTCTGAAATTTTGAAGATTCTTTTGTGGTCCGTTGCAGGAATTTGAGTTTTTTAGTTTATATTGAATCTATTAGCTCTTCGTTGTAAATAGTTGTAGCACATCTATGTATCCTTAAGTGTTGGATGTCCAATGTCCTGTCTTACTCGTTTACTGAAGCTTTTCTTAATGGTTCAGTGGTCTTTTTGTGATTTGAGACACTGCAGTCTTTTTAAATTGTCATTTTCTTATGTAAATAAATTAATAGATAAATATATATAATTTTTAATTTAAGGTCTAACTTTAATAAGTAGAAACACGCTCATAATTTACATGTTTGGTGTCCAGACACATCTTTTCTTTTCCTAAAAGATTTAATGTGACCTTTGATACTAACAGTCTAGAGCAGCAAAACTTTCTAACTCAGCCTTGTGTAAAATTTTTGGCAGTGATGCTATTTTGATGATCTATTATATGAAGAAAAACTACTAAATAAGTGTAGAAATTTCCCAAAGATATCAGAAAAGCTTGAAACTGTCTGGATTTTCTTGTTGCTTACTACTAAGCAGATTTAGATGAGTGTTTTAATTGATGGAGGTGGCTCCTCTGCAACTGTTCAGCACTTTGTGCTCATGCTCAGGAGGCATCCAGTGTCAGCAGGCGTGAGCCATCTCCATAGAGGCATTATTTGCCATCCTGTGCCGGAGGTGGTTGGCAAAATCCACCTGCGTCTGAGAGAGCACTTTGTTTATGATTGTCTTGGGGATCCAGCCCTGCAAATGACAAAGACAAAGCCAGTGTTAGACTGATTGTTATGATGTTTTTTACAGTTGTCAATTCTTCCATCACTCGACAGAAATAACAAGATGGGACAATTGCTTATACCTTTAGATCTATATTCAATAACCAGGTAAACTTGGTCTTATTTGGGTCTTCAGTGCAGGGCTTCATCACTATGCAAGTAGGCCCATTCTCCGCTCTGAAATAGTCATGAATAATTCTCAATTTTAACAAGATCATTCATCCATCCATGGTTAACAAGTAGTGTATCATCACCACAATCACCACCATCCAATTTATAGTTCTATTGAAGTACCTGATTACACCCTTCTGCTCGGGCATTTTTGAGTGTTGAGTGGACATCCCAGCCAGAAAGCAGGTGGATCCTCTGCGTTTGGTGCAGCGGACGCTAACAAAGTCCCTTGGTCCCACCACATTGCCAGGCGTCTCTGCTGATACCTCATGGGTTATCATTGTGTCCTGGCCGATCTTTTGGAGAATCTGTTGCATCACAATGTAAAATGTCTTCAATAACCTTGAGAACGTATTTTCAGATTCAACCTAACAGTGAATTTAGAATGGCATAAAAAAGAATATCTAGTCCCTGAGAATTAAGTTTCCAACTTGCAGCACTGAAGATCTCTTACTTTGACTTGTTTGACATTAGGATTCCACTCCCCCATTTGCTCCATATTTCCCACCAGCTCCTCATAAAGGTTGTCAGGATGTTGCTCTAGAACCACTTCTAGTTTGAACACTTTCCCAATGTCAGGTAGTACCTTGCTCAAAACCTTATCTCCATTTGCCTGCAGAAAGTTAGAAAACAGGCTCAGGAATGATGTGACATTGACACATTATCACCAACGGACATTATTCAGCAGATTTTCATTCAACTGTATTGAGTCTGTTTCATTATTGTACTCACAGCTACTGTTTCAATGGTCCAACCATCCTGCTCGCTGAGGATGTTGATGGCTTTCTGCAGTGCATCCTCACCTTGCTTCACATAAGACATCTCCTCCTCATTGTACCCTTCTTCCTCTTCAATCCGAGAACCTTTACACAGAGTAGCAGGCTACTAAAACATGTGTGGTAAAATCCCACAACTCTCTTATTGTTTTCTGTGACTACGTACAAGTTTTGTGGCATTATACTGATTTATTAATCACAACTCACTGAGAAGGGAGCTTCGTCGCCGGACTTGGCTGATCCAATTGCTGGGACCTGGACCTGCCAGTCGGTTCAACTCATGGTGAATCGCCACCATGGCATTCTTTCTCAAACCTGGAAAAGAAAAAGAGAAAACACTCAAAAACACAGATGTTAAATGTGCAATGA
Source organism: Leptatherina wallacei (assembly GCA_028567055.1). Taxonomy (NCBI): domain Eukaryota; kingdom Metazoa; phylum Chordata; class Actinopteri; order Atheriniformes; family Atherinidae; genus Leptatherina; species Leptatherina wallacei. The sequence goes on along the minus strand of JAOXYM010000012.1, from coordinate 21,237,209 downwards.
AACAACCAGAAAAGGAAATAACAAGAAAACATTTGGCTGATTTCATTCGCCCATCATTCATCAGGCTGCATGCAGAGCCCAACTGGGAAATTGTAAAACAGGAATAAAACTAGGTCAACATTACTGAATGATAAACCAACTGGATTCAATCACTCACCTGTCATGTTCCTCATATGTCGATAGGAGATGCCGGCACATAGTTTAAAAGTTGCAGGCAGCATTTTTTCTGTTGAAGGAGTCTCTGGCAGCTTTAAGAGGAATCCAAAATTTTAAAAGCAAGAGTTCCACAAAGGCTCTAATCTTTGAGCTGTAAATGTTCAACTGAGTAGCAGAGAGTGCTGCGGTGATGCTTGGGCTTCTTTCTGTAACAACTGAAAGCATGCGTATATATAAGACGGCTGGCCACAAGGCCATCTTGCTATCGCTGCGTAGATAAACACACAGATTAACTTGCTGTTCCGGTGACCATGTCACCAAGGTTGCCCTGTGGACACGACGAGCATGTTTCAGACTCTTACAAACATTGTGTGAGATAACATCCAGTGCCCGGCCCCACTGCTTGGTACACATACACATACATTCCATACCGGGGAGGGGGGGATGACACAAGGAGGAGCAGCCTCTCCTAAGTGATGGGAGCATCCAGGAAACTGCAGGTCAACTGCAGAGACCCTGAGTGACTCGTCCATCCCTTCATGGTCCATTACAGCATAAAAACTCTGTGGAATTCAAGGGCAAATGATTTTCCATTCGCTTTGGTTTGTTTCATCCTGATTATGATTGATATCTCTGAATGAGCTTTCATAACTCCTCTGCCATTACAAGTGAGTGGAAATGGCCTGTCAGCAAGTCAAATGTTCTGGACTTGTGACTGGGATCTTTTTAACAGCTGGCGGTAGATTATTTGGATATAGATTTACGTTTATAACAGTTTTTCCAGGAGTCTAATCACACCCAAACTGAGTAACGTCACTTTGTACATGACAGTGTACACAAATGTTTCTTTTTCTCAATGAGTCACTTGTTTGCTGACGAAAAAGAACATACATAACATCATGCGTAGCCTTATTACTTTATCTGCTTTCTTGATGTAATCAGAAGCTATTTTATCTTGTTTTGTGTAAGACCAGAAGAAAAAGAGAAAGAAAAAAAGCTCTAAAAACCATGACTTAAGAAAACAGTTAGTGAGAAAAAGTTAGAAAAAAAAGTTGTTTTGTTTACATATAGACAGAAAATAATTAGTAATTGTTAAATACATTTAAATGGAGCTAAATCTATATTTTTTCTATTTTTCACTTTCCTTTATATGAGTGGTAAATGCAGGATTTTTTGTTTGTTTTTTAAACTGATGACAGCTTTGCTCTGATACTTGTAAAAAAGATAACAGACAGAGATACAGAAAGCAGGCTGTACAGAAGTAAACAAAAAAGCAGGGAGGTATGCTGTGTGAATTGACTCTGTGAAAAATTAAATAAAAATAAAAAAATTAAGCAGAGAGGATATATCATAAAATTGGTCCTATCAAAATTTTCAAGGTTGAACTTTGACTCTTCCTCCTTCTGGAAGATTTTCCAGAAGGCTCAATCGGATGACAAATGACTCACCATCACCTGATGAAAACATGTTTTGTGAACCTTGCTGAGCAAATCCAAGAAAAACACAACACTATCTAACAGTAATATTGCTTCAACGAGCTGCATGTCAAAAATGCTCTAAGAGTCAATAGCGTATGCGATCACAGGCATGGAAACCTGTCAGGAGAGAAATGGGTCATCTGATTAGTGCAGGAACAAGAAGGGAGAAAACAAGAAGTGATTAATGGATCCTACAGTAAGGCTGAAGTCACCTTAACCTGCAACCTCATGTCCGTCCGGCCTTCTGCGGGCTGAGTTCTCTCATTCAACATGGGAACATACAGGCCTAGGACTAGCTGACACCTCACAGAGCCAGTGTGGATGGACCAACCATGTCTCTTGTACTGTAAAGCTTTTTTTTCTTTTTAAACAAAGAATCAGGAGCCAAAGTGGGTCATATGCCTGATTTGGCAAGAGTTGAATTCCGTTTTGAGCTTCAGTCTTGCATTAAATTGCTTTTGTTTAATGTGGATCCAAGGCTGGCAAGTGTACCTGGAATCAGAAGGTCAAAGAGTCTTCCGTATAATAAGTGTTAGTAGAAAATCATTTTTTATTGGAATTGTGGGCTAACATGTTTCATTTTACAATGCCGCTAAGCTATAAAAACTTTTGGATAAGGATTTCACTTGCAAATGACATTCACTGTATTTAGTTAAAGGTTTGTCTTGCAAGAAGAGGGTTGATCCCTACTCACATCTGTTCAAACCTACTCATCTCATACTGCTTCTAATCATTGTTTTGTGCATCATTTTATTTATGTGTGTTTTTATTGATTTATTATTGTTGTTTTATGTTGTAAGGTGACCTTGAGTGTCAGGAAAGGCGCCAACAAATAAAATGTAGTATTATTATTATTATTATTATCCACAGCATCTTTGCAAAATGCCATCCTGTTTTGGCACTTAAAAAAATCATAAGAAAATATTTCAGCAGTCATTCCATCAAGTTTAAAAGATCTTTCCTGTAGTGCAACAATACTAACAAAATAAGGATGTTTACCATTGAAAACATCCACTTAATACCAGCCTCAAATTAGCCATCAAATAATATTTTTGTGCATGTTCCACCTTAACTAAAACTTAAAAGGTCACGCTTTTCATAAAACTCCGAGCTCACTGCACAGCGATTGTCTCCATCAATTTTAGCAACAGGCCAAGTCTTTTGATAATACAAATCTGACATGTCTTGGTGAGTGATAGTTCTCCTAAAGCAGGATGTCACACAAAACAGATCAAAGCTTTGCAGTCCAGTGTAAAACACAACCAACATTACAAAAAAAAAACCCACTGGAGAATCATAAGTCACAACAATAAAAAAACAAACATGATAAGTTGGTTGTGTTTTGCACTTCACAGTTATAGCAGCATCTCTGTGCATTTAAAACAGCTATAATTAGGAAGATTGTGAAGCCAATGTCTTTAAGTATGAGCACACATTTAAATATGAACATGTAAGAACATAGACAGAGAAGACAGGGCAATAAAGAGACAGACAAACTGTTGAGTATTCAAACTATAGTACAGAGTTTATTGGGACTTGAATGACACAGTGGGTTTGGCTTTCACATGCACTCAGCACTTTGCTGTACATCACATTAAGAAGGAAAATTCCCTCATGGACTCCCTGCACTCCATCCTTTACTCCTCCTTCCCTTTGCTTCTAACAAACTGTGTGAGTCTGTGTGTATTTGTGTTCCCCAGCGAAGCAAACAGAGCATGAAAGTCAGAGAATAAACAAAGTGCTGATGTCTGTGTGGGCATTGTCTGGGAGATCATGCTAACAAGGAGGCACTTCAGTCTGATTCAGATTCTTTTTTCCATATCAAGTATGCAGAGAGAGAGAGAGAGAGAGAGAGAGAGAGAGAGAGAGAGAAAGAGAAAGAGAAAAAAAATAGGCCTGTGTGAGATCAGTAAGGACTATTAAAATTACTGCATGGTACAGCTTTTACTACCTCAAAGAAGGAAAATACCACATTCTTAAAACTAGCAGAAGAGACAGAGCTCTTCCTCCCTTTTAATTGGCTGTGTCGCTGCGAGAAGGCCACTTCTTAGTGTGGAGATCCTCTGGTGTCTTCCTCTCCTTCTCTTCCTCCTCCTAGGCTCTGACATGAAGGAGCTGGGCTGATTAAAGAAGATTCAGATAAGGTAAACCTTTCACATAGCTGCTTATACCCTGTGTCTTTGATTACAGTTGGGCACAAAACAAGAGGAAGACCCTTTAGATTTGTGAGGCATTTTGAAGAGCACATTAAGGGTAAGTGTCAATGGGCAAAATATGTGTATAAAAATAAAAAATAAAAACTGTACATGAAACAACAATGGCTATGCAGCAATATCGTTTACATGGAAAAGGCATAGGGAGGACAAGAACACTTAAGTTTCGGATGTAGAAAAGAAGCGGCAAGTGACAGTATCAATACAATAATGTGCCTTAATGATCAGAGGTAAAACATTTTCATTTGGTAACAAAACAGCATGACATTATTTTAAATTGTGCAACTTGTAAGTCAGGCTGAGTGCATGTGTTCCTCTCCACTCCATGGGGACTGTGCAGAAAATTTAACCAACAAATCAAAAAAAAAAAAAACAAACAAAAAAGATTTCTGTCTCTGTACAGCATATTCATTAGGTTTTGAAACTCCACATAATGTCAAATATAAAGTGACACTGTAAACCAAGGGAGACAACGTCTGGGTGTATAAGATGGTAACATCAGTGGAATGAGGTATGCAGAAGCGAAAGAGATCCAGCTGTCCATAGTTACACTTGTCCATGCAATGAAAACACAACACGATTCTCACAATTCTGAATGTGTGCGTCTATCTGATTGTGTATGTACTGTATGTATGTGTGCTTTAAGCAGTATGATATGTCTGCAGGCTCATATCTAGAGAAAGTGTATAAAAGGGATCGCACATTCTGATCCTCCTGTGGTTCTACACGACAGCTAAAAACCTTCAACAATTCAACATGACAACAGTATCACAAAACTAAAACTGCAATCTTTGGCCTGAGTGTACACAAGGCAATGTACATTATGTGTTGAGGTTGTTGAGGCGATGTGTTCTGAATGTTTAGGAGTGATCTGAGGTACAGGAGGTGAAGCACAGAGAAAGAATAATTTAAGAGTATGAGTTGTGCAGACGGTGACATGTAAGGGTTGTACATAGATGAGAGAGAGATAATGGTACAAGATGCAGGCCAGAAAGAACAAGACTATAAATGACTGAAAAGAAACTCCTTTTCTTGAGAAACAAAAATATTCACCAAGACCCCCCAAACGTCAATTCCCTGTGGTGGTCTTTACTATACAGTGGATCCCCTGAATATTAGCTTTTACTCTACCTTTTTCTGTTTTTATCAACATCAGTGGCTCTGTTCTATAGTCCAACAATCCTGAGGGTAAGTAAGGTTTGTCCGAATATTTCCAAACATCGCTGCAACATTGACTCGTCCTACAACAAATGCCCAGGGTCTCGGGAGCCGGTCACCCCCCCTCCCTCCCTCCCCCCATGCCTCCCTCCCTCCCTCCCTCCCCATGGGCTGACCATTTAGGCTTTTAAACAGGCTGTCTCCGGCTGCTGCACAGGCCCCAGCTGTGGACCAATCAGCAGCAGGGAAGCCCTTCTGAGCTCCTTCCCTTTGTGTTTGTGTGTGGCTCCCACACTGTCACTGCGCCACTAGGGGGCAGAGTTGGACATGGAGTCCACAGAATTTACACTGGAAGACTGCACACGGCTGTTGGAAATAGACACCTCTGGGTGCTGCAGTAAATTCAAAGAGAGAGAGAAGAAAAAATCTGTGTGGGTTAACTTCAATAAGCACGTCTGGATTTGCGAGAGTATCTGTGTGCTCACTTACATGCCTCCTGAAGATCCTGTCCAGCAGGCTGCGTCTGGGTGGCTCTGGCGGCTGATTCCAGTCCAGATCAGGAGGTCTCGTCCCTTGAGGCCCAAACACATTCAAATCTCTAAAACACTCAGTTTCTATCATCTAGACGACAGGAGAGAAAAAAAAGGGAAATCATAAGGAACAAAAAACATTTGATGACCAGTACATTAGCTTCTCCAGTACTTACACAATCTGTACCAGATAAAGTACATTCACTTACCTCATTCTGCCATGGGATGGAAACACTTCCTGTAGCAAATTTGGAGTAGAAATCGTTGTCAGTTTGGTCCAAATTTACTCCCTTGACCGTGGAGAACTGCTCAATGTCCAAAACATCCTTACAGTACACTGCCCGAGGCTGAGAGAGGGCAATGACCATGGAAAAAATGGGGTTGAGCGGAAAATGTGGAGACAAGTTTATCTTAATAGATCATTTATCACCACAGAATTTTACTTGATGTTCTTGGGAGGACATTTTATCCCGTGATGGCCATTTTGGACTATGTTTATTACTGTAACAACTAAAACAGCTATGATAAGGGCCTAGCTTCGTAGTAAGTTTTAGCCGTGGGATTGATTTAAACGTGCCAAATATGCAGGAAAATAAACTACTCACATCAGGCACGAAGGGAGGTTCCACTATTCCAGCCTCCATCCTCTTGAAGTTGATGTTTTTGAAGAATGAGTGGGCCTTGACGCCTGCTGCTCCATCCGCCTTGCACCCCAGCCTCTGCTTAGGGTCTTTGGTGAGCAGCTGGACGGCAGAAGCAGAGATGAATCATTCAGTTGTTCATCATTTTACATTTCTCTGTCTCTACAAACATGTATCCATGAAACCTTACCATTCTACAGATCGCCTTGGCATCCTCCGTAAACTTTTCATTGTACTCCTCCTCTTCCTCTTGCACCCTCCTCTCCACTTCCTCTCGCTTTACTCGTTCTTTGCGGGCTCGGAACGGCGATCGCCCGGCAGTCATCTCATAAACGAGGCAGCCCAGTCCCCACCAATCAGGACTCATGGCATACTTTTCATTGTTGATCACCTCCGGAGCTGGAGAGAAATGAAAACAGTTTGTTTTGGTTCAAGAATTCAAAAATGTACTTTTGGAAATGTTTTATGTAGTATTTCTTACCCATGTAGCCTACTGTCCCCACTCTGCCTCTTATAAGTTCTCCATCGGGTACTTTGATGGCCAGGCCCAGGTCAGAAATGCGAATGTGTCCTGCAGAGTCATCAGATGACAATGTCTTTAAAAAGTGCATGCAAAGCTATGTCATACAGATTTCATTATGAGGCAACAGTGTGGTTTGACAAACAAAATGCTGTGCAAAGCAATAACCAGAAATCTGAGCTACTGATGTTTCAAAACTCACCATTGTCATCTAAGAGGATGTTCTCCGGTTTCAAATCCCTACAAATAATAAAGCATGTGAGGAACAAAATCACCAATTCACATAGAAACATGGAAAAAAATGTTTGAAACTTCATGTTAAAATGCCTTAGAGTGCTACCTGTAAACAATGGATTCCCTGTGCAAATGACCAAGTCCACAGCAGATCTGAGCAGCATAAAACTGGATTCTGTCTTTATCAAAGCCAGGCGTGCCCATGTTGTAGATGTGAAACTTCAGGTCTCCGCCATTCATGATGGTCAGCACCAGACATAGAGCATCTTTGGTCTCATATGCATACGCTAAGCTCACCTTAAAGAACACAAGAGTACGTTAAGTGGGATAAATGTACTACATGGATGCAGATGAGATCACTAAAATGCATGAGCAGCTAAATATTCCTTATTATTCATTTACTCACAACAAATCTACTGTTGACTTTCTCTAAAATTTGCTTCTCGTTGAGGGCCATTGATTCTCCTTTTCTCTTCTTGATCCTTTTTTTCTCCAGCTTCTTGCAGGCGTACATCTTTCCTGTTGCTCTGACTTGACAGGCACACACCTGAAAAGAAAACCAAAATGGTAAATTGGAGAGCACTATGCTTTAGAGACGACAGTTACAGCCCTCACTGCATGTCTTACCTCTCCAAATCCTCCCTTTCCCAGAACTCTGTACTGTCTGAAGGTGTCTTTAGTGATTGGTTGCCTGACAGAACACAGATACAGCAAAATCCATTAATAGATGCTTATGTGGTATTGATCAAGACAGAGATATTATCTGCAGAATTCAATATCATCCTGAGTCTGTTTCCTGCACAGAGGGTGGGGTCTCTTGAATATAATTTCACTTTCCAGACATAGATACAATCAAGGCTGCTGTGAAAGCCTTCTGCCCTCTGCATAAAATATTTTCCTGTCCAGAAATGTGATTCTTTCTTTTTCTTTTAATCTAGAAGTTGCTCTATTAGCTTCAAATATGTGTCACAGTATATAACAATTCAAAATGTCCAATATGTTGATTTATCTGTGATTTAACTGCAGCTTTTTTTATGGCTTTATGGGGGCTCTGTTGTTTTTTTTAAAGTTCTATGGTGGACTTGGACAAAGAAAAACCAACCAACCAACCTCTCCAGCATCTTCCACTGCAGGAAGCGGTCAAAGTACATGCTGTTCTGGTAGTCTGAAAATGGAGCTCCACTCAGGTAGTCATGGACAGCCCTGGTCCAACACACAACACAGTCAACTCAATCAAAACACTTACAACTGAGGAAAAAGAAAATCCATGTCACAGAGAAAGAATATGGTTGCAAAGTAAAAAAAAAATGGAAAAGAAAAAAGGTGAGGCACTGGAAGGCAGGTGAACGTAAGTGAATGAGCTGCTCACTTTCGACAGTTGCTGAAGATCTCCTTACAAGGACTGAGCTCGAGGTTCTCTCTGCATTGCTCCGCAAAAGTCTCCGCTACGTCTACTCGCTGAGGTGACTACATGAACACATGTAAACATACAGTTATATGTGTGCACACATGCACAGAAACATCAATTTTTATTATATGCACTGATTCATGTAAGGAGAGATACATATAACATATACTTTGGGTCACCAGTACAAAACATAGTAAATTTTGTGTTCACTTTGCAAAGAGGTGTAGTACATTTGTTACTTTGACTGCTAATATACACACACACACACACACACACACACACACACACACACACACACACACACACACATACATATATATATATATATATATATATATATATAGCAGCAAGGAGGCGAAACTATTTATCCTCCTTGTTGATATATATATATCAGCAAGGAAGATAAATAGTTTCGCAGTTTCATACATATGTAAGATAAAGAAGGGCTCAGAGAGTGATGAAATTTATCAGATAAACAAACTTACTTGTTGAGAGAGAAATGCCTTGATGATCTGGTCCCCTCTACTTTTTCTTTTTTCATCAGGTGTCACCTCATAGTCTTCCTAAATAGCCAAAAAAAACTCCATGAGCAATATCCTATGCAGGATCTCTATTACATACCATTATCAACATCAGTAAATCATAAACTTAACTTTAGTCCATGGTCTTTAATGTTCCTAGTAAATCGCTTCCTTCTTAGAAGCTCCCTTTTATCACAGCATGATTAATTATTTAGTAGATCTACCAGATCAGATATAAATAATTTATAATGATTTGTGGGTTGCTAGGTGGTGAAATATTTTTGGGTGATTTCTGAACTTGTGTTGCCAAGCTAACCAAGTTAAGTCCGTACTACTGAGCTCTAAATTGCAGAATTTGATTAATGATTTGTTTAAAATGAGGAAACATTCCCCCTTAAAAACCATCAGGGGAAATAACAAAACCAAAAGCTTAAACATAGCTCAAGGGTTTCATACCCATCCAACCAGAAGAAGTCAGCTGAGATAAATGAGATGTTAGTGAAAAGAATATCCTCTTGAAATACACCGATGATTTAGGACTTGGGCCAGAGGCCCGGATGCTTAACTTTTTTTCCTCTGCGCTTTTCAGCAGTGAAAAAAACAAAACAAAAAACACCAAACTTCATTTGAATTCTCTCTCTCTCTCTCTTAATTGTAGAAAAGCTATTTCTTCATGCTTGTCATTGACATGAAGCCGCTTCACAAGCACAAACCTCTCACTCTGCATCTCTGCGCCCGTCCATCACACTCACATGAACATATGCTGCTCTCTGCTCAGCGTTGAACATATGTGGCCGCTGACACAAGCATGTTGCACCGTTTCACTCTGAACGTTTCACAAAGGCAGTGACATGAAAAGCGCTCTGATGCGTTTCATAGTCAGCCCTTTTAACTTCTCAAGCAGCGGAAGCAACATGGCGTCCCATGCTGCATGGTGGCCCCACTCTTTCTATTAGTGGGCTTTTTCCAGTATGGCCCTGCGTTGCTTGGCAACCACACAGTAAACACGGTGGGATTCCTTGAGGTCCTGGAGTGTCACAGTGTGTCACTCTAACGTCACCAGCTTTCCACTACAAAACACATACACACACACACACACACACACACACACACACACACATATTCACGTATATATGCAGTGCATGCACACTTAAGCCTGGAGCTTAAGGAAAAATGGGCTTTAAAAAGCTACAGCGTCACTGACACTTCAGAACAATGTGAAAAAAAAGAAAAAAAAGACCAAAAGACCACAGACAAATATTCCATATACAAACATAAACTTTGAAGAAAGTGACTGAAATAAAGAGTGAAATAGAGAAGGAGTGAATTGCTGCCAAATGTTGATAAATTGAGGGTTTGTTATCAGAAGCTCCAAAGACTTTACACACACAGAGATACTCTCACAAACCCCCACACATGAACTCACACCATGAGTAAAAGAGCTGTCTGACTTCTATTCCTTTGGTTGGTTTGGAGGGGGGCTTTAGCCTTTTGAAAGTACAGATTTTCCAAAACAAACATAAACTGTACACAAACACCCCATCATAATGTAAGAACAACCACTGGAACCCACTGGAATCCACTTAAGGTGCATTCCTTCCTCTGCTCCACACACCGAAGCACACACACTCCATCTTCCTCCTGAACTGGTGTGTTTTAAACGCACTCCTCCACAGTTCTTACCGACTGCCCAACTAATTAACAAATTCTCTGAAATGACTAGATTATATGATGAATCTGTCGATAAAACCTTACAACTGTGCAGGGGTTTTCAATCACTTGAAAAGCATGCATCTGCCCAGCTGTAATTACACTTAGGCCTGGCTTATTAAGTGGGAGCGTGGCATCAGAGTTTCTCACCATGGACTGACTGCAGAATTAGCTCCAACATGCATTTGGGATGTAAGAAGGTTCCAGGGGTCGTCACTTTTAGGACTGGGTGGTTAAAAGAGGCTGAAGAAAAGGAGGGATGGGGGGGGGGGGGGGGGGGGGG
>JAOXYM010000012.1:21209665-21221077 GCA_028567055.1 Leptatherina wallacei | reverse complement strand
GAGCCAATTCATAACAAATAGCCTTGCTAAGGAAACCAACAGACTGGATGAATCTAGTCTTCGATCCAATCCCCATCCTGAGCAGCTAGAGACGACGGTGACGGTCTTCAGACAGAGGCTTCTACACTTCCATTGCGGTAATTGCAGTTGTGGTGGGTATAGAAGGGGATTCATATCCATTACAAACACCAGAGTAGTTTTCCTCTTTTATAAAAAAAATCAAAAATGCTTTTTTTTCCCCATTTGGGAAAAAAAAAATCCTGCTTAATTTATCTGAAGTAGAGTGTAAAGCAATCGTGTAAGCTGCCTCGGAGCATTTTAAGCAACTAAAGTAATATTGACTCTGGTTTGATCCTTCTTTTTGTGGGAGGGTGTTATTTAGTGAAGTGTAATCTGAAAGTTAGCTTGCTCTGAACTGCACAGCAGAGACTACTGTGGATTAATTTGTGTGCATAGCCTGACATAGCAAGGATTATGTAGCACACACAAAGGAGTTTATTAATTAATATTCAGTATCAGGGTGATTTATGTTATTCAGTCATTTATCTTACTCTCATTTCATATCAGTTCAGTTTGAAAGTTGTGCATTTTTGGGACATTTAACACCGTATGCGGGGAGAAACAGTTGTGTATCAGATGAGATATAATCAATATAATTTTTTCAAGTTGATAATATCCCAATAAATGTCTGTAACTCCCAAAATGTTTTAACTATGAATTCAGCTTGTTTTTTGTTTTTTTTGCTGTGGACATAAAAATGAGTGAATCCAATCATCACTTTCACTTTACTCATGTATGGCTTGGACTTTTGTCACTGCTGTAAAGCCTTTTTTAATGAGTGATAGCGCAGAGTGAGCAGTATCTCAACTGACAGATCTGTTTTGAACAGAAAAGCCAAAACAAAGTTTGCATTTGTCAGAATCAAATGAGAATTACTAAAAAAAAAAAGGAGAACAATTTAACTTTACAATGCTAATAATGTTTGGCCTTCTCAAAAGGTCTTCAAAACCCTCGCTGCTCCTCTCTGATCACTTGTGTTGCAGTGTAACATATCTGCCTTTCAAAAACATTGTGTTTTTCTTAACTCTCAAGTTTTTCTCATAACTCCTTTTAAATATTTCAACCTTCAGCCCAGTAAACCATTTCTATCCATAATCGTATCATATGTGCTGCATAATGTATGAAGATATTTAAATAAAGAACCTCATTTTACTAAATATAGCTATTTATCCTGGTGAAACACAGTCTCTTGCCAGTACTCTTTTCAGCATATTCACTTGGTCCAGCTGCTTCAAACAACTTTAGGCTTTATTCCAGGAGGAATTATGTGAAACAGCATATGCAGACAAACCCCTCTAATCCACAAAACATGTAAATATTATGCACATTCATAAATTAAAGGAAAATAATCTCCATATTACAGACTTGGCCATCAGGTAGTAACAAGATATTTCCTGTTTGGTCTCAGTGTCTCACAACTGTTGCTTTACAAAAACACGACCATTATGAGGTGAAAATATCTCCAATAATGTGTTTTGTCCATGATGCGTGGCTGGTGCGTATCTGCTTGATGAAAGGGAAAATATGCTGTCAGGAAACGAGAAATTAGGTCTTGAGGGAAGTTTACAAAAGGATTAGTTTTATCAACAGAAAAGGAAGCGCTAAGATTTTTAAAACACAGTATGAAAAGATAAGAAAAAAACAAAACCTTCCCCTTCAGATGTTTGTCCAGACTGTCAGTGCCAGGGGGTTCCTGTTTAACCAAACTCAGCTATTACAAGTATGAGTGCTCACAAATGTCGTCCATAAAACCAGCTTGTCCTTGGTGCTCCGTTTATATTTTTCTTTTTGCCTCTCACGTGGTCTGTCACTTACACATGAGCTGAAATATGCACTGCTCTGTGGATTTGCTGCACACAGGAACTTGTCAGTCTAATTTGTTCCATGCGGGCAGTGTGGTCACCGCCCTTTATTTATGTTTCTGCTTAGCAGCTCTGACATCATAAAGGCATGTCAAGTGTAGCAAAAAATAAGGTCAGAGAGGGAATGACATCCGTCTGGCAAAACACCAGGGGGTTACCGGCATCCCAAACATCTGTGTGTGTTTGTGCGCAGACACTATGTCTTTAAAGTGACCTCTCTCTAGTAATGTCCTCATGCTCGATTTAACCAACACGGGTAGTCCTGCAGGGCCCATCCATCTACACGTTCAAAAACGTCACCGCTTAGCTGTGAGGTTATATTCATAAAGTGTTGACACATAATAATCTAAGCCGTTAACCAGTTTACAGATATACGCTCTCATACGCAAGCAACCACACAGCATCACTAACAGTATCTCCCAAAATATGAAGTTTATCTGCTGTGGACAACCAGCGTAAACCACATCCTGAGATCCATGCTGTGTAAATAGCTTACAATACTGTATCTCACAACATCTGCAGCAGGATAGGATGTGAGAGTTCTGGCCCTGGCAGAGAGGAGTGCTGCAAATACTTCATGAGCTGTTCTTTACACCTACGCTGTGCAGAAAGTAAGAAAGACTTTGGTAGATTTCTGTTACTCTTCACTCATCTCCTGCCTGTGTTGACCCTCCTTGTTCAGAAACAAATGATTATCTCTTTCTGATTATCCAACTCTTACTTATTCTCACATCACCTCCTTTGTCTGAGCTGTTAAATGTCGCCCTTGCTGTTGAGTCATGCTGTGGTAGCGGGGTATCGACACAGTGAGGCCTACCAGCACTAGACACTGATTCAAATGTCTTTGTTCTCTCGAAGTCGTCTTCCTCCTTCTCTCCCACAACGTCCAACTGTGAAGCACCTGGTATTTATTTGCATGAGAGCTGCAGGTGAAGGCCAGTGTTCTTGCCAATGCAAAACAAGAGTTGTAAATACACAACAATCAGATTATATAAGACAGACATTTGCACTGGCACTCAACAACATCCATTTCCTGCTTGTCAGAGTGACTCTTAGCAGTGTTTGGTTTTGCTTTATCATGAGAAACATCTTGATGACAAAGCGCTAGATATACATCTGTCACTTGGACAGAAGAGGAGCTACTTGAAAGCTAATGACAGCTTTCCAGGTTGTGCTTTTTGTGGGCTGTCCATGTGTGAATGTTCTGCTTCTGTATTACGTATGAAAGGGGATGTGGATGTGAACAATGATGGCAAATACTATGATGTATATAACCAATTTATCATAAGCATGAAGACATACCAGTTCAAGCTAAACCACTCCAGACATGAGTTGGACTACAGGTCAAAGCTTATTTTTGTAGGACAAAGAAATGGATTTTCTTTCTGCTCAACAGTGTTTTAAAATTTTCAAGGATCTGGGCAGCTAATGCGAAAATACAAGGTTAGTTGTTTAAAACTAAATGAGCTGTAGCTTTATCCTCCAATCCCATCTATTCATTCCAAAACTGCTCATTGAAGAGTTTGAGCTCAAGCCTGTTGCAAGTGTGCGTGGTCTGTGTGCCACAGGAAGCTGGAGGAAACGTTGGCCAGACCTGAGCAGAAGGGGAGAACTATAGCAGGAAGACACTCTTTGTTGACCTATTCCAGTATGATGTCATGTCGGTGCCTCTGTCCAGCCATCTTATTACAACTATCCTTGATGAGTCTCTTCATCCACGAAGTCCTCATTATGGCCATAATAAGAGAGGGTGATTCAGCTGCAGCATCCGCAAACATCCATGACAAATGTTCACCTTAATTTACACTAAAGTATTCTTTTGGCTCCGGGGGGGGCTCACGTGTTAATCCACTCAATGAGGGGTCGTAAACTCAAAATCAGTCAAAATCAGATCTTATCAGCTGTATTGATGCTAGCTGTGTCCCACCACTTTAATACACTGCACTGACAACAACAACCAACTTGATAACAATGTGGCTGTATTTAGCATGAAAACACACTCGTGTGTAAAACTGATTTTCAGCATGTAGCACATCGCCTTCAAATGTGCTACTTGCACAAAGCTTTAAGAAAACTACACAACTGTGGCCCATTTTCCTGCCTTTATATCCTTGTAAACATTGCTGCTATAAATAGTGAAGAGCTCAAGGGCAGCAGCAGCAATGTGTTATTACAAAGTGAGGTGGTCAAACCAGTCCATGACCTCAGAGCTGGAGAGCTTTGACAGTTGTCGCTGGAGTAGCTTTATCACTAAATGCAAGTTCAGAAGCGAACAACCATGTGCAGGAAGATACTCGCATGCAGGGGCAGAAATCTCACAAAAGCGAGCAGAAGGCAGGGTACATTTCCTGTATAGGAACATTCAGGTGCCACAGGTTTCCTGCTCTATAAATATACTAAATATGGAATGTGAGGAGGGGAAACATTGAATAGACTGAAATTATATAACACACCACGGCTGTATGATCAAAGGGCCACAGCTGGGTAATACATGCTGTTTGCCCATCCATAAAAGTCCAAGAGGATAGAGCATAGTTCACATGAGGCTATAGCCATAACGGGCTGTTCTTTGTATTCAACAAGGTGTTATGGTGTTTGTTCACCTTTATGAATGTTTTGATAGGTGGAACATTATGGCAATGTAATCCAGCAACTCCCTGAAGGTTGATTTGCATTTTGTCCCGAGTGGAACTCTGCAGTTACATCACACGTGAGCAAACAGTGAGGAAAGTGCTTTCAATGAAAACAAGAGAGATGACTTATCAACCTGATGGGGAACATGGCACATTGTATTTAGACAGATATTAGTGGGTGTGCTCTTTCTGTCTTTCTCTCTCTCACTCACGCAGACAAACCCTTCCCGGAAATAAGGTTAAAGTGATTATGTGCCCTACTCTGCCATCTTCCTTTTTTGTCCTCACAGACACACTTCATGAAGATTTTTGTTGCTTATCTTGTTCTGATGTTGACATTCCATGTCCTTTTGTCCCTGCAATAGAGATATCCTTCCAAAGGAAAAACTTTAACAAATAAATAACCGAGAGAGCGTGTGAGCACCTTAGCAGAGCTGAAAATGAAAATGCTATTTCAAGTTTTGCCCATTTTTCTCATTTTCTAAAGTAACTACTTGGCCATATTCAGCAGCATTTTTTTTTCTTTTCCCTCTGTTTTTTAAACCTTAAACTAAGCCACAAGTAAAAAGATGTACAGTCTGTTTACGATGTTGGATGCAACAAAGTGGTCTATTTTTCTTTCAGAATGCACTGTGAAGAATCTCCAGGCTATAAATAATCTATAGTGTCTCACAAGGAACTATAGTCTCATGTATGCCAGTATTTCCTTCCTTTACAAGCATTGAAGGTATCCAAACTAAATTGCTGTAATATAAAAACAATCTGACTGTAAATCTTCAATGTCAGAGCTTGTGCAGACTTTAGCATTTAGCTCACGCAGCAGCTAACATTGGAGATGGAGGATCAAATCTGGCAGTATTGATTATTTGATTAATGTACATCAAATATTCATAAGATGTTCCATTAAAGAGATATGGCAGCAGTGAGGAGCAGAGGAAACAAGACACACTAAAGCGCTGCATACGTAATAATCACCTGCATGCCTGACAATGGGGAAAAAAAATATTAGTTTATATGCTTGGTGCATTCCTAGAGTAGTCTAATGACAATTTGTTAAATTTCACATTTTCTGCATCCACTCTCCCACCCTGTCTACTTCTACTTTAAATAATTATCTCCTATATTTCCCAGAATTCCGCTAGTCAACCCCCGGAGAACAGGCGTGAACTTGTTGCATCCAGCTGAGTTACGTATACTGTATGTGTGGGTAGAGGCAGCAGTAACAATAGAGATAGTAGGAGCCAGAGAGCTGAATTTTTCCACTCAAGAAAAAATGAGTCACACTCCCACTCAAAACACAGCGAGCCTTGTGGCATGTTGGCGATGAAGAAGTGGGTATCTCTGCTTCTTTTTTGCTTCATATCACTGCATATAAAACTGGTTGGGGTCCTGACTTTTCAATTCTGGTGGATTTGCTGAGGAAAAAAAAAAGATGAAATAAACGAAGAATTAACTCAAGTAACTCAGATTTACAGCAACATTAAGCCAGAAAAATCTGTTTCATATAATGACTAGATATTGTTTCTTTAGCTATACTGTCACTTCGCCACAATCCTAGATAAAAACAACTTTTTAGATTGTAAATGTTAGATTAAACCTAGAATATTTGACCCGTAAGTTAAGATAAAACACCCTATTCATACCAAAATAGTTGGCAGGTGTTGGGCAAATCATGTGAACTGCAACAGAAAACCAATTGGCTCGCCCACAACAGGGCTCCACTTGTAGTGACTTTATTGGTGTAATAGTAGCGAAAAGCCCCTGCAGTGCTTTCTTTTGTTTTCTGGCATATAAAACACAGCCAAGTCTTAGGCCCGGATTTAGAAAGATTCCAAATAGCTAGCGCTAAATAAATCGCCCCGCAAATATTTTGCGCCTGTTGTGTTTCCATGATTTGCGGGTGATCTATTAAGATTGATTGCACAATTGATAACAGCCTCATTTAAATGAGGATTTAGCGTGCGCAAATGATTCGCTGTGTAGAAAGGAGAGCGAGAAAGGCCCAAATGGAAGACAAATGGAGATGGAAATATTAGTGGAAGAGGCAAATAGAAATTTGGAAAAGAAATCTTAATGTGACCAGAAGGACTGCAATGGGAGGATATTTGCCAAAAAAGTAAATGCAGTCGGAAAAACAAGAAGAACATAAGATGAGGTTAAGAAAAGATGGCAAGATGTTAAATGGAGAACAACAACAACAACAAAAAAAGCAATAAAACTCAGCAAATAAGACAGGTGGGGGCCGACAGAAGAGATTTCTCTGACCAATATTAAGCAGCAAGTGGATAGCTCTTTCTGCAAGGAGCAGATAATACCGGGTATGACACGCAGCTGCAGCCGTCTGAGTGCATTTGAGACAGTTTACGCCTGCCTTTCAGAAGCGCTAAATATAGGCGCAAAAAACAACCAGCGCAATCCGTTTCACGTTAAGTCATGTTGCGACGCAAACCTGATTAATTTGCATTTACTCACCTCCCAGTATTTTGCACATTCTGGCAGAAATGCCCAAAGTGCATATTCATTCAAGGCAAAAGCGCAAAATGCATTGCAGCGGACGGTTTTCCGGGCGCATTCCTCTTTGCTACAGATTTATAAATCAGCTGCAGCAAGTTTTTGCGCGCGTTATCAAGTTTGCACGTGTTTTGAGAAGCGCAGACCTTCGATAAACCAGGGTCATAGTGTTTACTCAGTGAATAAGCAAATTTGAAAAAGCCTTTGTATTTGAAGTCTGCATATGTGAGTGGGCCATCATCATTGGGTATAATAGCATGTTAATCTGACCACAAGAGTTCATTTTCATTGTAAACTGGATGAAAATAAAAATGGGATTGGCATATTGGATATAGGATATGCAACATTCCAGTACTTTGGCTCCCTAATTCATAAATAACCTAAATGTTCCTATCAGCACTTGTTAACAACATGTTATCTATGGATACGCGACCATTTGCTTACAAAAATAACAAGTTTGCAGTATACACTCATTTCAATAAAAGTTAATGAATCAATTAATTAAACTTTTTACAAATCTGACAGTAATGATATGTTACACAACAATTAAAAAACGTTTGTTCCAAATTTCACAGCATTCTTCACAGTAGCTGAAATATGTCGGACATTAATAGGATTCAAAAACATAATTTCAGTATTCTTGTTGACCCTGACTGCCCACAGAGGTCATATCTAGGGGTCAGATAGGGGCTGAGTGCTTTGAAGCCCTTTGAGAGAAATAAATTATATGAGATGCTCCAGCGAATTTGTTTTTTTTATCGTTTGCCACTCTCTTGTTAGAGGAAGCTAAAGACTTGCTTCCCTCAGCTGTACGTTACACTCAGCTCTATTAAAGCTCTCTGCCAAAAAAAGTTGACAGAATTATTTAATGACACCTTCCTTTCACAGAAATCTTGAGGGACAAGCCCTCCCAGGCAAGTGTTTTTCTTTGTGTGGAAGTGGGAGAGAAAGTTGTGTGACAACAAAGACAAAGATCCTATTGCATATCACTCGTAGTTATCATTAGCTCACATGTGGATGATCAGACGACACAGCAATGATCAATACTGTGGGCTTGACAGCCAGCCATGGTTTGTTAACAGGTGACCCAGCACATTTCTCTAGAACTCCGTCAGTCGTAATGACGGCTGCTCTGTTGGCTTGCTAAGACTTGCCATGGCCTCACATGATGAAGCAACATATCCACCCACTTGCAGTAGCTCAAAGATACTGTTCAGAGCACACAGAAATTACATGCATGGACAAATGCCTCATGTCTTATGATACCTTCTTTGGTGTAACTAATCTGTTGGTTTACTATGTTTGCACCGATCAGAAAATAAAGTTGAGGCAACAGTCCATGGCAGGACTACCTTCAACAGAATTCATTCTGGATCTGGGACTTGGCCAAATTTTTTTTTGTCTTAAATCACTTTGCAGGATCCCACTCTTAAGGTAGTAATACTGACTGTTTTTTCCTTTGGATTCTCCCATTTCGGCTTTTGCACACAAAGCTGACCTATACAGCCAACAGCAGCCAGATAATTCTTGATCTTGACAAGGTGTAAACCCAGCTATGAACTATTAAGTGAGACATGTCATAACAAGAGTTAAAGCTAATAAATCATGGATTAATTTCTAAACACTCTGCAGAAAATGTTCTTTTTTAATCATGTATCCAATGGCTACCTAGCTCTTACAGCTCTAACTGATACTTGCATCAGTGTTTTAATATATTGGCCCTGCTTAAGCAGCCTATCTCAGTGAAGTTTTTTTTCCCAAACAACTACATTTTTTACTTATGTAACAACAGCAGCAGAAACACAACAGTCCAAATGAGAAAAGCCCACAGGCAGGGGAGTGGAATTCAGTAGTCGCCCAAACTAAATATCCCGGCTCTGTTACCGCAATTCAAAAAAGGCATCTGGACTCAGCAATGCAGTTTTTCCCCCTTACTCTCATTCACTTCGACAGCTGATGATGTTCGCTTGCCTGGCCTGGAATCTACGACTGCTGCCAGCGTGAGTTGTGAATGGGATGGCAGGCAGACAGTGCCGCTCTCACTGACACACACACACACGGATATTGAGCTTAGGGTCTACTGCACTGATGTTGCCTGCGTCACAGTGCCCAAGTTCAGGTTACATTTAAACAAAGGAATTCACCCCCCACACCCCTCATCTGCTAACATATATAAATCTACACTATACCCTGGTATTAAACCTCATTCTAACTACATGTCAGCCGTAACACCGAGAGCCCTCAAACAAACTAATTCTCACAAAAAAATAAGAAAAGAAGTTCCACGTCAGAACTGAATAACTTTGTTCTTTCTGATCTGCTGCGAACGTCAATTTCTTCAGCTGACAAACCCCACAGAGACATGAGAGCATTTAAAATCAGCACATCTGCACTTCCTGCTGCTCTGTCACGGTGAACAGATCTGTAACAGTCAGATGATACTCAGGTGACCATGTTGGAGACTGGGGTGTTTCATTTCACCGCATACTCATCATCCATAAAGAATCTTCCGCAGAGACTGGAGAGCAGCTCCACAGGAAGATGAAGCTCGGATGGCAGTAGCCCACTCAGTTTGTTATGTAACAATCAATTTGATTAAATAGCTTATGGGCTGCATCAAACTGATAGTGTGTAATACCATTTAGCTTTATGTAAGGCAGTGGTCACTTAACTAGATGGTTCGATATGGTCAGAGCTGCTTAGCCCCCCCACTGGAAATCCAAATGGGTTGTTTTACACTTTGTGATTAACATACAAAAGCACACTGCTCATAAATCTCCTTAGTTCTGAAGGTTTTGACAAACTTCCAGATGGTTTTAATGTCGGTGTAATCTTGGAAACCAGGGACAAGCGTTCACAGGATAATGGACAGTCAAACCCAGACCAACTCTGTCAGAACAGTCATTACTAACATAGAAGAGCCAAAGAGCAACACGAGGTTGACAGAAGGCCTGATCTGCTGATCATAGCCCAGACATTTCAATTGATTTTATTCTATGCTAAGCTGCCGTTCGCACTGTTTTACTGATTTGGGAAATGTGAGGATGCTGGTATAAACAAGCCACAGACTGCAGTGTAAACTGGGCTTTCGTGTTGTGCGTAGTTGAGAGCGTTTGTACAGAAGATGCTTGCCTCTCACTTCAGCTCTGGCTTGAGATGCACTCGCATAAACAAACAGGAATAAACAGTCTTTATTTGCTCCATTCGCATTCTCGCGCTATTGCTAGTATGTGGCCTAAAATGAGCCTCTGTGTATACTGCATTCTGCCATACAAACACACGAGTGAGAAGCACAGGAATCCAGCGCACAGGGATCTTCATAGCTTTTGGCCATGAGCCCTGTAATGCAAAACCTCTAATGATTCACACCGGTAAAGGATTCAACCAGTAATGGACTCACAACAACCTGCGACATTTCTCAATGAGTACACAGCAACAAATCTTAACTCAGCTGTTGAGTCAGACTCACATGGCTACATTTATAGAGACACTGATGAAGTTGCTCAGAAAGTCGTGCTTCAGCTATTAATTCAAAGAACCATCATTTAGTAATTGTATAAGGCCCTTTTATTCTCCCACACACAGTCAGGGTGGAGACTGTATGAGCACTGATGGAGCAGCTGGAACAAGAAAGATCTACTGTGGGTCATTAACTGTTCTTATTAATTCATGAAGCTAGATTCACCCAGCCCAGTCGCGCTCTGCTACCATAAAACAAATGTCCAGTTTGATGCACAGACTAATGCATTCTTCACATGGAAAGTATGTCAGCTTCCTGGTTAATTTTATAACTCCATCAATGCCTGTCAAACACTGTGGACTCTGCCCCTCCACAAATTTGCACCTTTTTTTTTAAAACTATGTATAGATATGGATAGATATAGATATAAACCATATGATAGATGCGTAGAGCTGCCTGACTTTACTTGTGCCACCCTGCAACTCTACTGAGACTGTTACCACATTAAACCATGTGCTGACTGCAAGCAAACTTGTGTAGGCACTTGGGAGAGTGAGCACAAATTTGGCTGACTGCTAAACTGAGTCATTTCTGTGAGTAAAAGATGATATGATTTATAAAAAAAAAAAAAAAGACAGAAGTATGTGTCACAGAGTTCTGAGGAAGAACAATCCTGGAGCTTTTATTCTGTCCTTCACTGAGTTCCAAAACAGGTCTGAGAACCTTGAGAATCTTTGAAAGAAGTGCTCAATTATTCAGGGTTAAATGTAACCATCTTAACACCACGATAGACAAAAACAAAGATTCATATCCGTACCGTACCGTACCGTCCTCTTCCGCTTATCCGGGGTCGGGTCGCGGGGGCAGCAGCTTGAGCAGGGAAGCC
>JAOXYM010000012.1:21195182-21209565 GCA_028567055.1 Leptatherina wallacei | reverse complement strand
GGGCCGCGCTTAGTCTGGTCCCTTGACGGGACACGCAAACCCCTCCACCACGTTAAGGTGGCGGCCCAGGGAGGGGCCGTGGTGGAGGGGAAGATTCATATCAGATTTTAAAAAAAATTGTGTTCCAAAAGAGTCAAAACAGGGCCACGTTGATCACTTTTTTCAATTCTAATCACACCAAATGATTTCTGGGCTCCAGGCAGGTCAGTTCAGTACCAATACGCTTGGAGAGAGCATGGTGTTGTAATACATGCAAAACGTAGTTCGGCATGGTCTTGCTGATATAAGAAGGTCCTTTCCTGACATGGATGTTTTCTGAATGGCAATCAATGTGACAAAACCTACATATGTTACCAAATGCAAGTTTACTGCACCATCACAAATAATGTCTGATAACAGTCTGGATGGTTCTCTACTCTATGTTTTTGTTTGCATTGAATATTATCTGCCATTTGTGGATGTGTCAACAAAGACTGTTTGTTCAATCAGTGATTTCCACTCTGTCATTATCATTAATGCCGTGCTGCCTGAGAGCCTGAATAACATAACTATTTGAGACAGATTTTCATTTAGACAAAGGCTTTTCTGCATTATCTCAGTTTTAATCATGCCCTCCACCATGCATAATAAAATCCCCAAATTCTTTGTTCTTTTATCTTGGGCCTGGAAGAGCTTGAGTCAGCTTCTCTGGGTTACCCTTTTAATACCCAATAATGAAACTGACATGTTACCTGTTAAAGTAATTCCCCAAAAGTTTAAGCACTGCACAAAATTTTGTTAAATGATCTCTGTTACAGATCCTGCAACAAATTTGTTCAAATGTGTTGTTGCCATCAAATTTAAAAATAGCGTGTATTTTCATAAAACAACACTTCTCAACCTCACCATTTGAAATTTAGACGGGGTCCAGCCCCGATTTTCTAAAACATTGAGATGCTGTGTAAACTGTAAATTTAAAAAAATGTTGAAAGTGTGACATTTTACTTACAATTTCATGAAAACATTAGCTCATGTTTCATTTGATGGCAGCAACATGTCTTTAAATGTTGGGACCATGCAACATGACTGGGAATTCAAGTTGTATTGAAAGAGAAAAACTGGAGGAACATATTGTTACTCATTAGGTAAATTAAAAAGGTCAGTAACGTGACTGGGTATAAAAGGAGCACCTTAGAGAGGCAGAGTCTCTCAGAAGCAAAGATGGCGAAAAGATGGAAAACATTGTGTGATAAATTGAAGAGCAATTTCAAAGGATCAAAAGATATAAAAAAATCTGAACAAATCTTTGTGGGCCAGGGACATGGCTGACAATAAATATGGATGCTTGTGATTTTCAATTTCTTAAAAACAGATGTGATTCTCTCATGGATATCTTTGCATGGGCTCAGGAACACTTCCAGAAATGAAGGTCTGTGAAGAAAGTTTGTTGTGCCATCCACAAATGCAGGTTGAAGTTCTGTCATGTAAATAAGAAGCCATATGCAAACATGCTCTAGAAAGGCTTGTCGCCCTCTCTTGTTCTTCAAGGATAATTTTAAATGGACTGAGGCTAAATATAAAATTGTTCTGTTGTCGTATGAACTAAAATTTGAACATAAATGAGGTGTTCTCCGGACTTAGAAGAGGGACCATCCAGCTTGTTAAAAAAAAAATACAAGTCTGATGTGTATGTGGAAGTATTAGTACCTATGTGACTACTAACTTGCACATGTAAAAAGGCACCATCACTGCTGACAGGTATAAAGGTTTTACAGCAAAATATGCTCCCACCCAGAAAATGTCTTTTTCGGGGAAGGCCTTGCATATTTACACAAAGTAACGCTAAACCACATACTGCATCTATTACGAGAACATGACTCTGAGTGCTGGGCTGACCTGCCTGCAAGGCCAGAATTTTGACCAACCAGCAACATTTGGGCATCATGAAATAACAAATGTGATCTTTAATATTTAAATTAAATACAGTGCTTAATTTATTTGCAAATATTTTTTTTTAAATTCACATTGCATCCCAACTCTTCTGGAAACAGGGTTCTAGTTACTTGCTTTGCTCAAGTTAAACCAAAGAGAGAAATACTACTTTAATCAGTATTAATCCTGAGGTTTACAGAACTAGTGCAAATATCATATCTGTATTTGTCATTCTGAGATTGACTGCGGTCATGTGTGGGCCAGTAAACTACCTTTAATCCCTTAAATCAAATGACAAATACATATAATCCAGAAACTATTGACAATTCTTAAAATAAATTAATTAATTCTAATAGCCTGAACAACCTGCAGAGACTGGCTCTCATTCATGAGAAACAACCATGGGGTAACACTACATGTTTACATTCAGGCCTTCCTCTTGCCCTCAGAGCATTAATGACAGACATTAATGTCAGTCTATGCGTATTTGAGATTTCATACTGCATATGGCCTTCTCAGACATTTGACTCTTTCTGCTCTGATAGGCAGAGCCTCTCTTTGCAGGCCCCTCGCATAGATTTCAATACCAGTAACGTCATCAGATTGCCGTCCAAATGCCAGCCAGCCTACACTCATTTATCCCCTCTCCAGAAAGGAGTTATTCCCTGCTTCAATATGTGCTTCAGCATACAGAATGTTGCGAAAGAGCGCTTTCATTTGCACAGACAGCGAAAGCGGATGTGGGAGGCAGCCCCCCCCCCCTCCACTTACATTTGTGGGAAAATGCTTACAATCAGTCCAAATCAGTGAGGATAAAACCATCTGTAAGATTAATTAGGGTTTATAACTGATCACAAGACGAGCATTGTCGTGGTGATGTGTTGATGCAGTCTCTAATGTATTGCATGAGACTTTTTTTCTCTGTTGCATCTGTAGGATTTACCTGAGTCTCACAGTCCGCAGGCTGCCGTCATCCCTACGATTATTCATCCCACCTTTTCTGCATACTGAGCGCAGAATGTGACACAGCCATGGCCTGCCTATTTGCACTTAGCTCTTTAATGTGTCAACTTACCCTCTCTCGCTTTTAGCAGTACAGTGTTGGCTACTATGTTCTCCAGCTCCATCAAAAAACAGAAAATCCTAAATGCAGAGTTGTTGTTTTTTCGGTACACGAGCGTCTGCAGCGAAAACAACGTATTTTGGATGGCACTGAGTGTTTACCCTCTTCACTCCTCGTCGATATCCGAGCAAATTTCACTCATATCAAAGTCGTAAAGGATAAAACAGGATGTCATAGATTTGCTTGCAGTGTAAGTTGGGCATGGTTCTTGTTGTGGGCTCAAAGTGCGGCGCTGCATTTCTACTCCAATCCCCCCAAAACCATTCCATGCGTAATTAGGGGGCGAAATCTGTCCGAAGCAA
This sequence comes from Leptatherina wallacei, assembly GCA_028567055.1. Lineage (NCBI taxonomy): Eukaryota > Metazoa > Chordata > Actinopteri > Atheriniformes > Atherinidae > Leptatherina > Leptatherina wallacei. The sequence goes on along the minus strand of JAOXYM010000012.1, from coordinate 21,206,229 downwards.
AAAAGAATCAATTAGGGAAGATCCGATATGTGCAAACCAGGTCCTCTGAGCGGATCCTTTACAGCGACACACCAGGATACCGCCAGCTTTACCTTACAACGACAGGGGTTGGCTGAGTGCACCAGAGAGGACATCAGTGCGCCCCCTCCTCCCTGTTGGTGCGTAATCATAATAGGCAGGGCCTTTCCGTCACAGCTGCGTGAAGCTGCACGTACCGACTCCACCGGAACTTCTCACATAAATAAAAGCACACTACCGGAATTACTTCAGTTCCTTTAACAGCGCCTTAAAGCCACGAACAGATGTTGAAACAAGACAAACTGTAAAAAATGCTCTCTGAGAGGTGTGGATACTATTCGGTGTCTCCTCTTTCTACGTCACCAGAACAGCCATGATTCTTTCACACAGTTGTTAATACACGGTAAGAATAATTTCATCCGGAAATGTCTCTCTGTTACATTTAAGGATTAAATTGAATAAAGTCTATTAACCGTACAATGCCTGGGGAGGGGTTGTAAAGCGGTAAAGTCGCCCTCTGCTGGTCGAATTTCCACATATGGTTCGTTATGGAGGCAAATCAAAAAGTTAAAAGGCCTCTTAAAATATCTGTAGCCTATCAGTCTAAGTCAGATCATCATGCTTAGCGTCTAAATAATAAATCCTTGCAGGCTACATTAAACAAAATATTAAAATGTGTATAGATTCTCTATGTGGGATGCTCTTCAACCAGGGGATGTAGTTTATCACAGAGGAGAATTTGGAAGATTGTGCAGAATAAACTCAACTATTAAACATTTGAGGCAAGCTCTGCTGCTGCATTTCAAGACTGAAATGTTAAAAAAAAAATTCAAGAGACTAGCTTTCTCCTTTTATTTATTTATTTTTTTATTTTACCTCCGCCAAGGCGGAGATCATCAGCAGCTTTGGTTTGTCTGTCTGTTAGCAACATAACTCAAAAAGTTATGGATTGACTTTGATGAAATTTTCAGGAAATCTCAGAAATTAAAAAAAGAAACAAGTGATTACATTTTGGGGGTGATCTGGATCCAGGTTTTTTTTAATAAAGGATTATTTACTATGGGGAGATAAGGATTTGTGTTTTGCCATCAGAGCTTCCAATACAAAAATAACGCCCACAATCATTGGCAAACAAAATAATTATAATTACACTGAATGTTCCTAGTTTTTATTCTTTTTTCATGGATTTGTAAACATGTTGAGGCAAATAATGCCAGCCATTTCTTAGGGACTAGAAAATGATCAAACGCTCCAGATTTGGATCTGTCGGACATGATGCGGACAGAAAGGTTTGCCATTAATCAAATGTGGAACTGGGTCAAATCTAAACATGTCTGATCACTAATTTTATGAAAAGTTACAACTCAAAGCAAGTACTGAAGTCTCAGTCTGATATCACATCGTAGCAAACTGTGACAACTGTAAATCCAAATGTACAGTTTTTTATTCATTTTACAAATAAAACAAAGACAATAGTCAGATGCTGTGACGACATTTTCTGAGTTGGCCTTCCAATAATGAAAGACTTAATTCTTTTAATGGAGGGAAAAAAAATCTTTATCAAAAGCAGATCCTTATATCCAACTACAAAGAGTCATTACATAATATTGAGCTATTCCAAAGTGCTGTGGTAAAAGGATTGCTAGCATGATCTGGTGAAACTGAGGACAGGTAATAGACTCCTTTTTACTCTACAAATGATATTGATACAGAACACTACAGTAGAGAGATCCAGTATGATGCTGTGTTCTTCCCATAGAAAAAAACAAAACGGACAGCACACCAGTAAATCCAACATAAACTTAAGTCTGATACGAACTGAGAATGAGGCTCATGGAAACAAGGCAGTGCTAGTACTCGTCTAAGTTATCAGCTTTGGGTATGGAAAGGCCTCGGTCCTTCAACACTTGCAGTTTGACTTTCTCCGTCTCCTGTTTAGCTTGTTGCTGCAACCGCTGCTCCTCCAGAATCTCTTCAATGGAGACCTGCTGCAAGACTGTGTCACAGGGTTTATCCATGTCCTATAAAAAGACACAGACCGTGTTTAAAGTCAAATATCAAAAACTCATTGTGTGACTTGTGTGTTGTCTATGACACCAATGTGCTTTGCCAGAGATTCACATGTTCTGCCTTGAAGATCTCTAAAATTCCTCATTTATACCGAGTACATGTGATCATCTGATGTCACACCAAAGGGCACCGAAACTAATCCACAGCAAGCCCAGCCATCATACAGAGGGAATCACCACCTATCCATTTTTAAATCAGAAAGTTAAATAGAAATGAAATGAATGCATAATAAATTAATGATGAAGTGAGAAGAAAATGCAAGCGAGCCCAATTATCAAGCTCCCAATGAAGTTTTAAGCAATATTAACCTCTGAAGCACTGAGCTTCATCTGCTCAACATTAAGTCCGGTTTAACCAATCAAAGAAGACTAGAGACTTCTCATTTGTCTAATTTCAGCCTCCACGTCTCCTCCCCCCTTCTGGCTGTGATCTGGAAATCGTTCACAGCTATAAAACACTACATCACAAAATGTTAGGGATATTCAACATTTGGGAGAAATATAAATATAATATGAAGTTAAAGTGAGGTATTATGCTCTCAAACAGATTTAATAGTAATCTTACAAACACAAACAACAAGATAATGGTGAAATGCAGCTGTGCAACATGTCACATTTCACTGACATTGAATTAGATGTATGGCTCTGAAACAAGGACATTTAATTTTGTTCAAAATCCACCACCTTATCTCCACTCCTCTCAAGACACAGAGAGGTGTGCTGAAATCAGCAGAATCTGTTCACCATTTAAAAACAGCATACCAGCCGACCCATATGCTGGGTGACCCGTGTAAAAATACACCTACCAATCATATGGCTGCCAAACAGAACAGTCATTTGAATCCCTAACAAGTTATCATTAAACGAACGAATAATGCCAGAGACTGTTAAATAGGTTTCTCTCATTTCTTATGCTTCTCACGTTGGCAAATGTATTTCCCTCCATTTAAGAGACACACTCCTCCTTCACTGCTCTTCATCGCTTCTAACATGCTCATGCACTGGTGCTCAGACAAATAGTGGACCCTGTCTTTTTTATCTCCTCACATCTCTGCATTTGATACCTTTGTTGAGGTCTTCCTCTGGGTTTCTCTGAGCCTCCACAGATTAAAGGATTCTGGGTAAATTTTAATGTGATGGACAGCAAAGCTATAGGTCATGTTGAAGTGCACTTGTGAAACCAGCAGAAGGAACCAGAACTTTTGGAAGAGGAGTGAAGAAGAGGGATCAAATGCCACATTTTAGCCAATTATGTTAAAGACTCCTCCAGGGTTTTTATAAATGTAATGTCAGGTGTATATATGTAAACATTATTGCATTATCATTAGTAAAAAAATAAATTAAAAAAGTCATTTGTATCGTTTGACAGACGTTTTTTTGGGGGGTTTTCTTTTCAAGGATTTCCACTTACTATCTCTCCAAGCAGCACCACATTTTCACCCCTCACAATGAATATTCCTCTGGGGATGTCACCAAACTTCTTTCCCACGTGGATCCGCTCAACTGTCTGATGAAAGACTAAATTGGCTGGGGAACAGAAGTGGGGTAAATAAAACAAGACTTGTAAGAAAGTTGTAAGAAATATAATTCTAGAAATCGTTTCAGAGTATAAACCAGAGGTGGGGATCTTTGGCCCTCATCCTGCAGGTTTTTCAAGCATCCCTGCTCCAACACACTTGATTCAAATTAATGAGACACTGATAGGCTGTTTGATCCGGTTGATTTGAATCAGGTGTGTTGGAGCAGGGATGCGGCCCTCGAGGACCAGGATCCCCCACCCCTGGTATATACTGAATGTTTTATCTGGAAATGCTTAAATCGCTTTGGTCCCAAAAGGCTGAGATTATTAAAAGAGTTGTACCAAATTGATCAATGCTTCTGAGGTAACCAATTAACGTCCTGCCATCCCGCAGCAGCACCAGGTGTTTTTCTGGAGGACACAAACAAAATAAGAAAGAGTTAAATGACACTGAATCTGCTTCTGTGACCAACCCCACTACTCTGTCAGACATGATGCCTCATCTCGATACTTTTTTTTCTATTAAACAATCTCCACAAATGAGAGAGTCGACTCTTCTTCTGTCTTACTGTCAATGTCGTCAATGAGGCTCGCCGTCCCTGGAACGTAGTTCATTTTGGGCTGTGGTTTATTTAAGTCTTATATACCGTCGAGCCATGTATACTTTAAAATGTTTCGTTTGTGAGTGACACAGGAAGTCTTTATGCATGCTGAGGATAAACTTCCGGTAAATGTTTAACCCTTTGTGCACTGTAGCGCTAAATGTTAATGTTTTTAAAGAATAAAGACTTAAGAATATATATTTTCACAAAGCTAACACACGAGACCGACATGGCTTAATTTTAATGAATAACATGATACTGGGAAATGCATTTTATAATACTTTCCCTATTGGCTAATAAGGTTGCTGACCCGCGTGCTACACCAAAGATCGTATATACGAACAGATTACGTCATACATGCGGAAAAACAAAACGTTTAATGGCGGAGGTTATTTGCTGTACAGATGAAACGAATTTTCTCATATATGTTGATACATCAAGTCCGTTTCCATTATGTCAAACATAGCCATTTTTTATGTCTGCGAAGTGGGTAAATTTACATCATATTCTTGGCGCTGCTTACTCCAAAATTACGCTCGTTATGTCAGAAAACATTGGTAGAGTGAGAGGTCTGTATTATTTAGCTTCTTTCCTTTTTAAAAGACAGGACGTGGTTTCTGGAGCTCCGCGTCATTCAGTCATTTCCTTATTTCAACCAGACGATCTCCATTTCACTAAAAAAATCTGCTCGGGCCAGCTGATGGCTCATATTAGTAACTCTGAGCTCGTTGAAGATTTTATTCTTTATAATGATGCATGACGGGAGGACTGCTGGGGAACGCGTGTAGCTAATGCATCATCATCAAATGCAGTCAAATCTGAAACCTGGCTGGCCCTCTACTAGTAACTCGGGAAATAATCACGGAAACTGGAAAAACACAATGGTAAGTGAATTGATACGGCATAGACAACTATTATGGGATTATAAAACGCGTCTTTGTAAATATGTAATATGTAAATAAGTAGATAAATCAAATCGAGATGTCTCGCGTAGAGCTGTTTCCATGCTAGCTTGACGGCTAACGGAGTTAGCTGGCATTATGTAATCGTTAGCTTGCTAGATCAGCTCTTATTGAAGTTTCTCAACATTCTTCTTTATATTAAATCGACAGTATCGCTGAACTTATGTTAAAACATAAGTAGATCAACGACTAGTTCTGTCATAATGTCAGCTTTGCTTTTTTCCATGTTAGAGATAAAGCATTGAAATTTGTGCTAATTTGATTCATGATGTAAATTATAGTTAATGTTTACATAGTTGTTTATTCAGGGATTGACAGAGATGGTGAAATCATATATTTGAATTGGCTTGTGCCCTTCATCTTTTAAGCACTCCCAATTCTGGTACACAAGAACAATTGATAAAGTTAAAACAACACAACAACTAACTCTCCTTTGTTATGTGCTATGTTTACAGGATGCGTCTCAGTATCCAAGCTACCCTTCACATTATTGGTATCCACAGTCGCATCCCACAGGACACTATGCAAATACTTATCCCTCGGGATCAGATGTTCAGCCGCAGTACAATACACAGGTACAGCTCATTAACACCTACTCACTTAAAAGGGACATAACATTTTGTTAATTTACTCAATCTTAAATCCTTGAAGTGCTTTCACCCTTCTTTTACATTTTGTATTTTCTTTTACAATTTCAATGGCCAACCACCATGTCAAAACTCCTCCTTCACTATAATATATCTTTACACACAGGCATCATTTCCTCACTTTTTGCTACTTATATTTAGGTAATGCCTGGAGGGTATCCAAATGGCCATGGAGTCTACAGCCCTGCACAAAGTCAATATTCGACAAGTGGTTTCCACCCATCCAACCCCTTCTACTGTGCTGACCCTCAGGGACCTACTCCAGGTTCTTATCCTAACCAGGGCTGTCCAGCAGAACAGAGTGGTGGGCCCTCTGGGCAGCCACACACTCAACACCAGCATCATCACTATCTTGGTCCACACTGTCAAGGGGTGAGTTTATTTATACACAAGTAATCTTCTTATGTTAGTAATTGTAGTTGCCTTATGCAACATTTTACCTAAGATGTACAATATGAAGTCTCTTAATACATAATAGTGCCTTTTATTAATTAAGCAAACATTACTGTTATATTCAAAAGGAATTTCATATTTCTGCGGGAAAAAAAACACATTTCTCTGGCCTTTGCTTTCAGGGTCCTGGATATCCTCCTGGGCCATACTCGCACTATAGTGAAGGTGGACATGCAGTGTCTCCAAATGCCCCATACCCCACTGGTCAGCCTCTCCATCCTACCGCTCAGGGAGATGCATGGGGGCATTCTGGCCCATATGCCCCCTCACAGCAGCAGTGGCAACCAGGCCAGCAGCCTCCACAAAACCACTATGGAAATCATGTCCGTCCACTGCATCCTCCTGCATGGCCAGGAACTGGCACTGGTGCGCCGCCACCTTATCAGCCCAAGGTAACCATCTTCAGTTAATTAGCTGTGGTTTGAAGGTATTTTAATTTAGTTAAATAACTGGAATGAAAAGTGAAACATAAATGCATTACAATTCTTTTTCTTTGTGTTTATTGTAGGACCAACAGCACCAGCGTGCTCCTCAGGTGGGACCTAAACCCAGGCCAATGCCTTCCCCAAATCCCCTGAATGGAAAGTCTGCTGAGATAAGTTCACCTCCTCAAATGTACAGCAAAACTGAGAGAAGTGATCCTAACCCTTCCCATGTTGATCCCCCTCCCTCAGCCACATCCCACGCTCAAGCAGGTCAGTTTGGACCTCAGCCCCTGAGTGATAATCCTGGCCTTGCCAAGGTCCAGCAGGTCATGGCCAGAGTTAATCTGCTTCAGGAAGATGTTGATGAGTTTGTTGGAAGAAAAACAGACAAGAGTTACCGATATCTGGAAGAACTGCTGACCAAAGAGCTCCTGGAGCTGGACTCTGTCGAGACACAGGGACAGGAAAATGTCCGGCAAGCCCGAAAAGAAGCTGTACAGATAATCCAGGCCATTCTGGACCAGCTGGAGAAGAAAGCCTTCTGAACTGGACTTGATTTATTTGCTTGTTGATGACAAAGTCTTGTTTTTTTTCCTTCAGATCTTCCATGGTCAAGTTGATGGTCCAGTCTCATTTGCAAAGCTGTTATAATCAGGGCCCCCCCCCCCCATAATCTGAAATAAGTGACATGGACCCAAGGATAAACTGGAAATTATATAATGAGTGACATTCAGCCTCCATGAGTGACTGTGCTGGCTACACAACCTGACACTATTGCCTATCTTCTCTTTTATGTCATGACTCTGCTAGCACCATGCAAGCTGTCACTGGATTTATTTTTATTTTTTTAGTGCCACCTTGCAACTGTCCATGGTCTCTAACTTGCTATACAGATTACTATCACGCTGCCCTCAGGATTGTGGGTCCGTTTTAGTTTGATCCTACATTTGACAACAAATGCACTTCCATGGCTGTCTATTATCCCATTTCAGTCTATTTGCATGGTCATAATGTCCTCTTCAGTGATTGCACTTAGGTGCCCATAGTCACTTTCCTCTCTGTTTCTGCAGAAGTTGGTGCGGTGTTTCACTTGTGTTTCCAGCCTTGCATGCACAGTAATGTCAGATAAGCACTCAATGCAGCCATGACATCTCAGCGCCCGTTAATGAGCCCAGAGTGTAGCAGATTAGTTAAAACCCCTAAAGATTGCTGTCCCCATTATTCCATCTTTCAGATGACATTGCTTTCTAAGTGCAGACCTAGAATCAGGCCTACATACGAATGCCATGTATTTTGCTCTAAAAACTACTGTTAATACAGATAGGTAAGAACAAGGTTAATCATTTATTTAAAATATGTTGTATTATGTTTGTTTTCACCCTGTTGGTGCACTTGTATAAAAGAAAAGATGAAACTTTACAATTTTTAGTAAAGTTTTATGCAAGTTTGGCTGCAGGAGTTTAATCAAAAGTTTGACCTTGTTTCTGTTTATCAAAACCAAATGTGCACCACAGTTCATTGTCTTGTGTATGGTAAGTCTTTTTTTTCTCTTTTTTTTTTCAAACATCTGTGTTGATTTAGTAAAAAGAAAAAAAAGTGCCATATTTCAGAAGATGGGTTTTATATGATTAGAAGAAAAAAATATTAAAAATAACACCAAAAGTTTTGCATGGAAAATGTCTTCTGTCCTGTGTTCATTTTGAGTTTAGTAGTTTCAGTTCTACATGCATGTTTACAAGAAGAAAATCTTTCCCAGGTAAATACCAAATTCATTATAGGTTTAATATTAAATCTCATATATTTTTCTTTTTGAATATGTGATACGTTTACGTTTGTATCAATATTGCAGTGTACGTGGCTCAATACTGAACCCCCTTTTTTTTTTTTTTTTTTTTTTTTTTTTTTTTTAAGCTAAGCATATTTAAAGATACTGTTCTGCCACAAAATTAACAAAATACTTTTTGAAATATTTTTGTGTCGAGTGGAAACTTGCTATGAGCTGCACTATGGCAGCTAGCATTCACATCTTTAAATAGGCTGCTATTTTAATGCAAAAGCATAACACACACCCCTCAAGGCTTGAGGCACACAGGATAGATTTAATTTAAGGGTCAAATAGCCTGACAACACTTGGGACACACAGTGCTGCAGTTAATCACCGGTGGAAAAGCCTGAGACTAAAATCATTTGTTACTAATTTGCTTCTATCTCCCACTGTGGCTACGGAGGATTTGTTTTGGAGTGATTGTTTTACGACTTTCTTCAAGGAGTGCAGCTGTGGCTACAAACCTGAATTTATTTTTATTATTAAATCTTCAACCCTTTACTAGTGCAGAGAGGACGGAATCTTTATGCCTCATAGGAAGTGTGCCTGAACCAGGGAGAGAAAATGTCATATAGATCTAAACTTCCTGCATCCTGGCAAGATGAACGACCAACACGGAAAGTGGAAATTGACTTGAGTTCACCTGGATTAGCAGTGTTTGAGTTGGAAAAACTCTTATTTACAGGTAAAGCCATCATCAGCCATGCAGATGAAGTGTGGCCAAGACTTTACATCGGTGACCAGTAAGTAATTTAACCTTCAAATCTGATAAAATGACCAATTACTTTAATTTCTTTGTCATTTTCCGTTGCTGTAACAGAATGAACTGAACCCACTTTGTAGATATGGGGGAAAAAAAAAACTTAATTTGGCTTCAGTCCACAGACATAAAACAGGAGCTGATCATAAATCAGTTATAAATGTGGAATGAGTAACATGAGACTTCTCAAGCTGGATTCCCCCCTGGGAACTTGGGTAAACTACAGCTTGGCTATGCCAGAGTTTCCAATGATGCCAGCGCCTGAAAGTGTGTCTCAAATTTCAAACATGTTCTGATTCACATTTCTGAAATGTTTTTCTACAGGTCCGTTCATCACTTAGAAAAATGTTGCGTGCATGAAGTGCAACGGAAAATACCAGCAACACTTAGTTGTTTATGTTTATGTTTAATCTGTTGTCAGATGGTCTCTGAAAAAAAGTGTTGTGTTTTGCAGGAACAGTGCAGAGAACATGGATGATCTATCCATACATCGATTCACTCATGTCCTGAATGCAGCGCACAGTAAACGAAAAGGACAGCCAGACATCTATGAGGGAATGAAGATCACCTACATGGGCATAGAGGCGCATGATTCCTGCAACTTTGACATGAGTGTCAACTTTGAAGGAGCAGCAGACTTTATCCACAGAGCTCTAAGTAGAGGAGGTAAGGAGAGAAAAAAGATGGAAGTAGTTGAAGGACAAATGATTAAACTTTGGTTTCTGAAATAAATGGCGCAAACTTATTTTTCTCTGGGATTTTCAGGCAAAGTTTTGGTGCATTGTCATGTGGGAGTGAGCCGATCTGCCACCCTGGTCCTAGCTTACCTGATGCTGAAACACAATCTGACTCTAGTGGAGGCCATTTGTGCTGTGAAAGATAACCGGGGTGTGATCCCCAACCGAGGTTTTCTCCGACAGCTCATCAAGCTCGATGGGCAGCTCTTTGGCAAACATTACTAAACCCTGTCTGATGCTCTAATTGTTTGGCATGTATGAGTCAAAATACCATGTAGCAACTTGTGAAAATAAAGATGTATAGGTGATATCTGACTGTTCACCATCTTTGGGATTTTTTTCTATTTAGTTGATTTACATCCTGGAATAACAAAAAATATTTGCTTGATAATTACTAATATTTCTTCTTCTTTTCCTTTGCCTCCTCCTTCACCTTCTTCGCCTTTAACTCTACTTTTTTTGCCTTACCTTCTTTTTTGCTGTCTTATTGACATCCTTTCTGTCCTTGTGGTCTAACGTTTGCCTTCTTGTTGTTAATCTTGTTCATATTTTCATTTTTGTCTACCTTCACACTTTCTTTTCCCTTTGTCTTGGTCATCTTTTTTAGGTGAAGGTCATGTATTTGGTGCGTCTGTCTGGTTGTTAGCAACATAACCCAAAAAGATATGGACAAATTTTGATGACATTTTCAGGACATGTCAGAAATGGAATAAAAGAACAAGTGATTTACATTTTGGGACTGATCCGGATCACCACCTGGATCCAGGAATTTTTTTAAGGATTCTTTACAATGGGAAAGATGTAAGGGTTAATTTTGCCATTAGAGCTTCTAATTCAAAAATAATGCACACAATCATTGGCAAAACAAATAACTAAAAAATCTTTATTTTTTCCTTGTTTAGCTGTGTTTTCTTCCTCTTCACCCTCTTCTTCTTAGCCTTTGCTGCCTGCTTGCAGAGCCAGAAACCTGGGTGTAGTCATGGACTCAGACCTGAACTTCAGTAGTCACATTAAGACAGTTGTGAAGTCA
>JAOXYM010000012.1:21171244-21185457 GCA_028567055.1 Leptatherina wallacei | reverse complement strand
ATTATTTGCAAAAAATAATAAAGTTTTTCAGTTTGAACATTAAATATCTTGTCTTTGTAGTGTATTCAATTGAATATCGGTTGAAAAGGACTTGTTGGCAGTAATGCACCGCTTCGTTTTTGCAGACCACTGAAATATATCAAGAAGTAGAAGAAATGTGAAATTATTGTGCATTCAATTTGTACTTGGAAGTCAGATTTTTTTGAGTTCCCATTCAGAAACACCACCAAGTCGCCCCTTGAAGTCGGATATCCAACTCGGAAAAATCAGGGAAGACTTGCTCGCTCCGACATCATCCATTAAAGAAGAGTGCTAATTCCCAAATCCAACTTCTGACCCCCGATAAATTGAATGCACCATAATTGTGTGAACGCAACACGGATCATATGTTAATATATTTGAATAGGGGCGGAGGGGCCTGGGAATGTTTGTTCCTCCAAAGGGGGTGGTGAGATGGCAGAAAAAGTTTGAGGATCACTGGTCTACGGCAATAGGCTGAGCATATTTCTGCAACAAAGTGCAGTGTTGACCTATTTAATTTTGCATTTATTTTTTTTATTTAAACTGAACTCATTTATACAATAGCCAGTTAAAGCAAGTGCTGTTTGATTGTAATTGTTGCTTGAAGTCACTTATTTTAACCGGTTTTTATAACGACTCGGCAACATAGTATTAACCTATTAATCTAATTTGAAATAATCCTGTTTCTAACCTGTCATCATTTAAAATGTTAATGTTTGTTTGAAGGAATTTTAGAAGTATTTCTTTCTTTGTAATGTAACCGAGAAACAGTCTTATTATGAGAAAGATGTAGATGTTTAAAGATAATTCTTTTTGGTCAAACTCACCTTTAATATTTGATCATTTTAGGTCCACTACTCTATCACTTCGAGAACATGGCCAATGAGCTCTCAATCGAACTTAGCTATCAAGAGATTAGGACAGCAATGGTAAAGTTGGGCTTCCTCATTGAGGTAAACAATGACTTTAATTAATCAGTGCATCATGTTTGGCTTAAAAAATTTCTTTTCAGTAGTGTCCATATTTCTCCTGCAGGTGGAGAGGGAGTCGATGCAGACCACGTACACAGAGAACGACCGCTCCATGCTGAGATATGTTTACGACTGTGTCTTCTTTGTGGCACGAAAACCTGCAGAACTATACTTTAATGGCCAAGATGACAACCAGCAACTAAACTCTCCACCAGCTGCTAAGTCACCACGACGGGAAGGCATTGACAGACTAACGTGACATGAAATCCTTTTTAAAAATCGGTGAACTCTGAAGAGCACAACCACTGACTGATATTGAAAAGATTAAATTGACAAAATTAGAAATTGACACAAGGTGGAAAAAATGGACATCATTTCTTTATTGTCAAAATATCTTCCAGGCTGTTTCTTTTAGAAAAATGTGCTCAACTCTACCGACCTAATCTTTTTATGGAACTGTTCAATTACTCAATCGTGGCCCAAAACATCAAATGTAATATGAAGTATTGCATTGCTATTTTATTAAGTCTGAAAAATGTAAAAACCTTAACATATTATGATTATTTGGTTGGAGGTCAGTCAGTTACCACTGGCTCCTATTATGTATTGATAGTTTGTGTGTCGGCTCCAAGCCGTGGAGAGTTAAAATCTAAACTATTAACGCCTACAGTCTTACTCATTTTTATCTGCACTAACTTCCACTGCCAGAAAGTTTGGATCTACACTACCTGTCAAAAGTTTGGACACTCTTTCGTATTGAATCCTAAAGGAAAGGGTGTCCAAACTTTTGACCTGTACTATACATATTGTGTGGATGTGACTCAACATTTTGGATTTTTTTTCTTGGTGCCAGTTACTACATCCGCTCATTTCCATCAGTTACTTTCCAGCTTTTCAGGAATAAGAGCTTATAAAGTTGGACATGATTGTGATGTCGTTTTCTCCTTTCCAGGTCAACTTTGGAATAAAGCCAACATTTTGAAAATATGGGTCTTTAACAGTTTGCTGCATAAAACCAACTAATTGTGATTTATGTATGCTTAAAGTTTCAGGTTTAATACAGCATTCAAATGAATCAATGCGCAGGAGGAACAAAATTATAATGGTGGTGGTGAATGAGAAGAAGGGGAAGTGTGAATGGGCCCGCCACAGGAAGAGAAGAGGGTGTGGGTGGGTTTAAGGCATATATGTCTAGCAATACTGTTCTCTGATTGGCTCTTCCTGCTGCCTCAGTGTCGTTTCCGGTGCTAGTTTGTTTTGGCTATTGGACCTGCGCACCGCATCGTGTTCAACTTCTACAGTGGAAAAAAAAAGTCATTTTCGTTGGCATATGTTTTTATTAACACTAATTTGACATATTTTAATGGCCAAGAGACGCGCCGAGGACGTTCTGTTACATGACTCTCCCTCTAAAAGATACTGCCGCTCACTTTGCAGTATTGACATCCAGGCGGAGAGCATGGCAGCCGACGGGGGTGTGAGTGCGCCATCCCTGCTAGCGTTGTTGGGAAGTCGTTGCAGAAAGAGGCCAAACTATTTCGATGATGAGGATAAACCAGACGACGCCACTCCTTACCTTAGGACAACACTTTGCGACTCAAGGAAGCATGCAGCAAATATTCTGACTGCGCCGATTTCGAGCAGTTTTCTGGAGCGTCGCAGCTCCTGCACATTAACCAACAAGCGCCCCCGAGAGGACAACCCCGGCTTGGATAAAGCTATCCACGCAACTAATGACAAAGTAAGTTATTGATTACAGTTAAAGTTGGCGACTTTTACAACCTGAAGATGGTGGGACTGTCGCATTTACTATCCTTAAAGCTGATTGTGACGTAATGACACCAAATGTCCACTAGATGTCACCATTTACTCATTCTATAACATCCTATAAATTGGGAAATTATTTTCCTTTTGTATTTTGATTGTTTTTGGCGCTCAGTTTTGTCTTTTTTCCTTTCAGACACTTGGACACAAACGCTCTGAAGACTGCACTTATAACTCCTTCCAGTATTGGAGGGTCCCTCTACCTCAACTTGACCTTTCACTGCTAGAAGACACCAGTGACCATTCCCAAACTAAAGTGAAGCTGGAAGTTGGTGACTCTTTTTCAGACGCTATGGAGACTTAAAGATGATTGAGTCGAAGAAGTTTGTTATAAGCTGCCTTGTTGTTCCAAGAAAACATGATGAGCACAGCGTGATGCTCTAAAGCAGTTAGACATGTTAGGAGTTCATAAGGCTTCTTGAACTCCCTCCAGGTGTGATGGAGCAACTGGATTATGCAAAATAGATGATGGGGAAAGCCTCTGGCTGGTCTATGATGTCATTGACTTGAATGAAACAACAGTATTGTGGTTACATTTTAGTGGACATGTGAATGAACCCGACCATCCCCATCCTACAGCTTGTGTGAACAGTATGTCAGGCTGACTCCTGTTCAGTAGTCGCCTCCTGTTTTATTCTGTTTTAGCACTTGAACCTTTTGTAGAATCGACATTTAAAAAAAACAAAAAAAAAACTGGAAACATGAGTTTGGTTAACACAGAGAAGTTCCTGCTCATAACCACCCACTATTGAATACAGCCTGTTTGATACAGCTGCCCAAGTTGTTGACTCAGACCAGCTATCGTTTGGTTTGGGACATCTCTCTGGCATATTAGTGCATGTTGTATTGGCAGTTTTTTTTACTGCAAGCTATTTTTTTCTCCTCTTTTCTTTTTTCATTTCGCAATAAATGCTTTTTCCAGCACTTGTGATTTTTATTACTTTTCAACTGTGTTTTGTCAAAGGTAGTGTCATCAAACAGAAAACACAAACAAAAAACAAGATTATGGAAGGATATATTGGGTTTAATCCAAATCCAGAAATATTTCAGAACCTAAAGTGTGGCATGCAGCTGTTTCCTGCTCTTGTCAAGCTTTTGATATGAACCCACCAACACCACCACTTGTTCATTGCTCCGAGGTGAAACACTCCTGTTTTTAGAAGGAGGAGGTCATGAGCTCCTCAAGGTTTCTTGGAAAGGCTCGCGCACTTTGGACCTGCGGCTGATAAAAAAGGAGTCAGATTTAAACGTTTTAATTGAAGGGCACACCTATGGTAAGTTATGCAGTTTAAAGTTATACTTGATTCAAACTGAAAGCGTGTCTCCAGTATGTTTTCTTATATACAACCGTGTAGGACATATTGAAAACAGTTTATTTAGGCTACTAATGAGGTGCTATTAGCAAATGGTCGAAGTTAATGTTAGCAAAGTTTAGCTGTGGTTTGGATGTTAGCTGAGCAAGGTAACTTGAAGGCATGCAACCTGTTGTCTAATGAAGCAGTTGAATAAAACCCCTTTTACTCAAATAAACACGTTATACAATTAAATGAACACAAGTCGTCTTGCTTTTTAAGAAAAACAAACAAACAGAAGCAGGACATTTGATATTGAAATCCAGGTTCCATGTTATATTTTGTTCAGCCACGACCACTGACCGTGGTACACAGCTTTTAACCATAGGTTGTAGAAAACTCTTAGAGCAGTATAACATAAACACTATTAGAAATGTTTAATTAAAAAGGACAGTGAAGTGTACAGAAATTGCAGAGAATTTATTTTAGAAATATTAACAATATAATTGTGCAGACGTAAAAAATTGATTGAGTGATTGAAATTACATAGTGACCTTGTAACGTTACCTAGAAATAAGTGCATGGTTAACCATCAATACACTACAATGACATGGTTGCTGAGATGGTCAAGACAGTTTACATTAACGTAATTGTTTTAAAGTGTATTTTTCTTAGTATTCTAAGATGCTGTCTGTAGCAGAGCAGTCTGCCCTTAAACTAGAAATGATCAAAAACCTCAGAGCATAACTCAGGAATTATGTAAATTTTCCTTCTTCAAAGTATTATTTGAGTTCATTTGTTTTATTTATATTTCCTGTCATGAGAAAATAGTAACATCGCATCTGCAGCTCATTAACAACTGATTTCTCTTAGGAAATCTGTATATATTTAAAACATTGTGAGTAACTTCAGCCAAGTTAAGAACCTTGTTTAGTGTTTACACAATCTGACTCTGGGTGGGAGTACACCAGCTTTACTACCCTACGGAATAATCTCAGGAAGGGGATGTTAGTTTGCTTCCTACCAACAGTGCTTTCCTTATCGAGACTATTGTTAAATCTGGCTGAGAAATTGAACAAAGACCTTAAAAACCAGGGGAGGCATGTGGAAAAGATTGCTCTGAAGTTGCATGAGGGGTTGACTCACATCTCCGTTGTATTTCAGCTGGTGTTTGTCAAACTGTGTGATGGGGAGGGACCTCCAGTTTGCTGTTTTTGCAACCAGCATGTAGACAGCTGCCGGCACTACAATGAGCTTCACTGAGAAGGTCACTGAATCCTTTCTTTTTTTTCTAAAATAATGTGTTTGTTTTAGCTTGAGGATAAATTTGCCATTAAAGATGTAAATGTAGTGCTTCATTGCTCTAGAGTGTGTTTATTTTAAGTAAATATCTTCTTATTACAGTCACGTAAGTCTTGGATTGAGGAAACTTTCTTCAAGAGAGAATGTGTGAAGTTTATCCCTTCCTCTTGGGACCTACACAGGTAAACTGAAATTTAATTGCAGTGATATTGGAAGCAGACATTTTTTAACGATACTTGGGGTTGGTTTGTTTCATTAGTGTGTAGTATAACATTACCAGAAGTGGCTGGAAATAACTTTTTTTCTGAGAACAGAGCAGCTTGGCTTTCAGCCCTTCTTTCCAGGAACAGGGACCATGTAGATTCTTTGATAATGTGTTATTTCCTGTTTCTTACAGATGCATTCCAGTGTGTCAAGTATGCCAAAACTTGATCAGGTATAATTTATGAATAGTGGTTTGTTTTTGTTTGTTGTTTGTTTGTTTTATTCATCTTCATACCACACATACCACACATATTACTCCATCAACCACACTGAGATTAAGTTTTTGCTTTTGGGGATTTTTATGGAACTTTTCTCTCCACCCACTTATTTTCTTGACAATTCCCAAGTTTGCTTTCTTTCCACTTTAGTCCCATTTAGTCGGTTTTATCATCAAATCCATCCTTCAGAAACAAATGTTTATCTACTGTGTGGTGGATTTCTATAAGGAGGAAGTAATGTGGATGAATAAGTGAACTGTTTGGGCTGCAACATGATAAACACAATGAAACACTGATATGTAGACTCAAGGACAAAGGGAGGCAAGAAGGAAGGCAGGGATACAGGAAACAAGGAGGATTTATGGCAACATGGCTAATTTATCCAATTCTCTTCTCAGTCAAATGCCTGTAAATTATATGTAAACAACGCTACCATCATTTTAGGTTGGTTTATCGACATGCACTTAAAATTTTATGCTGTACATTTCCACTTTAGTATTACCGGTAGTTTGTATTTTGCCTCTGTGGTCTTGTTTTCTTACATATCAACTCCAAGAAGAATGAAGGATGTGTCATTTAAAAAAAATAAGTTTGTGAACCCCAAAATTATGTGATTAAACTAATAACAAAGAGTTACACTTTTATGTCTTTGTTAAATAGAGTGCATAATATTTTACAAGGAAAGCTGGAACAAGTATATGTGGTATATTTGTGGTAACAAATTCTCCAACAATTTCTTAGATTCAATCTGAGTCCACTTGTGACAAAGTCCTCTCCCCTGAACCATAATTTGATCTAATTTATCTTCCAAAGGTCCTTCATTTTAGAAAGTTATCTAAACTATTCTAACTTAAATAATGGTCAATAGCTTGATTTTCCTGTAGTTATACATGTATTTGTATCTTGGGACACAGACAGTGATCCAGTTAAATGATCAGGTTGAGGTATGTGATTTGAATCTATTGTGTATTTGATGTGCTGACTGATTTAGGGCGCAGAATCCCTCCTGACTGGTATGGCTGAAAGCAATGTTTGATGGAGGTTGTTGCTGCTAAAGAGGGTTTTTCAAGGCACTAAATTCAGGAATTCATTTACCTTTTCCAGCGTAGACTGTGATGAAATTCTGTTTTCACTTACATATAATAAAGAAGAAAAGCTATTTTCGTGTGAACTAATTTTATAAAATTGTGTATAATTGTGATTCAGATGAGGATCGGACTACATTTTATGAGTCATTAATTCAGAAATTGGGACCATAACGAAGGGTTCACAAACTGTTTTTGGAGGGTACTTCACTCTGAGATTTATTTAAAATTCAGAAATAGGAACAGGTGTTTTTGTATTTTTGTAAATGTACCTTTTACAGTGAGACAGTGACCTCTTTGATAGCACCCTGATCAAAACAGTAAGAAAGCTCTAACATCTACATGTGAATTCATAGAAATAATACATCAGCATGTTTTGCTTTGACACTTTTGTGATGACAGTGAAAAAACAAAACAAAAAAAAAACTGAACCATTGTCCCTGCAGGTCTTTTTAAAAAAAAAAAAAAAACTCCAAATCCTTGAAGTGTGTTAAATATAGATCTTTCTCCAACATTTTTGACTGGTTGACTCAGAATGGAAAATGTGAGTGAGTGATGTATTTCACACAAAACTTCTGTCGCTGCCCAAGACCAAATGTTCTGATGCATTGAATTCTTTGTATTGGCTAGATGTTGTTGTGGCCGCCTTATGGGGGAACACTCCTGGAAAGACTTTGTTCCTCCAGTATCCTTCTATCCTGGTTCTGATCAGGATGTGGAAGAAGTCTGGTCCGTGCAGGTGCATACCAGAGCCAGTCCTACAGATGCTTATGGGATCGTAGATTTTCAAGACACTGCCACACGTGTTTGTCGGGCCAAGGTCTGTAATCTACTGACTATGTGTGTTTCTAGGCCAAAGAAAAAATAAACTGTTGGCTCAGTTCACAATAAAAACTCTTTAACTAATATTCTGTCCCTTGAAAAATGACTGACCCTAAAATAGAAATAGATGCTTTCCCCAGAGTGAGTGATAGGAGGTGTACATTTTGATAGTTGTATAAACTTTGGTTTGCTATGACAAGCAGATTTAATCAAGTTGTATGAAAGCAAAGATTTTATCTGCAAAATTGACAAAACAGTCAGCACCTGAGAGTAGCACAAAGAGCTTTCTCTAACAGTGCCATGTTTTCCCAGTATGTCCGTGTGGCTGTGGACTCCAAGCCAGAAGCTCTGCTTCAGCTGATGCTGAGGGAATGGCAGATGGAGAGACCCAAGCTTCTTCTGACTGTCCAGGGTGGCTCTGAAAACTTTATCCTGCCCCCGAAAGTTAAGCAGGCTTTCAGCAAAGGGCTGATCACTGCTGCTCTCAGCACAGGCGCATGGATACTAACAGATGGGATTAATACAGGTTAGTATTTTGTTTTACTTTAAAGCAACGCTGAATCTTTCTCTAGTGCCTGCCATGCACTGACATTACCTGATATGCTTTGGGTGTGCATGTAAACCTAAACCTAAGGAAATTTGTGTTTGTCAATTATTTCTAATGCCAGTTGTTGTTGTGTTATACATTGTTTTAAAGCCTGATTAGTGTGAAGGAAATTATTTGATATTATCAAATAAAACCTTTATGAATGAGTCTGACGCTAATAGATCTGGGAAGATCTTCTCTCTGTTACAACCTTTTATACAGCAAAGAAATAAAGGTCTCAGCATTCACACACAGTTATCAGTAATTACATCATCAGCTGTCTGCGCATTCTTCTTCTTTTTCTATTATCTGGTACACATTGACCTCGCTCTTTATGATCCCGAGTAAGAGTAAGACATCTCTGCAATGACAACAGTTATCTCTAAGTGCATGTCAACAGAGCAGAAAGTGTTTTTGTTCACATCATATCTAAGTAAAGCACATAGTGTGAATCAAAGAATAAAATCAACCTTAACATTTGCCACCTTTTCTATGAGGTATGACTTTAGGCTAATTTTAGGATTGTACATCTGTAGAATGAGCCATGCAGCTAAACATGTGGGTAGTGCTCCCAAAAAATGTGCCATGTCCTTCATGGGGGAAAAAAATGTAGAGGATCCATAAGCAGCCACAACAGCTTGGCACTCCTCCTCATGCTGGTCACCAGCCCGGTCACATCTTGCTGTGGGATGACATCCTATCCCTCAATGGGTAAATGTTGAAGGTCAACCAGCATAGTTGTGTTGGCTGCTCTAGGATGCCCAAGCGCATCCTAGGATCCCACAAGAGCTCAGTCGGGTTGAGGTCTGAACTCATGGCATATCATTCCATCCTCTCCACACCCAAATTCTGGAAGTACTCAGATTTAGCTGTGTTGCTTATTCCACAAATGCACATTTCTTACAAGTTATACCATATTATAAAGGTGATTGACAAGGCTTTCAAACAGTGTCTAATTCAACACCAATTGGTATTATTGAAGGGGAGAAATAAACGACCAAACACAAATTTACTTACTTTTTGTGCAAAGTTTATAGTGTTTACTTTGAGTTGCAATAGCAGCTCTTGTTTGCTCTTTTTTGGGTTGAGTGAGCCCAAGAACACAGTGACATGTATTTGCTATGCACTCATCTACTCTTTACATACTCTTTAGGTGTGTCCAAGTATGTAGGTGAGGCAGTGAAAATATTTGGAGGCCATGACCTAAGGAAGAGAAACACAGTTGGCGTCACATCGTGGGGAGTGATCGACAACAACATGGACCTCATAGGCAGAGATGTCAGTACTCAAATTATGCTTCTTGCTTAATGAGATTGAACCAGTATAATACCGTAAACACATCTCCAATATATTTTATCTTCGAGCTTTGTTTCTCAATGAACGTTGGCTCTCAGTGTGACATTAGCTCAACAATGCTTCAGGTGTTCAGGCCCTACCAGCCGCTGGGGAACCCTTTGAGCAAGAGGGCGTGTCTTAATGGTTTCCACTCCCACTTTCTGTTGGTGGATGATGGTACACTGGGAAAACATGGCTGTCAGCAAGGCCTAAGGAGTAAACTGGAGAAACACATCCAGCTGCAGAAGATACATCCTCGTGAGTCAGTGTGTTTGTGTACGTACTAAAAACACAGAGACATAATGTGAATGATTTTACATTGCACTCTCTGCTCTTTGCAGGACTGAACCAAAGAGTACCTGCTGTGTGTGTGGTGGTGGAGGGAGGTCCAGCCATTGTGTCTACAGTGTTGGACTATGTTCGTAATGTGCCCCCTGTGCCTGTGTTTGTGTTTGAGGGATCGGGCAGAGCTGCAGACCTGCTTGCCTTCTTACACAAGCAGACTGCTAATAATAGGTATGTTTGTAGGGGATTTTTAGTAGATCTTAAGGATTCAACTGGTTATTTAAAGTTAAACTAACTACAGTTCATGTTTTGCTAAATAGGGCGCATTCACACTGTGTTAGAGTTGCGACTGATCCGATCCAATATCAGTATTGGGCTCCAACATCGACGTTATTCACGGATCATATATCGGGCTGAATTCTCCGATCCACCTCACCGATCCACAGAGGGAGCTTTTGTGGTCCTGTGTTTACAAATTCTAAGTATAATTCAGGTTTCATCCAAACAAAATATGCTGACGCAGGATTCGCTTATGAAATATTTCCACTAGAACTTGTGTATATATAGATAATTATAAATGATTTAGTTTTTTACTCTGAGTTTCTAGTTCAGACTCTACGTTACCGTACACCTGCACTGACAAGTCTGATGGGGAATGAGCTATCTTTGCTACTTTAGCATGTCACTAATGTGGATATATTTTAGTCTGGAAACATGAAAAAGCAAGACGGGGTATAAAGTTTCCGGGGTAAAACGTTGTTCAGCTAAGAAGGGAAGAGAAAATAGTGCAGGCCCTCCAACGGAACGGTAAACTTCCAACAGACAACGTGAAGACTAGAGGGATTAGAGAGATTGTGGCCGATCAGGTCTATCTGTCATGGAAAATTCTGAAAAAATTCTGCCAGCTAAAATGCTGTAATCCTGCGTGATAATGCATCTCGCATGAAGAAGGGGAAATAAGGTGTGGGAATCTCCAGCTGGGTTGTTTTGCTCATATGCTGCAGCTTGTTGAGCATGACAGGCTTATTATGCTTTCACTAAAACTGTGGAGCACTTTAAACATTCGCAACTTGCACAGTCCTGTTTGTAGCATCCTTACACTGAACTAAAAGTTCTCACTAATCGGCTCCATGAAGACATCCTGGCCAGATTAAACAGTAGCTTCTATGATCCAAAGAAAATGAGCCCTCTGAGTCGATACTGCAGACCATGATCTGTCTGCAACGCTGTCAGACTGTCAGTGTTTTCAGATTATTCACATATGTCATGCTTCCCTTTCAACATATTTTCTTGGACCTTAAACATTTTTTATAAAGTAGTTGTTACTAAATTATAACTATCTTTGTTTTTATTAAGATTATGAAGCAGCTTTACACATTGTCTTTGATTTGCTTCAGAAGGGTTTCTTCTTACAATTTTAGAAATCATTTAAACTGGATTCATTTAGTTTATCAGTTGCTCTCTTATTAAGAAGTGATGTGTGGTGTACTACAGCCTAATGAACCCATACACAATAACAACAGTGTAAATGACCATATTCACAATAATGTTCACATAAACAGATTTGGTATTGGAAAATATTGGTGTTGGCTGATATCCAAATTCCAGATATTGGGATTGGATCGGAACTCCAAAAAAGTGGATCGGTGCATCTCTACATTGTGTGTTATGTCTGCTTAAAATAAACCCTGGTCCGCTTCCACGGATAGTACAGTTTATTTGGAGTAACCTGGTGCAGACCAAAGAGAAAAACTTTGGTCCACCTGAAAACCAGGGGTCTCGGTGTGCTTGCAAGTGAATCCTGGTGCGGTTCGTTTGCAGTGTGAAAGCAAATAGACCATCCAGTGAACATCAGAGAGGGAGTGACATAGAGTGTGTCGTAGAATAACATCTGCTTATACTGGACATATACTTTTGACAACTGTATTAGGTTTTAACACCAAAGTAAAAACAGAACACAAAGACTGTGTTGCTTCATTATTTACTTGCAGTGAATGATCCAGCTAAAGGGGAAGGATTTCTGTTTTGGTTCTGGCCAATCGATTAACCAGATTTGCTACTTCTTCCTTCTTTTTTTTTCTTGATCAGTGGTTGCTTCGGGAATATCACCTGTAGCAATCAGTTGTTGTTGCTTAATGTTATTCAGGCAGTTTGATCCCCTTAAGTAAAGTGCAGTGTGAAAGCAAACAAAATGAAAGGAAGGTGCAAAACTTAAAGTCAAATAGAAGTTATGGTGTCTTCATCCTCAATAATGTAATAAATTCCTGAGTGAAATGCAACATCTAGTCAGAAAATGTGGACCTCACTCATGTGTTAGACCAGGAGTACCTTAATCCTTAAAAAAAAGCAAAAACCCTTTTTCTCTAGCTGTGGTCAAAGTTTTTATGTTGGTAGCCATTTACGATTCTCACCAAAAAACATTTCGTTTTATAAAATCCCTAAAACTGGGATGCCTTTAAAGGAAAAAGAAACACATACGAGGAGACTGATGTAAATAAATCAACATGTAAATTGTGATTTTCAATACCTGCTCCCATTTTAGACAGTTGGAGGTCGACATCAAGGAGGACTTCCTTGACAGGATCGGGCATGTGTTTGGAGTTGAAAAGACAGAAGCTACTAACCTTTACAGTCTCTTCTTGCAGTGTATGGATCACAGAGAGTCCGTGAGTAAAGCTGCATTTGGGATTGTGTTTCTTACAACTGAAGATAAACTGCTCAATCAATATATGTTTGAACAACAGATAACCATCTTTGACTCGGAGTCAGAGGACCATCTGGCACCAGATGTGGCTATTTTGACTACGACACTCAAGGGTAAATTTTAGCTTTTTGTTTTGATTTAGACATTTTTCCTTACAGGCAATTTGACCTGTCTTTAACAGTAACAAAACTTTAAACACGCTACATTCCTACTAGACTGACTAATAGCTTGAAGGTATAATGATCATGAATATTAGATTGAGGCTTTTCTTGTCAAAATATCAGACAGGAAAGTGGTGTGTTAATGCGGAGAAATAATTTCTTTTGTTTATTTTGCACTGAATAAAAATAGGCACCAAAGCTAGTCCGGCAGAGCAGCTGAGTATGGCTCTGGCGTGGGACAGGGCTGACATTGCACAGAAAGATGTTCTGGTTTATGGGCAGCACTGGCAGGTAAAACTAGCAAAGAGAATTATGGAGACAAGCTGTACTCTAATTACATGGTTATTATTACCGAACATTTTGATTATAATTATATTATATTCTATGTGTAGGTTGGCGCCTTGGAACAAGCCATGCTGGATGCTCTAGTGATGGACCGTGTCAGTTTTGTCAAAATGCTGATCGACAACGGCATGACAATGAACCGCTTCCTCACTGTGGATCGCCTTGAGGAACTCTACAACATAGTGATTATGATATATTTATCAATAATGATTATGATACTCTTCCTCTTACTTTATTCTCATTGATCAGGAATAATAATAGAAGACTTTATTCAAAGATTTTCTTTTTAACATCACCACCCAACAGTACTATTGTTTGCTCAGATGTGCTGTTTCCTCTTTAGTTCTTCCTTAGCTAACACTTTGTTATACAAACAGCAGAAATCTAGTCATTTTGTTTGTTTGTGTTTTTTTAAAATAATTTCAAAACATCCGCTTTGATCAAAATCACAGTAATGCACTGTAAGGATTTGCACTAGGACTCAGTGTTTTGTGGTCAACTGCACCAAGAGAATTTTCCCAGTTGTTATTTTCAGATGCTTCTGAAATCACAGAGCTCTTTGTCACATTCTTACGTTGCCTTTATCTATTGTCTATTGTAGGATGTTAATTATTCATATTTCTCTCGAATAATAAGTTCCTTTAAGAAGCATGTTACCATCTGCAGAGCTGCGCTGTCTTTTTTTCACTTTGCTTTCAAAGTTTTTTTTTTCTGTTTAGTTTTCTGATCTTTCTAAATAATGTGAATATCTTTCTTCAGCCACAGGGGCAGACTCAGCGCTTCCTGCACCATCTTGTTGAAGATGCAAAACAGGTTAGTGACTTTATAAATAGCTGTATTCGTATAGATAAATATAGACAAATTTTAGTGTTACATTGTGTTATATTTTGATATTATTATGTTTTTCACTGTACATGAAGTAAAAAAAATCTATCTATCTATCTATCTATCTATCTATCTATCTATCTATCTATCTATCTATCTATCTATCTATCTAT
>JAOXYM010000012.1:21137502-21171144 GCA_028567055.1 Leptatherina wallacei | reverse complement strand
ATCTATCTATCTATCTATCTATCTATCTATCTATCTATCTATCTATCTATCTATCTATCTATCTATCTATCTTCATTGTAGCAGCAAATTTTACATCTGTATTGCACATGCATATTTTTTGTGTGTATGGTAGACTTCTCTTCCCATGGGTTACCGTCTGTCAGTCATTGACATGGGCCTGGTGATAGAATACCTCATAGGAGGAGCGTACCGCAGCACCTACACAAGGAAACAGTTTAGAGCTGCGTACAATCGGATGCAGGACAAAGTGAGCAGATAGAACTTGGTTTTTTTTTTGTATGTCCTTGTGTTTTTTTAAGTCCTGTTGAGTTTCAGTTTTTCTCACTTATAACATACTCTCCTTCTTGTTTGTAGGAGGGTAGACGAGACAGCTCCGGCTCCTTATCAAAACAGAAACGAGGATTGAGACCGAACTCAAAGAGGAGCAGTAGCCTCCATGACCTGCCTTTCTTTAGGACTGCCCGGCCCTACAAACGCAAGGTTGTTGAAAAGTTGTTTTTCAAGTATGTGTGGTTAAGATATGTGCTACAAAGTAATAATATTGAAATGATAATAACATTATACAATCAAAATACATTTTGGGAGATTTTCATACCACTGGTACCTTAAAAACAGCCCGGTGCAGATATTTGATTATTACCGTATAAACTGTGTTACATCTTTATTTGCCCACCTGTATTTCTTTTTAATCTTACAACTTTTGGGTGGAGTCTTTCTCTATTCCTGTTCCCTTTTTCATTCTTGTGTCATACCTCAAATCTACCCATTTAGGAGCAAGATGTGCCACCTGGAAATAGTCGAGAGACGACTCAGAGTCCAGAACTGGATAAAGCTTCAGTACTAGTTCCTTTCAACTTCAACGACCTGTTTGTGTGGGCCGTCCTTCAACAGCGGCAGCAGATGGCATTGTTCCTGTGGCAACATGGAGAAGAGGCATTGGCACGGGCCATTGTGGCCTGTAAGCTGTACCGCTCCATGGCCTGTGAGGCACGGCAGAGCAGTATGTACGACAACATTACAGAGCGATTCAAGGCATATTCACTGTGAGTATGTAAAGTAACATGGAAAAAAAGAGTAGATATCATGGAAAATATTCACTCTTTCAGCATATTTGATCAAGCAAACACTTTGCCCATTGACAAAGATTATGCACGCACTTTTGTTTTGGGTTTTTGTTTATCATTACTACCACCGAAGAGGTTTAAGTTTTTGTTTAATAAATAAATCATTCCACTGTAAGAACAATGCTTTTTAGTGGCACAGATTTCAAATATTTAATTCAAATAGTCAATTTATCCAGGTCTGGCGGGCCCAGCAGATTGTTTCATGAACATTTTGTGAGTGTATGTCTCTTCTATCTCTGACAGTGAATTTGGCCAGCTGGCTGTGGCTGTGTTAGATTTTGCATTTCGGCAGAATGAACAAATGGCCATGAAACTGTTAACCTCTGAGATGGAAGCATGGAGCCACTTTACCTGCCTGCAGCTGGCTGTCTCCTCATGCCACAGACCATTTGTGTCGCACTCTTGTACTCAGACCCTCCTCACAGATCTTTGGACTGGTCCACTCAACATGAGAAAAAACTCCTTTTTGAAGGTAAATATTATGGAAGATGTCAAATATACCAACATTGTTGTCTCTGATTGTGTTCTCTTTTTCTTTTTTTTTTTTACTAGTTGTTAGTGATTCACACCTGGGATAAGCACTTCTTTACAATTTGTGATTAGAATTAGTCATGCAAATTGAAAGATTTGCTTGATTTAGCTTAAGTTTAGTTATGATTAAGGTATGGTTTTCTGATGCTTCTTGGTAGTTGTGTAAACTTGGATGACACACTTGCTATTTCTGTGTTTAAGATCATTTTGAGCCTTCTTCTGCCCCCTGCCATCTTGCTACTGGAGTTTAAAAGCAAAGCTGAAATGTGCCATGTACCACAGACCCATGAAGCAATGCTCTTTGGACTTGATTCTGTCAAGTCGGTGCCAGCCACCGAGGGATCTGATCACATGGTGAAGTGCCAGTAGTGTACTTACCCAATACTATTTTCAAACTGGAATAGGATTCCTTACAGCCTTAGTATCACATTTTTCATGTCTTGTTTTTTTTAATCCTGTCTCTTTCCCTCATAGGACAATCAGGATGCTGAGCATGGCCTCTCTTCCCCTGACAAATGTCTTGGTTCTGTGTCAGAAACTGTGTCCGGAGTAACTGTGCAGTGTCTGTCCTGGATCACAAGGCTCTATGATTTCTACACAGCTCCTGTCGTCAAGTTTTGGTTTCACACAGTAGGTGGCGGGCTTCCTGTTAAGTTCAAGAAAAATATCTATCCCTCTTCAGACATAGTAAACAAACAGCGGTTTTAAGTGCATCATTTTATTCCTTAATCTAAATTTTAGATGTCCTACTTGGCCTTTCTGATGTTGTTCTCCTACGTCGTCCTGGTGAAGATGGAGGATCAACCAAGTGTTCAGGAGTGGCTGGTCATTGCGTACATTGTGTCCACTGCAATTGAGAAAACCAGAGAGGTGGGTCATCCAGCAGAGAGGGACAAGTCTCTTTAGGGTCTGCATACTTCGAAGGCTACAGAGTGGCCTCTGTATGCTGCACACTTCGAAGCCGTTTATTCGTTCGTCAAATGAGACAGCCTGCCTAGTGTATGAGAATTTCCCATAGTGCTCAAGTCCCTTGTTGCTTAGCAATTGTAGGTATGAAAGCATTCTCATTCTTCCCGCTAATTCCTTCAGATAACTGCATTAAAGAAAAAACGAAATGGAACCAGAAATGTCCGCTAATAGTCTCATTTTAAAATATCCTTCAGTGGCTGGCTTTCAAAAGTTGACAGTAGACAGTTAATTAACCCCCTACAAATCCACTAATATTAAATATTACACGATTTTAAATTCCACAGTTTAACAAACTTAAAGTTTCTATTTATATGCTGTCACATCTCAAAGGTAAAAGAAAAACTTACACTTAAAAACGTACTCCTCAGCACTTTGTTGCTAATTCCCTGTCACCAGAGCCATGGCTCTGCCTTCCAGCTTGCTCGAAATGAATTATGGGAGAAAATAGGCCGCGAAGGATACACCGCCAGTAGCCTTCGTTTCAGGCTAACCAAAGTGTGGGTTTAGAGGGTGGACTCGAAGGTTCCTTTGGAAGCTTTTGAATTGGGACAGTGCGCGCCGCTGTGACATATACAGCCGAGGAATCCGCACACCGAAGTGTGGTGACCCCGAATTGACACAGAGCTTATGACTGATGACACAGATTCCAAGTGTCACATTGACCATAAGTAAGTTTCAATGTTGATGGACTGAAACATTACTGCCCTGTTTAACACAGTAGACATTATTATTGTTTGATAATTACTGCATTCTAAGATATCACCATGAGTTTTTCACCTTGGTCATATCTTAATCTACTTCTTCATCAGGTATTAATGTCTGAGCCGAGGAACCTGAGCCAGAAGCTGAAGATTTGGTTCTCAGAGTACTGGAACATATCGGATTTTATTGCTATTCTCCTTTTCCTGGTTGGACTTGTAATGCGTTGGCATGCTAATCCTTACCGGACTGCTGGACGCATCGCTTACTGTCTGGACATCATCTTCTGGTTTGTCAGGGTGATGGATCTGCTGGCTGTCAATCAACATGCTGGCCCTTATCTCACTATGATCACCAAGATGGTGAGTTAGAGACTGTGCTTAGTTATACATGTTGGGGAGGAAAATGATTGAGAAATGCTTATTCAGTCACCTTTATCTCCTCTCTTTGCGTGTGTCCAGACGAGCAATATGTTCTTCATTGTGGTTATGATGGCGATAGTGCTGCTCAGCTTCGGGGTGTCCAGGAAGGCAATCCTATCACCAAATGAGGAGCCATCATGGAGCCTAGCTTGGGACATAGTCTTCCAGCCATACTGGATGATCTTTGGAGAAGTCTATGCAGGAGAAATAGATCGTAAGTGGAACAGGAATTCACTGGAAGTTCATCAATAAAATTAAGATTTTATTAATTTTTTCATTTTAGAAATTATTTAATGGCATATTATATTAGTTTATCTATGTGATTTTTGGACTTTCAGTCCGTCTCACCTTATGAAGTGGTGCCCATTTATGTAAATTTATCACTGTGTTTGTTACTGTTTGCAAGATCAATATGACTAGTGTGGGTATCCTCGTGTTTTAAGAATCACTTCAATAATCACTAGTTGATACTGCATGCATGCAAAATATGCTGACAATGGCAAGAAATTTCAAAGTCAAATTTTTCTGCATGCTGTTAAAGCATTTATTTACTTAGACTGTTTTTTTGTGCCAAATCACGCCCTTCATCAAAATTTAGAAGGCTAAGTTGCACAGGTAAGCAAGCAAATAAGTAAGCAATAAAAATAAGATGAGGATTGTTACAAAAATGTCATATCTATCTGTATTAACTAAATGACAATAACAAAAAAACTTTATTAAATAAGTTTATGGTGCCACTCTTTGCCCTTAAAACAATTTGGTATGCTGGGTATGTAAGTTAATTTGCATATCTGTAGATTTAGGCTACCTCAATACAATTTTTTTCTTGTTGTTATGCCTGAGTGGCACGATGATGTTAAAATCACAGCCTCAGCATGTGCTGCTAGACATAGGCACTTTTTGGCTGGCCATTGTCTTAATGTAGAATAATTATTAGACCACTTCTGTTTTGACCTTATGTAATGTGTAAGAATCTTAACATCCATATTCTAATAGTTTAACCATTTGCAATGCTGTGACCATTGAAATATTCTATATCCAGGTATTATTTGCACATGTGATATTGGTGTATAATAAATGTGAGTGGATAACTACCGTTAAAGTGACCCTGTGTGCTTCACTAATAATTAAAGAATTATGAGCTGCTACTTTAACATCTGTGTATTTGTGTATCAACAGCATGTGACAACAACGAGCCATGTCCTCCGGCATCCTTTGTTACACCCTTCCTCCAGGCTTTCTATATGTTCTTCCAGTATATCATCATGGTCAACATTCTCATAGCATTTTTTAAGTAAGCATGCTTATTTTTTCAAAGTCCTAATAACTTGGTACAGGAGATGAATACTGTATAAATTATATTTTCTTCTGAACAGCAACATCTACTTTGACATGGCATCAACATCCAACAAGCTGTGGAAGTACAACCGTTACCGCTACATAATGACCTATCAGGAGAGACCGTGGCTGCCCCCACCCCTTATCCTTCTCAGTCACATGGCTCTTGCTTTGAGAGGAATCTATGGGAAATTTAATGGAGACACTGAGCGAGAAGAAAGACGCTCTGGGCTAAGTAAGTACTGCAGAATATGTTTTGTGGAAGAAAACTATTGCAGTTATTAATATTTACCTGTATTAATCAGAGCTCTATCTTGGCCATGAGGATCAGAAGAAGCTGCATGAGTTTGAAGAGAAATGCATAGAGGCCTATTTTCACGAGAAGACTGAACACCTCCATGGAAGTCAAATAAACAGGATCAGAGCCACAACTGAGAGGTTTGATTGATATTCCAGTCCATTTTTGATAACTAATATTGGAATGTCCTGTTAAAGAGCTGGATTCCTCTGTTTTTGTTCCTACTACATCACAAATGTAGCAATCTTTTGGCCTTTACATATGTTTCACCTCGGCAATAGACTTGGAGTGACAGTAATGTAAGGAAAAATATACCTAAGAAATATGTGTTAAAAACTAAAGCCGCATTTACTCAGTTGCTCTGGTCAAATTGGTAGGTGTGACACAATTAAGTATTTAGTTCCTGTAATTAGTTGGACAATCAAACAATACTAAAAGCAAAAATAGTTACCACTGTAACACCAACAGAGGCTGCTCCTATCATCATGCTTTTCCTTATTATAATTGTTATTTTATAATGAACTTAATAGATAATGAGGCATGCAGGGCGACATGACATCTGATTCACAGTGAAATTATTTCTGACCTGAAGAGGCACTTTTTTCTGACTGAGATAAATCACACATTGGCAAAGAGTATGTGAGTTTTATTTATGCTGAAGGTATCATATGATTGCTGTGTCTTCATGTGTTCAGATAAGAAAATATGGAAGAGATTTGCATTGTCCCACAGTGTTGAGTCTGACACATGCTTCTGTCTTGTTCATGTTGACTTGACGGCTGTGTCTTATTTGCATGTTACACAGTATTTTTGCAAAATGTCAGAATTAATTAAGTCTCCTGTGAATTCAGTCACTCTCTGACACTGGTGTGTGCTTACAGGTGACTGTGTTGGTACCTATTGTCTGAAGTGACAATTGTTATATTGTATTAACAGCAAATATGTAACATTGTTTATAAAAGGCGAAAATAAATATACTGCAGCATTATAAAGTTTGATTTTTTTTTTTTTTTACTAGAGCAGAAGAGATGTGCGTGATGATGGGAGAGGTCTCAGAGAAGGTCAGCTTTATTCAGGACAGCTTGTCAGAGTTGGACTGTCAGCTAGGTCAACTCCAGGACCTTTCGGCGCAGGCTGTGGACACCCTCACTCTGCTCTCTGCTTCTGACAGCCTGCATCAGAAAGAGGCTCGCCTGGCTCAGTGTCGGCTCATCACAGCATCCCGGCACGACCTCCCTCACAGCTGGACCCTCCCGCACAGGACTGGAGCAGACTGTGATGTTCCTAATATGCGTCGACTGATGGTCAAATCATGTAAAAGTACCCCGCCTTCTTTGCTAAAGGGCCCTGCCTTGGCAGCAAATAGACTAAAATCAGATGAGTGCCACGTAGGAACCAAAGGAAGCAAGGAAGGAAAGCATGGATGCGCTGAGGGGGGAGAAAAACCAACAAAAGAGGTGCTTATGATTTCCTTTAAATTTGTTGCCATTTCATTATATGTGCTACAACAATTCAAACCTTGAGACAAGCAAAAATAATTTGTAAAGTTATTACATAATAGCTGATGACGTTTGCTATTTTGAATTACTGGTTAAAAAGATATTGTTTTCAACAGGATTCACAGTCTGCTACTTTCAACCATCCCAGTGAGAACTGGTTGGGAATCTCTAGAACTGCATCACATGCCTCCCTCTCCCACTTTCATGGTGGTGGAGCTCATCTTGGTGTAAGGGATCAGACACCCTCTGAGTCATGTGAATCATCCCGCTGTGGGTCCCCTCTCTCTCCCAGAGGTTTGGGGTCACCACATCATAGACTCTGGACATGGGACCCATATTTATATCCAAGTCAGGAGGAAACATCCATGGATGAGGGAGAGGAAGAAGAAGAAGAAAACCAACAAGCTAAAAAGGAAGATAAAGAAGAGGAAATAGTGCAGGAACAGCTGTCAAACCTAGAAGTATGTAGAGTCTCTGCAGATGGTTTCCCTTAGTCTAATCTTCAATATATCGTAAAATCTTCTTAAATTTTGTCTTTTTTCAGGACCACAGCCAACCAAGTTTTCGGTCCAGATCTTCCAACCAGTGGAGAAGACCCACGCTATCCCCCAGGTCCAGAGAGCATCCCTATGGCTACTGCAGATCTCTGTCATCAAGCATGGAGAATATGACTTTATCTGTAGCTGCCCACAGTCCAGTGACGAGATCATTTCCATATCTTAATGAAGCACTAAACAAGGAAAGGATGTGTAGTAGGAGGGGGTTTGGTAATAATACATCTCTACAGGGCAGCAGGACCCAAGGTAAGTGAATGACTAAGTAAAATATCTTTTTGCATGTTAAGTCTACTTTTGAGAATAGAATTTTTTGTTAGTGTATATATTGTTTCTGCAGAGTGGTCCAAATCTTCAGACTTTACTGAAGTCCTCGACAACAAAGGCAAAAGCCACAACAGGAAGACAGTGAAGATAAAAGAAAGCACTCCAGATACAGTAAGACAGCGTGATACAAACGGTCTTCTTCAGAGCATGCTGATGGACATTCACTTAATTCATTTACTTCATTCATGACCACTGAAATTGCCTAGTGAAAGCTCAGTAAAGTGCTAAACATTGCATGCTAAAACTCAATCTCTATTTTTACCTTCTTTTTATTTTTTCAATATTTGGAACCTGTTTCCATTTTCTCATTTATTTTGAAAACTAGATAACCATGCAGTCCCACTTGTCTGATGTCTCATGGAGGAGGCAGCGAAGGTTTATAGGAGAGCCTACATGTTGGTCAGCTTCAACTAGCCTCAATCAGCTCAGTAAGGACCTACTATTCTGCTTATCATCATAGACTCTGCATCATAGTGCTGCAAAAATGTGTCATCTCATTTAATCAAGGTGCACAACAAGAATAAGGTAGAGAAGTAAAGTTTTGATATAAAGAGCTTACTGGCTTGTCAAAACAATACTGTCTGATTTCTTTTTAAGCAGCAATATGCTATTAACCAACAGTATATAGTTATGTTTTTAAGAATTAATCATTGGTAATGTCAATATTATTTCAGATTTTGATCCTGCAGATTTGTTGCAGAAGCAGGTGTTTTCCCATCAGGTAAACCTTTCTGGAGATATACATTGGTAACAAATGTAAAGTGGTAGAAATATTGAAAACATTTAATTTCTAAGATGTCCCTGTGAGATTAGTGTGACTATTGTTGAATTGACCTGTAGGACATGTGGAGCCCCACTCATTCAGCATGGAACAGCTGGGCCAGATCAATGAGCCGCAGACCTTCGTAAGTCTCCCTTTCATTTGGGCCTCAATGATAGCTATGTATTTAAAGATATTTTGATTCTCATAATGTTTTTGTGTGCATGTGTGTGTCTGATGCAGTTTACAGAGTGGCTTGGCACCTGAAGGTATTTCTAAATATTCCAATTGAATACGTTTTCTGTTCAATATTTAGAAAAAAAAAAATCATATGCTAAGATCTGTAAGATTTACACTTTAGTTTTAAAATTTTCTGTTTATCTTGTTTGCTGTAGCCAAGACCTCTTCATTTCAGTCCAGTGACAATTTGTACCCACATTATTCAGGTAAGGGTTTTGAAAAATGTATGTAATTTAACTTTAATTTTACCTGGCAAAACATTAGAACAACTTCTTATTTAAAATGTGCAAGAATACTTATGGGGTAGGAGGAGATTAAAAAAAATCTAACAATAATACACATGTAAATTTTTAACATTATTATTATTATTATTATTATTATTATTATTATTATTATTATTATTATTATTATTATTATTATTATTATTATTATTAAATCTTGCTTCAGAATGTCTAGTTTTGATCATGTTGTGTCTGTCTGTTCTCAGCCATGGAAAGAAACAATCTGATGAGACTGGCTCACACCATCCCTTTCACTCCTGTTTCTATTTTTGGTAACTTTCTTGCTTACTATCTACAGTCCTCTAATTTGTTGTTTATTGCTGTTATTTGATTGACAAAAAATCTGCCTCCAGGAATGTTTTATAATCTTTCTTTTCCTTGCTGCGAAACAGGCGGTGAAGAGGTGAGTGTCTACTCTCTGAAAGAAGTACCCTCTGATACCGATCCTGAGTCCAGCTCAGTCTCTTACTGGTCTTCCCGAGGCCTATCTGCTATACTGCAGCCCCTTCTGAGTGAAGAAGGCTCTCTCGATGGGGGTCTTCGGCAGGGCTGCAGAATGCTGTGTACGTGGGCCGAGCAGGACATACTCACACCTGGTCTGGTATACGTGGTCAAAGCCTTTAAGCCTGAGGTGCTTCGTGCCTGCCAGAGGTATTTCCATGGTAGTACTGCGCTGCAGCTTTGTTTGAGGGTAAGTATAGCCAACAGCACTGCCATTTAGCATCACTGCACCTTAAATTCCCCTTAAACCTGTACTATCATCAAATTGTTTGACATCTTTAAAGGAGATCCAGCAGCAGAGAGCAGCCCAGAGAATGATGTGTGTGTTTAACCAAGTCAAACCTGAGGAAATGCACCACTCACCGAGGTTTAGGATTTTATTTGTCATTTTTCTGCTATATTTTGGAGCACATGGCTGTGCATATGGTGACTTCGTTTTCTTTCCACCAGATTTCTAGACGTATTTCTGGTCCTCTGGCATTTTAATGGCCATTGGCTTACTATTGAGAGGAACATGACCGGTGACTTCAGAAAATACAATAACAACACAGGAGAAGAGATTACCCCCTGCTGTTCGCTGGAGGACCTGCTGCTGGCGTTCTCTCACTGGACCTACGAGTACTCACGCAGAGAGCTGGTGGTGCTTGATATACAAGGCAAATCCCTTTTTATATTTGTGTTGTGATATGTCTGTGTGCATGTCTGTGTCTGTGTTGTGATATGCATTTGTGCATGTGAGCTGTTTAATTTGTACCTGAAATTTTTCTTCCTCTGTGATTGTTTTGTTTGTTTTTCTTTTTTTCTTTAATTTTCTCTGTTGTTAACAGGGGTGGGAGAGGAGCTAACTGACCCAACTGTCATTATGGCAGATGACCAAAGGTAGAATAAAAAAATTTATGCCCACTATATTTCACTAACGACATCTCATTTTAGAATTGGGTCACATTTGATTTTGGAGTCTGATATTATTTCTAAGATATATTGCAGGTGAAACATTGTCTCAGTCTGTACTCTGTCTCTGAACGTCTTGCAGTGGTAGCAGGGGCGAGATGCTTTTTGGTCCTGATAATCTTGGAGATGCTGCCATCAATGGTTTCCTGCAGAAACACACTTGCAATTTCTGCTGCCGCAGATTGGGCCTAAAAGGTAGGAAAAGTACAAAACGGGTGTCTATTAGGTATAGAAGGAGTCAGAAGATCTGTGCTTGTAAGTGATATTTAAATACTTGAGAAATACATCTTATTTGTTTTATTGACTGTGTTATGTGGATTACCATTAACAAAGGATTTTTTTCAGTTTGTAGTTATTACTTTTGTCCTCATGTGCATATACAAGTATTTGTATGTCACCTCTGTGTCGTCACTCAGGAGGCCAACTTGGCTCTGGGAGAAATCCCCAGCAACTTCAAATGAAGACAGTACACACCAGCAGCCAGCTAATTAAGCCGCGAGTCTTCGTTTATTTCTATAACAACAGTAGTGTTTGAGGCATGGGGGTGGGCCCTGCTTTGTGCGTTGTGCTGCGCGGCCTTTGATTACGTATTAATCATGTCTTTGTGCTGGCAATGTGCTGCTGAGACATTAGCTTTGATTAGCTATTAATTAATGTCTCTGGGTAGACATGATACCGGCATCTTGAGGATAACTGTGCAGAAAGAAACTGAGCTTGAAAACAAACAAGCCCAACAAACAAACACACAAACACAAACATTCAGACACAGTTGTTTTGATATTTCAAAGGTGTGTAGTGTTTCCTCTTCCTTTTCTTATGTCCTCTTCAAGATTTCTCCAACAAATCAAACCAAATTATTCATGCTGGATGCATGGACTTCCTCCCAGGCCTGTCAGTATTCTCTTTCTTGTGATAATGACTGTGTTATTGGAGTGACATGTCGCTAACTGATGTTTCTGTTGTTCAGATTTAAGAGGGCATCCAGGCAGCTATGAGAACAACGGTAAGGCAGAAGCATCGTTGGGGAATGAAGAACAAGATGACGACGAAACCGCGGTGTAACCTTTGACCCCAGAAGTATGGAAAATAAGATACATGCACTTTTTCCAAGATGTATTTCTAAAATATTCTGTTATGGTGTCTTGTACCGGTCCAGATTCTTGTACTCTACGGTGTAAACGGGGATATAAGGCATCATAGATCCATTGTGAGATCTGTGACTAGACTAGTGTCGTTAATAGGATTAATCCAGTTGGTAATAAAGTTTGTAATATATTCTTTCAGTTTTATGAGTGAGACCTTTAAGGAACAGACATTGTGCTGGATAATTGTATAAAACAGTTGTTTTTTTTATTTTTCCAATGTGTCTCATGAATCATAATTGAAATTATGGATAAGAGTTTGTATAAGTCTAAATTACTATTTGTTTTTTTTTGTTTTGTTTTTAAAGAATAATTATGAAAATAATTGTAAAAATTATTATAGACTTTAAAAAATATATTTATTGTAATGGTATCATTTCATGGGATCGTTTGAACAAAACAAAACAATAGACAATATGTGATAGAGTCAGAAAAAACAAGACAGAAATGCACCCATAAAATTTCTTTTATTTTTTTTTCTTCCCACAACAAAATGTCTACAAAAGCGATAAAATATAGAATTTAACAAAAATCACTTCAGACCTTCACATTGTATGTACACCTCGAAGGAGGACTCGCTAAGGCCCCTGCATAGCTCTGAACTTCGACCCAGTCTGATCCATCAGCTCTGGGTGCTTTTAACTCTCTTAAATGCAAATGCATGCATGCACACACTCTTTTCTTTTTATAGTGAAAGTGAAAACTCCACAGCCAAGGTTGTGGATTTATATTAGAGTCAGTTCAGAGTCCTGCAGAGTCCCCACCAAATGAAAAAAAGCATCAAATGTAAAAACAGTTTGACAGTGTAAGCTAATACACATTTTCCTTGAAGTTCCCCTTTTTTGATTGGTTTCTCATGTAAACTCACACAGTAAAGCATCTATGCCCCACTCTGCCAATCCTTTCTCTCCTCACTAGCTATGGCACTTTGAAAACAAACAAAATGTCTTTTTTTTTTTTTTATTGTTTTGTTTTGTTAGTCCTGTGTAAAAGAGGTTCTGTAGCCCAGGTACCTTTTAGGTTTAGGTTACAGATTGCTACATTTTGTTTTATTTGCTCTTGCTGGGACGCAAAGACATTCTAAACAATAAATTAACAATTTTAAACACTACTCCAATTGCACACGTGTAATGCATCAAGAAAGTTTACAAAGCATTGGTAGAGCAAACATCATCTCACACACACACTCGCACAAGTTTCCACAGGGAGGGGAGAAGGAGGTTTTGAGTGTATTTGACTAAGTGTATGAAATGCCTTTCAAACCAAGTGTAATAAAAACATCTGCACAATTTGTCTGAGTTGTCACAATGAATGACAGCTACTCTTGTGCGCTCTGTGATGCCATCCTGTGATGATGGAGTAGTAAAAGGCGCATGTGTTCAGCTCCTCACACTGAACAGGCTAATCCTTAACATTCAGAATAGATTACCCCTTCCCACATCGTTCCCTCCCACAGCAGGTAAAGGGTTTCCAATCCGGTTGAATAAGGCCAGTTCAGAAAGGACCGTTCAATGACTGATGATATCACTTCACACATTCAGAGGGTTTAAAAAATCAAACTTCAAATCCAGCAATAAATTTGAAATTGGTTTTATATAAATTAGAGCATTTTATTTAAAAAAAAAAAAGCTTTTGAAAAAGAAAAAAAAAAAGCTTTAAACTGACTGAAGTGATGTGTAATTTGCCCTAAACGGATTGCCCACCCTGCCAAAAAATTCTCCCCTGAAACCCACGTTATCATGAGAGGAGAAAACACAAATAAACCCCAAATGTTTCATTGCAATGAAACGTCATGCAAATAGAACAGAACAACAATAGGCTAATAGTAATAGAAGAATAGTAGTCATAATAAGAACAATAATAGTAAATAGTAATAAAATAAAAAATAATCTTACAATGCAAACATGACAGTAGTAAATGCCTCCAGTTCTTATTGCTACAGTATCTTACTTACAGTGTTGGTTACCACTTGTTCTTGCCAGCACATTACCCCTCACAACCCCATTCCACCCCTTTGATTCACAGTCTAACGAGGGAAAACAAAAATATCACATAGAAAAACTTCATATTCAGAGTTTGAATTCACTGTCCTTGGGGTGTTGTGATAGCATTTAAATCACAGCTTACTAGTGGACTTCCAGCACCGTCCCAAGAGCAGCAAAAAAAGCAGTAAATATGAGCATTCAGTGGTGACAAGAGCACAATGATGTAGTGTATCTTTATTGTTTTGCTATGTAAAGATATTTGTCTTGTGGTCTGAATGTCTACAGAGATATGGACAGTGAATTCATGCTCTATACACACAGACACATACGCACAAACACACATACATAGACATACGTCTATCAAAGCCTTGTCTGGGCAGATTCCATTGCTGGCATACATTGGTGTATGTCATTGTTATCCTAAAAAGTTCTTCTTTATAATTTTTTTTGTAAATTTGTAAAAATATTTAACCCTCTTTTAATGCAAAGTCAGAAAAAGAGCTGCTCCCTGAGAGATGCTGTGTAGTGCATCGAGCCTTTATGAGCAAGTGATTGTCTTCAAGAGTCACCGGCCTCTGATCTGTGGTCGGGTTTTGAAGGAAAGTTGCTTCACTTATAGGAGGAACAAGTAAATAGATCACTGACACAACATGAAACACGGATGTGGATACAATTGACATTGTATCTCCACATTGTTCACATTTTTTCAGTTTTTTTCTTTACATGAAAAAAAAAACAATAAACGAATGGAGGGATAATAACAATAAGGGCCCCTTTGTGTTTAATGTTAATGGACATATTACTTCTTTGACCATGCCTGTAAGAAGTTAAGGATTTGGCCACTGTGCAAATTCTTTTTTTGCAATAATGAGAAACCCTCAGAGAGTTTTTGTACTTTTAGTGCTGAAGTAACACTAGGTCAGAGTCCATCAATCATGGCATTTCACGAAGAGGTAAAAAGAAAATATCTTACATTAAAAAAGAAAACCAGAATTTTTTTTTATTTCTAACACACACGTAGGTGAAAAACTAAAAATAACATCAGCTGATTAATTCAGTTGTGAAGAGGGTTCCATAAATGGCTCATTTTAATTGTGCTAAGATTTATTATTGCTCATCAGAGATTTCTTTGCAAAGGTTGTGCACACAGAGCATCTAATGAATGTATGCAGAAACCCCAGATATGAGTGTCCTCTGTGATTTTTCAGATTGTTCCTTAACAAGAAAAGGCAGTGACAACAATATGCTCAGAGAGGATAAAGGTCCACTAAAACCAGTGTCCAAATATTAAATAAAACAAGTGCTACTAATTATGGAATGACTAAGTGAAAAAAAGTGATTGTCTATCACAGCTTTTTGTATAAATAGCTGATGTTCAGCTGTAAATGTTTAGATCAACGGATGCTAATTTGTATTCACATTTTTCAGTCAGTGCTCCGTTTTATGTTTGAACCCCAGATTGCATTGTGCTACACTGAAAATGCTGCAATCTGAGGTGGAATGAGTACCATCCATAAAGAGGATTGCTAGACATTGTCATTGACCAAGAGTGAAATATAGTGCATCCTGGATAGAACTGCTACCCTGTTCTGAACAGCTAAGAAAAAGGAAGGAGGAGGAGGAGGAAAGTAGAGGTGTAAAATCGAAAATGCAGAGTGAAAGTTATTGCTCTTTAAAGAAAGGGTCCTTCATATTCAGTCCGGAATAAGCAACGTCCCTAGACTGAATTGTGCAAATAGGAGGATAAGGACATATAGCACTCATAGTTTTAAAAGTTAGCTTAATTCAAGTTTGTCTTAATTGTGTCAATTTTTTTTCTTATTGTTTCCTTTTCTTGCAGAATGTCAGTACATATCTTCATTGTGACTTCTATCTGCCAAAACATAATGCCAAGGTCCTGATTCATGAGAGATATAGAGCAGGGTAAGGGGAATCTGGGAAGAGGTGTGGGGTTCACTGTGAGGTCCTGGTTTCTGATTAGTTGTTTCTGGTTGATTGTTCGAAAGCAGTCCAGCTTTTCATGGACGTAATTATTGCAGCGAGAAATAAATGATTGATAGGACGGCAAATCTGCCAGATTCTTTTTCTTGCAAAATAGAATATTTATGTATATATCTTCACCTTGAAAAGTAGTAGCAATTATTTTCTTTTTTCTTTTTAAATCCTTCATATGCTCTCTTTACATTTCTATAAGTTCTGATCAGAAGGATGTAACACCTTCGATACATATGAACAAAATCCAGACAAGGCTTCTGTATATCAACAAACCC
Source organism: Leptatherina wallacei (assembly GCA_028567055.1). NCBI lineage: Eukaryota > Metazoa > Chordata > Actinopteri > Atheriniformes > Atherinidae > Leptatherina > Leptatherina wallacei. The sequence goes on along the minus strand of JAOXYM010000012.1, from coordinate 21,155,232 downwards.
AAATCTACTCCCGGTTTTTGCCCAGTATTCTTTTACAGGTCTCAACTTTACAAATTCTGTACACAAGAAACTATCAAATAAAATAAGAACACATAGACAAGGTATGGTCAGCCACAATGGACTGCTGTATATTTAAATTAGGACTAACTTATTTTAACAGAACAAGAAGTAATACTGGAATCCGTTCTCCACTAGAAGAATATCTACAGTAGCTTCTCTAAATCCACGGTTCCCTCCCCCATCCAGCTTCTTCGACTTCACAATGTCTTCATTTGAAATGAAAAAAAAGTTGAACAGAATATTTTTTCTGAAAGTTAAATCAAATTAACTTACCCACTTGGAAAAAAAAAGATTGACAGCTTAAAATTGTTTCTAGATGTTTAAAGTCTGTACATTTCTGGTCAGTCAGTTCAGTTCAGGAGACGGGTGAAAGCCCCCTCAGGTTGTGGCTTGGGGCACGTTTCATTTATATATACATTCTTCAGACTGTATCGGTGAACAAGATGGGATAAGTGCTGGACATTCCTAGTATTGTTGGCGGTAACTCTAAGTTTCTAGTAGATGAATCCTCACCCACCGGCTTGAAATGAGCCTGGGGGAGCTTGGAAAAATGTGATTGCTGCAATGACACAGTCGACACGGCCGCAGTCGTCATGTCAGGTGAAGTAAATTTGATTTCTTGGTCCTGTGCTGCCATTGTTGGTTGCATTTGGACCACAGGCAGTCACTTGGGCATGGTCATGGCAGAGTTTGGATCGGGGTTAAAAAGTTCTTTGTAGAGTGGAGGGAAGAGGACGTTGACTGTTTCTGGATGGAGTTGCTGGAAGGCTTGGAGCTCCTCGGTATGGAGCGTGCACAGGGCCGACAACGTTGGGATTCGGCTGATTAACTGCCAGACAGGAAAAAAGGTGGTTAAAGACAAGGAAATTTAGACTGAGAAGTAACAGAAAGACTTTTGATTAGAAATAATTAGGTTTTTTTTTTGTGTCCAGCAGTTGTGCTCATGATATTTTCACATTTTGTGTTCAATTAGTAGGTTTTTCTGTGGTGATGCATTGTATATTCCTACAAATATTCAGCCTACCTTAGCCAGTGCGTCTTCATCCATGTGGTTCTTCTGCATAATGTGCTGCAAAGCAAAGTAGATCTTCTCCTGGAGTTTCTGGACTTTTCGAGGCTCCATCAGCCAGGGCCGATCTGTGTAGGGACAGGCGTTGATTCTTTTAGTGTCAATACAGTTAATACAGTGTTTACGTTTAATGCTTGGCGAACATTAGCAAACTGGACATCACAGACGAATAGTAACAGTAACGTCTAAGAGCATCAATACGACCACTGTTGACATGGTACATTTCTTTTTGTATTGTAATGACAGTGGATGTAAACTGACCTGTGGAAATTAGTACAGCTGCTGAGAAGAGCGCAATCTCCTCCTCTGTTAGCTGCAGTGAACACAAACTCTTGGCAAAGTCAAACACTGCACTCACTAAGTCGTCACAACCTTGAAGAGAATCACAGAGAAGGACAGACAAAAGAAGGAATTTTATTACACTTGTTTTGGTTAAGTATATGCTGATGAGCTGATACCTCAAAGGGGAGAGCAGATTTTCTTTTTAACCACAGAATTGGCTTTTTTTTATTCTCTACGTTCATTTTTCATTGACCTTTTCCTCTCATTCATGCTATGAAAAGTACATAAATATCTGTATCTTACCTAGAGCTTTGAACATCTGCATGCCTCCATACTTCCCCTCAAATAGAACCGTGTTGTTGAGAGGGTTGAACGCCCTGCACATCCGCACCAACACTACTTCCAAACAACCTGGAAGACCCAAACAGAAAGATGAGATGATCATGAAGCTGATATTTTAACTGAAAGGCAAAACAAATAAAAAATATAGAAATCACAGGTCTTTTCACTGAGCAACATCATTTGCCCTGTACTGAAGCAAAAAAGACATAATTCGCCTGCTAATTCTTGTCCATATGTCTCACCTGACTTGAGAAGGAGGATCTGGTCATTCTGGCACAGTTCCATGAACCCTGAGATGCGCTTGGCGAACTCCACCACATACTGGATTGCATGGGTGATCTGGATGGCACACTGCTGCCAGAGCACGTCCCGGGGCTATAACCAAACAGACAAAGATTAGGCATATATACTTTATGCTTTATTAGTTATATTTATGTTAGTAAATGTTATCAACCAAATGCTGTCAGTGGCGTGACTGACAAAGCTCTGACATAAGTGTCCAAAGTAAAATTCAGCAAATGTTCTCGTATGTTCTCTCATGATGAGAAAATGGGGAACTCACAGTAATTTGTTCTTTTAGAATAGGAGAAGTTGTTACAAAATGAAAATAACTATACTCGTAAATAGACACATTATGGAGTCATTTCACATTCTGTATAAAAGGATGATGATGAAACACAAAACCTCACCTTGCTCTGGTACATCTTGACTTCTTCATAAGAATGTGTCTGCCAGGCTAGCTGCTGTAACTCGTCTGTTGTGTACTGACATGTCTCCAAGTGCGACTTGATGATATTCTGAGCAATACGGTCTGGAAGAGAGGATTACTTTTTAGTCCTTTCTGTACATCAAGTTAATGCATTCAATCATTTATTACATTTTTACATTATTACAGTGTTGTGCATTTTGGTCCCTGTATGTAAACAATTTAGACAAAGAGAGAAAGAGACTTTTACTACTTTATTTAACATTCCTTCCTTTATTTAAACTAAATCTGTGCTATCCACTTAAGATATGCATACAGTAATATGACATGCTGTGAGCTGGCCATGTAAGCCTGTCTGCTTTGCCTTCAGATTAGGACTCTGAGTCACGTTGTCTTCCAAGGCTTCTTTGTGGGTAATGATTCATTTTTCCATGAGGATAATTCATGTATATTATAAATGATTACACATTTCACTATATCTTCAACTACTGAGCAAAATAGAGCATTCTTTACCCAGCTCTCCCATGCTGACATTACTGGGTCCAAGTTGACTGTCCTGGTAGCCCCCGTAGCTGAACAGGTTGGGTACTGGCGTCAGGTCATAAACCGGCTCCTGCTTGATGTGCTTCATGCCCGACATGTCCAAACCTGACTGATCTGGAGATGGCTGAGTGGAATCCATCCCATAATAGCCCCCTGGGACTCCGCCTCCATTACCATGGCCACCTTTGGGTAGATCTATGACGTGGCCATTGGCATAGGTGCCCCCAATTTCATGGTTGAGGGTGGACAGTCCGTTGGTTAGGCTGGATGAGTAAACACGTGCCAGAGCTTCAGCTTCGCCTGTCTGCTGTTGCCGCTGCTCTTGCAGCCGTGCCTGATGCTTCTGGACCTCTGCGTACAGGCTGTCACGTTGCTTCTTGGACATGCGGCCAAACTTGACCGCTGTATGAGGAGAGAATACAATTTAGGTTAACAAAACGGAAAAAGAAAAAAGCTCCAGTGAAGAAAAATAGAATTAAAATAGTTATTTTTTTGCAGAATTGTCTAAGTAAAGGGGAGATTAAATAGTGTGTGCATCTGAGATAGAAGTGAAGCTTCTACATGTTTTTGTTTGCAGGCTGCATCAAAGTATGAACGCTGATAAAACTGCGCCTTACCATCTCTGGACATTCCTAGGGCAAGACATTTCTGCAGGCGGCAGTGTTGGCAGCGGTTGCGGTTTGTTCTGTCGATGAGGCAGTTCCTCTGGCGAGGGCAGGAGTAGGAGGCATTGTTCTGTTGACTCCGTCTGAAGAAACCCTGGTTGCATGTCAAAGAAAAATGGCCTCAAGTACCCATCGAGCAGAAAACTAGTTTCTTGCACACAAAAACGAAACAGATTTTTATGAAACAACATATGAAGTCTTACCTTACATCCTTCACACGTAATGACTCCGTAGTGGATACCTGATGATTTGTCTCCGCAGATTTTACATGGTATAACTTCAATTTGGGCTGTAAGAAAAACAAGAAGACAGAAACAATTGCATTACAAATGACATTTTGGACCTAGCGTAAACTGATGCTCCACAGCCTCCTTGAACAACAACTTGTTCAGCCAGCATTTCGGCCCGTGGTCTATTTAAAAAAAAATTTTTTAAAGGAAAAAAAAGGCATAACTTGGTTAGCTGATTGTGCTTACAGTGTGTCCAAGCATAGTGCTTGTGTGACTTCAAATTCACAAGGGCACAGTGACATGTACACATTTATTATGTCTTTGCAGGAGTTTTTCCACTAACTGGGACACTTAGGGCTGCATACGTACGCACCTTACATGCACACACCAAAACTTCCACACACAAATAAATGACTGGACTGCGTGCTCAGGTCTTTTGTGTTGTGCTTGAAGGAGAGACCCCTGCAGGTTAGAAGGGTCGCTCAAAATGAGAAAACTGGTTACATCACTGAAGGACCACACTTTCCCTACATCTATGTCTTCTCTGTATCCTCTCACATTTAGTTCCAAAACTCAAGTTCTGTGAATATTTAGCTTCTTTTAATGTACATATTGTTGGGTCTTACTCACTGTGTATTGGCAGCTCCATGTACAGTCACAACCAATGGCACAGAATATCAATGGAAACTATTTCAACAAACAGATGCACCTGTCATGGGTGACTCTGAACAAATTATCCATAATACAAAGAAAGAGAGATGCCGCTCCTGTTAAGAGATGAATGTAGAGGTAGGCAGGTATGCTGCTGAGATGGCACAGTCTCTATAAAGAGATTAGACAGCCTATCTAATCCTAAATTGTTTCCCGACGAGCTGGTTCTCTCCTCTGCTGAGCACTGTCTTAGCCCCAGCTGAAACAGCCATTCACATATAATCTCCTTGCATAGTCCCACCTGTGGGAAATTCTGCATGAATTTATGATTTTTCTGAGAAGTTGAAAAACAGATGAAATCAACAAGCACATATGCATCTTCATGTTTGCATGAATTTTGCATAACTGATTTTCTCTTTAATGCATTAAACATCCCTTTGTACTGCATTGTTTTTTTTGTTTTTGTTTTTTAAAATATGCATGTCTCCCGGTTGAGTGTGGATACTAAAATGCAGATGAATGAGTTTTAGATTATCACCTTTTGTTCAGTTATGTGAACATACTTTGGCTTTACAGGTTTTGCTTCCTGAGCATGTATATAATGTGTGTGTATGCTAAATGTCTGTTGCAGAATGAGTGTGCAGTATACATAATTGGATCATGTCTTATGAGGATCAATGGATGCAGTTCTGTCTGTCTAGCAACTGAGCAGACACAGACGATCACGTCTATCTATAAACTCTACCTGCATCTCAGGGACAAGATCAAAAGTATCATTAATCAAAAAGGTGTTTTTGTCAGTGTTTCTGGAGATTATCTGCATCAACCGATGCATACCCGTATAATGAGATCAAATCATCTCCACCATACCAAATGATTTATGCTCTTGGTTTGAGACTGGATGGCTGTTCTCAAATTTGAAATGTGCTGAAAATAGAAAATTTCTCTGTAATCACCTGAAATTTGGAAACTGCACCTAAATTGCAAACAGGAATGTATTGATGACAAAATAGTTCATGCTGTTAAACTGAATTTTTTTTCTATACATACTATAGAAAATTACAAAGCTGTATCTGTTTTTGGTGGTGGAATGGGGTAAAAGGGGAGTTAGTGCCAGCTGATTTATACGAATGATCAGTCATTTGTATTGAGAGACTCCTTTTGTTTTTTCCGTTACAAGGCGTGAAATGCAAAAAGCTGGTTTCTTATACTCTATGACCCTGATCTATGCACTCTTCTTCAGTGCAGTTTTATATTGCTTTGTTAAACATGTCTTCATTGCTATCATCTAAGATTCGCAGAGACCTTTAGTCCCTTATTAATCTCTTGTGAAATTATTATCAACATGTTGCCTTTTAAACTCAACAATAGAACATTGTGTCTTGTTGCAGTGGATTGTTCTGGAGCCATAACAATGTGCTTTTTGACTTTGTGCTTAAGGTATCATAGCTCGTGCTGTGAATGTTGGTGCAGCCCAAGAAGTGACCCATTTCTACCAGTTCTCGGCCAGCGGACATCAAACTGGGTCAGAGTAGAGGACTGGACTGGGACAACATACAGACTCCATATACAGAGCTGTCAATGAACGTGGCCCGTAACACACTATTTATAGACTGTAAAACAGGTCAGTTGCACCCAGGACATGGCTGTTATCAAAAGACCACATATGAGCAGTAAGCAGAGGACCAGACAACAACGCAGCTGTCATGCTCTTCATCATTTTCTTTTTAGTACTACCAGTACTGTAGTACTTTACTGCTTACTCTTTATGGTTGCTCCTGTGAATCCCACACTTTCAAACTTTTTCATTAAAATGCTAATCTGCAGCTAAATTAATCTCTGTAGGTTTAAACAACATAAATGTGTTCAGCCCACACCTGCTGCTATGTGATGCAGATATACATAGTTTCAGGAATAGTTTCTATCAGTTTTCAGGAAAAGCTCTTTATATTTTTCCACTTTATAAGAGTTATCTGTACTGTTATGCTTCAAAGATTTACATTATATCTTCAGGGTTTCTTTTACCTCGTGGCAGTTTGTGTTTCCCTTTGTATCATATAATTATCCCCAAAAGAGCATGGGCGTGTGGGCATGTGCATTGTTCATGTGTGTGTTTCAGGGATGTTTTGTGAGTATTTCACTTGTAGAGGCGAAATGGGGAAAGATAAAGTGTTTCCATGCAAGTTTGACAAAGTGTATGTGAATATTTGTCTGTAATGTGTGGGTGTGTGTATTGTTGAGTGTGCGTTGTACTCATTGCCAGTGGGGACTGTCAGATGGGATATAAGGAGACGGTCATGACGGTATTGCTGTTGCCAGGGTGACCACCCACTCGCAGCACTCGTCTGGCTGTCACAGCAATGATGTGCTAAGCTGTCACGATGTTAAAGGAAGTGATGTCATCAGTGTGTGAAGCCAACTCGGTGTATCATCACTGTTTTGTCCTGTCGGCCTCACTCAGCAGCGGAGGATTTGTGAATTGTTTATCAGAAGACTCCCACTTCCACATCTTGTCTACACAATAGCACACTTTAGCTGAAATAGTGGATTTTATATGTGACAGGACTAAGATGCATTTATTTGTTTTGTGTTATTGTTTTTAAAGTTGTGGTGTATTTAATGCATTTTGGGTTTTTGATTTCACAGTTTTACATTACAGAAGCAAACCTGCAGCCTCAAGCTTTAGTGAAAGTGAATTCCTAAAATGGAGCAGAAAGAAGTATAATGCTGCTATTCTGCTCACTTTTCTTGACAGACATCCATTTCCAAACAAAACCTGAGCATTTCTGCATCTGGAGATTGTTTTGCCCTCAAGCTAAATGTCTTTCATGGGGGTGGGTGGGACTTCTTTCCAACCTGAGCTGACCCAGTCAGAGCAAACTGACTGACAGCATCCTCAGCCAGCGGGAGCATGAGTGTTATCCTGAGGTTATTATGTAAGAGAGGGACTGCAACGCTGGCGATTCCTTTGCTAAGAGGAGGATCAGGCGTGCACAATCTCTTGAGGGAGAAAAAGATAGAACCAACTAGAGACAGATTTCACTTAGAACAAGGCAAAGATAGTCACTCTAATGTGAGAGCTGCACACATTTGTGTGTGTGCAGCTGATTGTGGCCATGAGGGCTGTATTGCACTGGCACGTGTGTTGTGATAATTGATTTTTAATGAAGTGAAGATCTCCTGTGTATTTCCTGGGCTGGCCCTTTCTCTAAATAGAGTCCTAATTATCTACATCACACTGCACAAAAAAAGCAGCAGCCTTGCACCAATATCTCTCAAGCAAGTAAGTATTCACTGTTGTATCTAGTTAGGAACAGATGCATACACTCTGAATAAACAGGCTACTTACAAGGGCAGCTCTCCGGCTATACTGACCATGTAACAGCAAATTGAGGCCACTAGATGTTGCTCTACATGTTTAGCTCTGTTCATGCTTGTGTGTCTATGTGTGTGCGCTTGTAAGTGTTGCCAAAGGGGCAGACTGGACATACATGTTTCATTCCTTTGGCCTGCGGGGTGGATCTACTACAGAAACATACCCAAAGCAGCACATAATATCATGCAGTAACAATAACAGGGAACACGCTAGAGGTTGGTATTTTAGTATCACAGTTTATAAAACAGTTAAAATCACTTTCTGGGATAACTTTTGCCAATCTAAGCCACTTCAGAAATGCAAACACAACTCCTATTGTAGTCCCAGGGGTTGATTTGTTGGGGAAGAATGTGGGTGGTATCTCCACTTCATTAAAAAAATAAAAAATGCATCGCTTCATAGCTTCTTCTCGGTTAACTAGATATCTTCTGGGAAAATGAAGGAGATCAGCATTTTACCCCCCCACCGACCCTTGTTAAATCTGAACAACTCTGGTGCTGGTCTTAGATGTGTATATACTGTGAATTATGCTATCACTTTTCACCATCCCCTCCACTTCAGTCTGTTTGACTTTTTCACTTGTCTCTGAGTGTTCCGCCTCGCTGTAAGTGGCTGTGTGACTGGGAAATCATTGCACTTTCTGTATTTCATGATCTATTTCCATCTCTCAGAGAAACTCTGTTTCAGCCTTCCTTGTCTCATAGAGCTCAGAGAGGAAAATGCGCTCCGTTGTCTCTCTCTCTCTTTCTGTCAATGATGAAAAACATCGAGAAAACTTTTGGTGGCATGATCGCTGAGTGGATTAATACACACTGCTGGGAATAGCTTATAGCTGTGCTGCTTGGGTTATCTCCCCTGTGTCTCCTGTCATGTTTGCACATCATACTGTCCCATTAAAATCAATGAAACACTGCCACTGCATATGGTTTCAAACGGACGTCTGCTGTGTGCTGTCATACTTTTCTTTCTTTTCGGTCTGTCTTCACTGTCTGAAACATCTAAAAAATATTCTAAAGAGTGGTGGACTGTCAGCTCTCTTTACAGAAATAATTAAAATGGAATGCATTTAATTCACTTTCATCTTGGTTCCACACTGTTCCACTTCTCTTAGTGACTCCCCGTGTACCTTGCACTGCATAGTCTGGGAGGCCTGTTACCCTTTTTCTTGAATGCGCTGGCCATGTATTTGGTAAGTACAGCTTGGTATCCTTGATGCGCGACAATCCTCAGGAATTTTTTTGTGTCTTCCAAACAAATTCTATATTTTGGTATTTCACAATTTACAGTGCATAGTACTATAGACATTATTGACTGGCACATTACATATTTAAGGTTCAGTATCCAGCCACATGTTTTGTTGCCTGTTTTTTTTTTTTTCTGTCTTACTGTGTTGATTTCTAAAGTTCCAAACTGGTCGAGTCATCTCTGCTTCTATTAATGCATTTGGAAATAACTTGTAATATCCCACAAAAATGCAACTATTAGTTTATTTGTGAAAAATAGTTTTAAGAAAAATTGCCAATCGTCATGAGTTTTTCTTAGCATTGTGTTATTTAGCATTTGGTTTGCAAAGGTGATAATTTTGATTATGTCGTAGGGCAAATATTTACTTGATTTACTGAGAAAATAACTGGCAGGCAAATTAATGATAAAATTATCATTAGTTTCGACCTTAAATACCCACAGTGAAGTTCTATCCTGTGACTTTCATCACCGACCTGACCTGAGTTTAGACCTGAAGTGATTGACTGTGCTGACAAAGACATGAAACATCCCCATTAATACTCTACAAAGTGAAACACCCCTTTGTGGTCGTCCGCATCTGTACAGTCTGCTGTGCAGGGCATTATAGTAATAATCATAATGCCATGCAGTGGTGGGCCCACTTCCCCTCCCCCATCTCTTGCCGCCAAGCATGTCTTTGTCCACTCTGTAATATAGACAGTCACACTGTTGCTGCATGAGTATACACTGCCCCCAACCTCCGCTTTTCCCATCAGTCTATCGTCATCACCCCCCCACATTCACTTTGCCAACACACACATACAAACAGTCAGAAAAACAGTCGCTCTTGCCCTCCCCCATGCTGTATGTCAGAGGGCATGAGTCTGTCCAGCTTGCCATGTGGCCCCAAAGCACTCTGGGTAATTGCTCAGATAGCGGGTCTGGGATCAGCTGCAGTTTGCTCATAGAATATTGTGCCACGGTGTGATTGGACGCCATGGAGAGGGAACAGAAGGGGGCCACTGGCTGTCATCCAGTGCATTGATTTACATGCACATGCACAGGCACGCACACACGCACACACACCAACATGCTCCGAGAGACGCGTTTAGACAGACAGAAGCACACATTCAGACATGCTCGAATGCATTCATTTCTGCAAACCACTTTCAAAAAAGCAGACTTTACAGTATGTTTTTCATGCTTGCCCCCCTCCCCCCATCTCACCTCTAATACACATGCACATAGTCTCCCACCCAGTGCAGCATGTGTCTGCAGATAGATAAGAGAGGAAGGAGGCGTGGGAAAAAATCCACAGGGTAAACCTAACCCCTGCTTTAACACACACACACACATATACATGCACACAGTCTGCCCATCTGCCTCTTCAGATCTTCCTCTCATGGTCACTGTACACACAGGCTCACACTCCAACCCCCTAGGTGACCTGTAGGACCCTGATGGCCTTTGACCTTTTCTTAAAGACTAAGAGAGTGCATCAGCGTGGAAGGAACAATTGCAAGTGTGAGAGGTCTGCATCTGGTCATTACCACTATGAAATCAGCCATGAGAATGCACACATTTTCACGGCTGAAGCAAACTTGCAAACATAGATGCACACTAAGAATGTTAGGAGCATTTGGTCTCTCTTTTATTCCTTTTCATTTCCTATTTTTACCCCAGCGTTAGCAGCATTAAAGCACATGTGCACGCTGAGCTGTTACAACACTGAGAAGCGTTAGCGTTTTTTTTTGGTCAAAGTCAAGCAGTGCAGGGAAAAATATGTTTACACAAACATGCATCAACTAAAATACTGTCAAAAACATTTGTTGGTGACGACCATCCTCCCTTAACCTCATGCTCCTCCTACTACGTTGTTTTTCTTGAGCCTAATTGCAGATGACAGTGTGAGTGTGTGTGTGTCTTTGAGGGGGAAGGGATTGGAAAGGTGGTTATCCCTGTGTAGAGAGAAATAGAAAGAATGTGATGTCCACACAGAAAAATATTGAAAATTGATTTCAATTTTTTACATAAGGAAGCAAGAAATTTGCTCTTAGTTTCGTTGAAGTTATTTTCCAAATCGTAACAGCGTGTGATAAGTCAGACAAAATGAGGGAACGGGAACATTGGCATAAATGAAATTGAATGGACTTTAAAGCATTAATGAAGAGAGCAGCACTTAGTGTGAATGGCTAAACAGAATTAAATCACTCAGAGATGGATGGAAATCACCCCCTCTTTCCTTGCAAATCTGATTGAATATTGATGAAATTGTTCATGTATGCCTACATACATATTCTGGAAACGCTTTCATACACTGTAGAGACAGGTAAAGATCAGCATCTACATGTAATAAAAGTGGTGGCGCAGAGTGGTGGTTGTAGGTGCATTTACCGAAGTACCTCAATGACTTCTGACAATTTCTGCCTCTATACCTAAACTCCTTTGCCTCCTTTAAATTTATCTGAAACCCTATGAAGTGAAATATTTACATATCTTAAAAAGAGAGCACTCTGTTTGCATTTTGAGAATTTAAAACATTGATTGCATGTTGTTAAATAATACTTGCATATTTTTCAGACAGATTCATTTTTACACCCTATTTTCTTGGTGCCTATCCCCCAAAGCATCTTACTGGCTTTTAGCTTGTACTTGTAGTGCTAACACCCGATCAAATAATCTTTATTTTATGGTTTAGGGATACATCTAACTTTTATTTGCAGTGGAGGATTTTTTTGTTGCATGTATTTACATTAACAGCAGAGCACCAAAGTGTTTTCTTGTACTTGTAACAATTCTTACCGACCGCTTATGAGTTCATCTTTTCAGTTAAAAGAACCTGTCTTCTTTAGAGTCAACACGAGCATATGAATTAGTACCCATTTAACTATGCTTTTGATTTTTAAAAAAAAGCTATACTGTGTGTGTTTCAGTATATCTGTTAAAGGGAGTGTGTGAGCCGGCACATGTGTGCGTCCTCTCTCAGGGATAGCCGCTAATAGCTCGCCTCAGGCAACAATTTAACTCAGCCTAACAAGGTTTTCCCCAAAGTGGCCCCAGGGGCATCTCTCACAGAAGCAAATTGATCACAAAGACTATCACACAGCTTGGCCCGGCCCGGCCCGGCCCGGCCCAACCTGCTCTGCTCTTCACCTACTCTGTGCTGCTCTCTGTCTCCAGTGGGATGATTTAACAGAATACCTTATCAACGTTAAATCAGAGTTGAGAGCAAAAGCAGCAGCAACAGTCTTGGTTTCCTAATTGTATTCCCTTTGTGAATGGCAGGAGACACAATGTCAACACGGGCATGTGAGGACACACACATACACACACACCAAGAGATTTAAGAAATTCATCCAAGGATGGAGAGAGAAAGAAAGGTAGACCAAATAAGAGTCCCTTCAATGAGATTACTAGCACTAAAACAGTCTAATCTTTGTCATTAAGAAACATGCCGCAGTAGGCTAAGTCATATTATAGGCTTATTGTAACCAGTGTGTGCTATTCACCTGCAAACGCTGAACACCTTAACAAAGTTGTCTATCGTAGCTACACCGGATAGAAAACGTACATTAAAAAAAATCACTTGATCGGTTTTCATTTACACCCTTATTGTCAAAAAACCTTAGTACAATACTTACAAATGCTAAGTTGTGTTCTCTTAAAAGTTAATAGATTATTTATCTTCAGACAGTTTAGTGAAACACGATTTGTATGAAACAGTTTCTTTCTTTTATCCAGGATAATATTAAAAAGGTCTGTTTTTCTCAACCCCATAAAGAAATCTTTATGTATTCTTCATCTAAGTGTATATGACAATGTAAAAAGTACAGTTTGGAACATTGCATGGACACACACCCTCAGTCATTCGTTATGTGGACTAATCTGCTTCCAGTGTTAGCCAAAGTCTAGTAGGTGGTTTACAAGTGTGGACTTTGGATACTGCTATTACAAGATGTTACGTTATTCATTGCTCAGGGAAGCTACAATGTGCAAGTGCAATCTGAGGACATGATGGTTTGCATCTGTGTGTCTGTGCTTGTGCCAATGTGCATGTACTGCAGGTGAGCAAAAACTTGTGTTTTGCATTGACACACACACACACATACAGTCTCTTGCTCAAGCAAATGCGCACACAACCGCAACTGCACTATTATATAACTCTTAAATCTCTCTCTCTCTCTCTCTCTCTCTCTCTCTCTCTCTCCCATTTACCCTCCACCTTTCTTATCTCACTCATTCACTCACTAACATTTCCCTTCTCTACTTTCTGTCTGCCCTTTATTTTAATTTACCACTTATTCAGCTCAGATATTCTCATTTCAGTTTGTGGAAGATCAGATTCTGTCACTTTCTAAAGTCCATGAAGTAAAGAAGATAGTATATATAAAGTATAAATATGGTCACAAACTGCCCCTACCCTGTTCTTTTTTTTCTGAGCCTGATTGGTTGAGTAATTTTCTCTTACAAACCCTTTCTCCAGAAAAATTGGTAAGTTTTCTTCAGTGCAACAAAAACATAAATCAGTTAAGCTCACATACTCTGTCTAAGAAACCACACAATATCTATGGAACCACTGAAAAAGATGTATCTCTCCAAAATTCCAACACACACATCTGTATGAATACCTTTACGCATTTGCAAGTCATCCATGTTAAAAAGAATTCACTCCCATAACATCACACATGCCAGATTTTGAATCTTTTTCCTGTAACGGCATTGATGATCTTTATGTTCGACATGTAGAACCAGATGTCAGTTTTTCCCAAAACCGGCTGAAACAAGGACTCGTCTAACTACAGAACTCGTGTCCACGATTTTTTGTGTATCTAATGTGAGCTTATGACTAGAGCACTTGCTGGTGTTTCTGCAAAGTGTTTTTATGGCTTCCACTTTGCATTGTACAGTTTGCGATTCCATTTATGGATGCAGTGAAAACAGTCTTACAAAGTTCTCTTGAGAAAGTGCAACAACTTCTTGTCCAGTACTGCTTAAGGGCTCAAAGGTCATGCACATCCAACAGTTGTTTCTAAACTTGGATGTAGTGTGCTGAGATTTCCACATCCTACCTGAATGTTTTCACATTGTAATTATTTAAAGACCACAGTTACTTGCAATTTTGCATTGATAAATATTTTTTTCTGAACTAATTCACAATTCTCTGATGGAGTTTTGGACAAAACTGTGAGCCACAACCAATCTTTACTTGGAAAGACTGAACTTTTGGTGGATGCTCCTTTTATACTCAACTCTGACACCCTCACTTCTCATCAGTTAATCTGCTAACTGATAGTCTTCCATAAAAATGTTAATCCTCCCTCCCAACATTGAGTATATTGCTACCATGAAAATGTATATTTTTTTCTTCTGAATTCAATGAAGATGCAGAAAATCATTTCCTTTGTACTTGTGTGTTGAATAAAACTCAAATGAATACATTACAGATTTTAGCAGCATATTGTACTCATTTTTTGTTCTTATTAAGCACATTCACCCTCTTCCTCCAATTTTTATTTCGGTGTAAATCACAAGATTATGTTAATATTGAATATCACTGCGCATCCACTGAGACATGCTGCCTTCATAGATGAGTAAAAGTGACAAAACAGAAAGAGTTGTCAGAAGACTATGATTTCAAAGCAGGATTTAGAGTTTATGAGTGGTTTAGACTGAAATCCCTCCTCGCAAAGATTAAGAGAAGACACAAACTGAAGTGTGCCATGTAGCCCATGCTTTGTGTATATTAAGACTTAACAAAGAAAGAGAATTGACTGAAGCAAAAAGTGTTTGTGTAGACTCTCGTAGACAGCCACAGAGGAATAAAACCAACATGGGGTGGATGCTGAGCCCATGCTAAACAAACATGGACTGTAATAGCGACTCAGTGGGATCACAAGAGCGCCATCCTGGCCATGCACTTGCGATATGTTAGAGTGCTTCTAGTAGATGTCTTGGAAAAAGTCAGGCAGACACACAAGGTGAGGAGTGGACCGTAGGTATCTGAAGACAGGTGTAGAGACAGTGGGAAGTGACCTCTGAATGCAAGATTGTGTGTGTGGGTGTCGCAACAGCACTGTGGTGGTACCTCAGTCAGTCAGTCGGGCTGTGTTGAGGGATTAACATTGTGGCCTGCATAGGCTTGGGGTAATCTCTCTCTTCTTACATAATGCTGGGCCATTAGTCAGCACAAAAACACAATAAACAACACAAACAACAACACTGAGCTTGACAACTGGCAACAAATGCGCCTATAACACTGCCAACCACAGTGGCTCAGGTCAAGGTGCTCGCTATTGTGAATAACAGCTGATTTTATGGCAACAATGTAAAACTGATTTGGTTGAAATAACAGCTACCTAACCTGCTGTTTCGGACTATTGGTGCAACCGGTGTATAAGCTGGATGCCTCATCAATCAATAACACGTGTCACTTCAAATTTTGGTCGGTTGTTCAGTTGTACTTGTTAGCAGGCATAAGGAGGAGTGTGATTATTAGTGCACACTAACTGGGAACAATTCTAACTTTTCATACACCAGCTTCCAATTGTGAGGGCTCACAGGAGGAGCCATAGCAACAATGTTATCACTTTCCTCACGACTGCTCTTATCATCCAAATAATATGAGCAAACATAATACAGTCAAAACATATTGAATTAGTGAACTACAGAGTATTTATTTATGATCTATATTATGGGTCTAATTCTATTCTCACTTTTAACATGACTAAAGCCATCCAAGTTATATGCCATAGATTTATCTGCACAGACTGTTTCCGCTGACTTTGACTAAAAATTGATTTCGGGATGCTGTCGAGCTGGACAAATCAATGCTCGCACAAGGCTCCAAACCACAGCAGGATGGGACTAATTCTATTGGCATGAGGCCGTCATGCGTAGAATTTCGGCTTTTTTGTGTGTCTCTGTGTGTTTTTAGTGCTTTCAGCTTTTGCATGTGATCTCACACAGTTATGCTGCAATTGGAGGAAACGCTTAATTGTTGTCCATGTCAGGAAAAAAAACCGAAAACAATTTTACTCTTTCCTCTTCTCTTCTCACAACTGGTCATCGCCTCACAACTTTACTGTCTTCTTACACTTTCCCAGTTCTTATAATCTCAACTTTCCTCATGATGAAGGAGCTTGAGAGATCCTGATTGACATGTATCGCTAACAGAGGAGAACAAAAGACCAGCCCCTCCTTCCCTGATACTGCCACCATAGCTGTACACTTTGACCTGTCTGATCCCAGAGCATCAAGAGGTGGAAAAGCTCTTACAGGCTCATACTAGTAATACAAAGCACACACAGACACATGCTAATGGCACTGATATAAATATCACTCTGACTATAGGAAACTATTGACATTCAGAATACAGGTTTACAAAGTCGATTCATGTATACAAACACTCATCTGCTGCGTGTATGTCTATTTAGCCTTTATCAGAAATCTCTATTTAAGCACTGAGTTGATATTGACTGGAACAAAATGAAGCATTTGATAGGCCAGTGTTGATGCTGCTGATTTTCTCTGATGTGCATTCAATAAAACTAGATTCAGAATTACAATGATTGAAGTCATTTTCCATTTAAGTCAAATCCAAATATACAATGATTAAATATTTTTTGAGTAAAGAGTTGCTAAGGGCTAAAAAATACAGTCATTAAAATATTTTACCATTCCAAAATATATTGCCTCCATTACTAGTATCTTTTTTTTATTATTACATAATGATTTTGTTGTATATTGGAGGGGAAACCATCCACAGCACATCACCATTTTGCACATGAAAACCAAGAACTAATTATCCTGTTTACAACATCTTACAAAATTGAGCCTTAATGGAAAAAATTACAATGCTCCATTTACTGAAATCCTGAAAAGGCCTTTATAATAATATTGTATCAGTTATTTCTCTGGCTCTTCCAGGCCGAGTGATGCTGTGACATCATCTTCTGTCAGGGCTTCAGGAGTTGTGGCTTTTGTTAAGTGATAATTACCACGGCTCATGAGAGGCCTCTATTTTTTATAACCTTGGTTGTGAGCACATTTCTGTGTAAGGACAGCCGAGACTCCACACACACACACAGGTTGGGAGTGGGGGCCGCACGGCCCACACTGATTTAATTCTATCTGACAAAACCCTTTGGGGCGTGCAGAGGGAGAGAGGAAGATGGAGAGAGGGAGAAAGAGGGAGAGACATGCTGAAAGAGGGGTGAGGGAGACGCTTCGGGGGCCTCTTCTTCCAACCACAGCTATAAAGTGAAAGCAGGAGCTTTCGTATGTCCCCCCCCCCCCAACCAAAAGCCTCCCATGCACGAGAGTGGACGTAAGGCCCATTAAAATGTGGATAAAATACATGACAGAGGAGTTTGCCATGGAATAACAGAAAAAGAATAGAGGTGCGTAAGGGTGGGTGAGTTGGCCTTCTCATATTGTTGCTTGCCCAAGGTTTGATGGCCTGAAGCAGAAATAGCAGATAGCTTCATATGACATTCAAACTCAAAAACATGATAGATAGATAGATAGATAGATAGATAGATAGATAGATAGATAGATAGATAGATAGATAGATAGATAGATAG